>OZ007563.1:39615080-40215080 GCA_963931875.1 Pollenia griseotomentosa | reverse complement strand
CTAGTTCCCATCATATCTGGGATCTTCACAAAACCCATTTCGACATACACACGGACAGAAAAACCAATGGATGGATAGACAGACATCAATTGATCAACTCTGCTACTTATAAGGATCCAGAATTCATATACTTTTTTAAGTCAATGATAAATTTTGTAAAAATCACAAACTGGTTAAAAAACTTATGAAAAACTTATACTTCAGAACCTGTATTGAAGGGAATAAAAAAAGGGTGGTCCAACAAAAATGCACGATGTTAATTGTGAGTCACACCTTAACGTCAAGTTTTATGCCCAATTTAATATGACATTTCTTTTGTTTTGGTGTTTGACAAATTTAATTTTGTGCCCTTCGTGATTTTTTTGGTCAACACAATCGACCAAATGTGTCCACAATCGGGAGAACTGTACTAAAACTTCAGCAAGCCAGGTGTGTGGGAAATGTGAAAATACCTGTGCTTTTTCGAAAATGAGGTCGTCCAAGCAGTTACCGTGAATGGTGTTTGCTGTTGCGAGATGATAACGGACTTTTTGTGGCCACAAATGGGGGATCTGGACCTGAATGATATGTGGTTTCAACAGGATGGTGCCAATTGCCACACAGCCAACTAAACAATTGCTCTTTTGCGCAAGAAATTTAATGGACGTGTTATCTCACGTCGTGGCGATGTTAATTGGCCGCCACGTTCATGTCATTTGACACCGTTGCACTTGGGGATATTTAAAAGAAAAAATGTACGTCAATAATCCAATAACAATTCAAGAGCTGAAGGATAAGACACAGAAGTCGTGGCTAAGATTTGGCCGATATTTTGCTTCACACACAGGGATGCCACATAATGAAAAAGTGAAAACAGCAGATTTGGTTAATAAAAAGAGCACAAGTTTTTAAAAAATAGTGCACTTTTCCAAGGCTTATTTAATGTGCTTTAAACTTTTCAAAAGTACGAGAAATATTCAATTTAAATTTAAACAAAATATAAAAAAGATCATAACCTAAAAAATATAAAAAACAAAAAATCATAACAAATTTTGTGAAATAATAAAACCGGAATCCTTCGAATTAATTTTAACGAATAAAATGTAATGACTTTTCATTAGAACCGAGTTTTGAGCGCTAATATGTAATAAGAGCTCGTGCAACTGAAATTATCCTTTCAGAAGGAGCGCTAAATACTGGTAAAGAAACTATTCGGCAGCTTTATTTATATAATAATTGAAATTCATTTCTCCTCTTAGGATAGTCCTAACAACAGAAATAAGAAAAACAGATGGTGACATTAAACTATAGGTAATACACATATTAGACCAAAGGTGTTAAATTTAATTGCTTTTTCCTTAATTTTTGTTTATGTATAAAATTTATAGTTTGGAAAAGCATTTCTCTTTATTGACAACCTGTTTTGGCTTACAATTCTAGAGTGATTTAAGGTAGATATCGAAATTGAAGCAACGCGGAGGGTATACAGATTTTTTTGAATTCGCTGCGAAAGCACTTGTAGGCATTTAAAAAAATTGTACATCTCTTAAAATATGCTCCAAAAAGTCCGCTATAAACTTAAAAGCGCACGTCTGGCATCCCTATTCACGCATATTTGTCATGGATCCTTCTATCATGATATACATACGCTTTTACGGTTTCTAGTTGTTTCACACTACGTTTGGTGTAACTGATAATATTCCTGTCAAAAATGTCGTGCACAGTCAACAAACAGTTTATGTGAAATACATATTATTTTGAATCAATGGTTTGAGAAAAATCCACGCTACATCTCACTTTTTACAATTTTTTTTTTTAGCTTACTTTATTGTCCAATAGTTCTTAAGACTTTTTTTTAATATTCTTCCCTAGCCACGATTACTATTTGGCTAAAATGTGAAGAAGAACATGTGCCAAAATTAAATTTCTGTGTAATTTTATCTATTATCTATCTATTTTGAAACTTTTAAATAGATAACCCGAAATGTATGCTTAATATAAGATTTTGGTCGATATAGGGCAATTTGAGAACATTATACAGGATTAAATTTGGATAGCAGGAATGCTGCAATAGGCTTCCAAAGTAGGGTACTTCGGGTATTCCAAAAATTAAAAACGATCTAGAATTCTTAATTTAAGCTCGAGTTTTACAAAAAACATGCATAATTTATTCCTTATAGTTTTCGAAATATCCGACTTTGAAAATTACAATTTTATATATTTGACCTACCAGTATTTTCTTAGTTTAAGATTAAACTTTGCTTAGATTTTCTTTTAAGTCTTTTTTTATGCATTTCTAGATAAAAATCGATAAATAATCTACAAAGATATGTTATATAAAATGTATATACAGCACAAGCGGTTCAGTAGGAAAAGAGTAACGAAGCCAAATGTTAAATAACCTCTATAACAAAATTGGTATTACTGATGCAACAACTGAATTAAATTGGTGACAAAATACACCGATTGCCATTTAGTTTTGCAAAAATTCTTTCTATATGACTACAAATTATACTACCGTATTTCGTGAATATCGGTCTATAATATATTATAGGCCCAATGTAAAGCCCCCTCTCGATAAACACTTTAATGCACCGAAAACCGTAACAACTATTGATATTGTGGTGTAATTTGATCCTACACAGAAAAAGATAAAAATTGATTTCAATTAAAAAATTTGTGATATTAATTAAAAAATTAATTAAATTTGCACCAGTAATCAAGTTAATAGTATTAATTAAACCAGTTAATAGTATTAATTAAACGTTTAATTCACTTGATTAAACGTTTAATTCACTTGATTAAATTTTTAATTAAAACTGATTATATTTTAAATTAATGCTTTAATTGGTGAAAAATTTTGGATAATTTTTTCTGTGTATTTAGCTCAGAGATCTGCAAAACACCGCACATGTGCGAATGCTCTCACACTAATAAAGAGAGCATAAGAAAATAATTTGTATTTTTATGTAACTTTTTATGTAGCTTCATGGCTACAAATAACTGTATGTATATAAAGCGGCCTTCCTAAAAACACTTTAAAACGCACCAAGCGCTAAGAAATTGTAAAAGTTTTTATAATACAAGAAGCCACTCCACCGGATTTTGCTATGATCGGTTTTATCTCATCATAATCACTTTGTTACGAAATCAATCCTATTTTATTAAAATTAGATCCAATTAAGTTTTATACAGTAGATGGTTAATACAAGAACAGCGCATATAAGAGAGTTAAAGAGAGTATTGCAAAAGCACCGTGTCCTTATCGATATTTGTAAATACAAAAAGTATTCTGTATAAGAAAATTTCTTTAAATAATGCATATCTTGCCATTTTTGCATCTGCCGATTGAGATGATGTCACAATTTTTTTTTTAACAGTTTTAGTTTTTTTGTGACATGTTTTATGACATGTATTATTTAAATAATGTACACCATTTTCTGTTCGGGCAGTTTTTTACGAACGGTCTTTCAAACCTTAAAATACTTTCTATGTTGTTAATTTACACAAAAATCTTTTTTTAGAGTAGGGTCACATTATTAAATTTATCAGGATATCACACAGTTATTGCAAGAATATTAAAAATTTTGTGTTTTTGGCTTAGTCTGCAATAAAAATAACAGATCCTTGTGTATTTTTGCCCGCTATAACGAATATAACATTCGTTTTTGCCTACTACCTAATGTTTGTTGGGAGACATAGTGCATTAATAAAAAAAAAACTGAATTTTCTTTTTAACCCCATTCAACATAATTTGGTTTTTATGTCAAATTTGCCATCAATAAAAAAATGATAACGAAGAAAAGACTTCGGGAAAGCTGCATATATAAAATATTTTAAAATTAACATTTCCAATCGAGATAAACAATAAATGCTGTTTTACAAAATTGCACAGTGTCTTTACTGCGATGGTAACTTGGGAAATGACCCACTATTAAATTTGGGACGCCAATATTCTGGCGGGAGCCCCGTAATCATTATGAAGATCATTATTTTTGGTAACTAATCTTTACAACACGTGGAAAATTAGGTAAAATGTGAAAAGCACCCTTTTCATAAATTAAAATGTTTTTTACTAACATATATTCCTTGGAACGTCTAGTTTGTGCAGACATTTAAAAATGGGGGAAACAATTGGATTTTTCAAAGTTTTAAGGTCTAATCTAAACATACGTAGTTTTGAACATCCTTGCAATACAAGTGAAATGAAAGAGATTTTGTATAGATTAATAATCCAGAAAATAGTTTAAAGTTTGAAGGTTCATTCGTGAAATTTCAAGCAAATAATACAAAAAATGGTGTACATTATGCAAATATAAAATGTCACTATATCTTTAAAACTAAAGCTGCTAGAAACACTAATGATGCCATCGTAATCAGCACTCTCAATTTCACTAAAAACAATGAACAGTACCCATGTTCTGTAACTTAAGTGAGAACTTCTCGCATCGAAAAGATGTGAAACAAAATATTCCATCGTTTCTCGAAAAGTGAGAAAAAAGTGTGTCTGTAACTTATGTCGAAAACTATCAAAAGAAATTACGTCGTTACGTTATAAAAGTCATAACATTGCACTCGAAGCCGATGTGACATTGCAGACGTTGAGGACGCCAGTCACACATATAGTTAACGGCGACCAAAATTTACTAAAATTAAAAAATTTTCAACGACGGCGGCGAAAATACAACCGTCGGCCATGCCAAATAATGTAAAGTGCGACTTTAATGTTTGTTGTTTGTAAACGAGCTTTGAAAAAATTCGTATATTTTATAAAAATGGTAAAAGAAAATAATAAAACAATAAAAATGGGCCAAGAACATAATTTTATTATTATTATTCTTTGCAATTTGAATTTTTAGTTGTTTTTTAGTGTTAAAATTTTTTTCTCGCCCCATTTTTATTCGTGAGTTTTTTTGACAGTCCAAAGCGGGAACTTTTCTCACCAAAATGTTACAGACACACTTTTTCTGTAAATTGGCGAGTAATTTCCTTGCGTGACAGCTTGTACTCGCCAAAAAAAGTTACAGACACAGTTTAGTGAGAAAAACAGCTGTTTGTTTCAATATACGGCATTTTTGTTCTATTTCACACATTTCAATCGAAAAGTTTCTCGACACGAGAGTTACAGAACATGGGCACAGAATTCAGGAAACATTTAGTGTGTTGGCCAGTGTATTGTAACGTACAAAAAATATTATAAGAAATAAATTTCTAATAAAAGTGAAAGTGAAAAATTATTTGCTTAACATTCCTACTCCCGCGCTTTGGTCTGTGAGACAGACCAAGCACTTTTTTAAAAAAAATATTTATTTTCAACAAACGCTAGAAAGTTGAGTTTACGCTAAAGGACAGTTTACACGGTAATACAATGTATTACGACATTGCAAAAAATTATGTAGAATGAGAAAAATCTTATCATGTAAAAGCAAAATGTATTGAGTAAGAGAGAATACGAATAAAAAATCTGACAAGCCGTCGGTAGATGGTTTTTTTCTAAACCATTTTAGAAACTTGTGTATTCTCATCACACCAGAGGTGTATTTAAACGGAGTATATTGAAAGTGGTAGCATTTTTATACAATTACAAAAACAACTAAAATCAACTCAGGAAATGTTCATGTTGTGTTTGTAAAAATTTAAAACTGCAACCATCTGTTTTTTTGTTATTATTTTTGATTTTACTTATACCATCCGTGTAAACATGAATTATACTTACAAAAGATTTTTATATTTTTCTTTTAAACACAGAGAGAATTTCATAACATTTTGATTCTACAAAGTCGTAGTACATTGTATTACCGTGTAAACTGGCCTTAAGCAGCATTTCCCGTGTTTGCATGAGGCATGCGTGTTTACTCTCAGTAAAAGGTATCAAAGATTCGTAACAGCCAAATATATCACTTTTACTTCTTATACCCACACCATGACATTAGAATAGGTATTATACGTTTGTGATGATACGTGTAACATTTTCTGAGTCAATCTAACGATGTCCATTCGTCCGGCTGGTTGTCCCCGGAACTTTGTAGTAAACTGAAATAAAAATATTTTTAATATCTCAACAAAATTCCAATGTTTCCTAAATTTTTGGACACACTGTGGCTGTGTTGTACTGGTAGGTCCAGAAGTGACCATAGGTCCATCATACACCTCCTCTTAGAAGACGAACAAATCACATACAGATGTTGATATCTAGATAAAATTCGGCTGAAAGAACTCTTAAATGAATTTTTACCACTTACCATATTTTGTTTAACCGGGTCCATGAAATGGAAGACTCTCGAAAAATTGCCTGTATATGCAATGGTGTAGTGTATCAAATGGTTGGACTTGACCGACATTAATTTCTTACTGGTTTCTCTTTACTTATGTATGTTCAGCTTATTATTATCCTTTAGCATAAAAGTTTTCTTATTTTCTTTTTTCTTTACACAGAGATTAAGTGACATTTTGCAATCGATTAAGTTTCTATGTGTTGGTGTGTGTGTGTGTGTGTTTTTCATAAACAATGTAAACAACATAAATTATGCGTAAAAACATCCGTAAGCGAAAGGAAAATTAAGTTTTAAGTCAAAACTTTTGACAACTAAAATAAAGTGAAACAAACAACAAGTGCAATACACAAATACAAACAAAGTCTTGTTGTATTAAAAAAGGGGTATTTTATATATTTACAAAACAACAACTCATAGCTGCTTCATGAATCTTACTTAACTTTAATTATTTATAAAAGTTTCCTAGAGCATAGCCAGAATGTATAAAAACGTTCGCTGTGACCAGTTAAATAGAAAAAACTCCCAATGAATATTTAGCAATAAAAGTCTGGAGTGGGTTAAGAGTCAGTTTAGGACTTTAAAGAAATTTTAGTGATAAACAAATTTTTGGATTAAGAAACATCATCTGTTGCTTTTAAAACAAAATAAAATATTAAGATATATTGCAGAAATGTAGTATTTAACAGAGGAGTGCAACTGGCGAGCACTGTTCTTGTCACTTGTGATTTTGATTACTTAAAAAATTAGTCACACGGAAAAAATTTACATGCGTAATCGTGCTTTTTAAAATTTTAAAATCACCCACGATTTCTAGCCCACTCATGAAGACTTACTTCAGAAACTATTGAAAAAACAAAAATTTAAAAATATTCGTATAAACTTGGAAGTTTTTAAAATTTTAGCTTAAAATATTTATACATATCAACTGAGTTGAATTTAAGCTTCGTATTTTATTAAAAAAGCACTTTATGATATTAAATACTTCGTGAGTATCCGTTTGAAAACGTGCATGATTGTAAGAATTAAAAAATTGCTCATACGTGAGCGTTCTTTATTGCATTTCTTCTCTTGTGAACGTGCGTTATAGTAAGTTTAAACCCACACCTCTAATATTTTACTTAAAGTTTTTTGAATTTTATTCTCATATAAAAAAAGTTTTTTAAGCGATTTGAAAATAACTTAGAGGTGTTTTTATAATCCGAAGCGGTATTTACAGAAAGGTTGATTCAAGTACGGATTTTCAACCGCAAAAAACTTAACTTAAACATATTCAGTCCCAAATTCGAACTTGAAATAATACGAAAATAAGATTGATATGAATAAAACTAAGATTATTACATTTTCAAAATGCCCTTATTTAAGTATTATATAATTGATTCAGTCCCGAATTCGTACTTGATATAAACCAAAAGTGAAATTAGAAGGAGAGTTTTATTTTGATGGACTTACTTACCCGTTTTACACGTTACAGAAACACCAACATCATTAAAGAGAATACTATTTGCTCCGTTGATATTGGTGTAATAAAATTCTTCCTGGATATTTCTAGAAATTAGCAGATTTTCGGCCGAATTCAAAAAAAAATTTTAAATTTGAAAATGCTGTATGAAACAATTTTTCATACAAAAATAAAATTTTTTCTTTTGTAAAGTAATTTTAAACATAAATTATTTTATTTTAAAAAGGGGTTTATGTTTAAAATACTCAAGATATTTTATATTCACTTACATTTTGAGAAAATTCAAATCGAACAGTTGTATTTTTTTTTTAGCTCCGCTGGTGTTTTTTAATATTTCTTATTGTTTATTGTAAAAATAATAAATAAATAATACAAAACAAACAAACAAAGTAATTAAAAATAAAAATAAACAGAAACAGAAAACCGCCACAAAACTCTTTAAACTAAATAAAAACAGAAATTTAAATAAAATCTAAATACCTATAAACAAAAACAACAGAATGTCTTTTCATAAAAAAACACAGAACTCTTAACTCAATGTACAAAACAAAACTTAGAAGTCAAAGCAAAAGTATCAACAAAAATAAAAAAAGCATCAAACAACAAGAAAATAATCTGAAGTCAGTTTCGGTAATTATGGAGAATTCTTTCTCTCCGGCGCATAAAAGATTAAGAGAGGCATTTGAAACTACTCATATGACAAATACACCAAGTGTGAATCTTTGTAAAGACCAAGAGTCTCTTTATTTAAATAAAACAAACTCGCCCTTTAAGGCTCAGATAGTCCTTACTTTATGTTTCTGTTCTGTTCCGTGCCGTTCTGTTACGAAATTGTAATGGTTACTTTTTCTGTAGCAACTTATCAGCCAGTTATGACAAATTTATTAGTTTTGCACCGTCCATTGTTTTATTTGAATAACTATAATGCACATAAATTTGAAGAAAATAAATTGTATAAATAATTAAAATCAAAAAATAGTTTATATCAATATAAATATGTACTGCAACAGAACAGAAAAACTAATCGATTTCACAGGTTTTTAAATAACAAAAACAAATCAGCTGATTCGTAACAGAACAGAAAGTAAAGACTAACTGAGCCTTTAGGCTTTTACAAGTAATTGATAAACGATTCGAAAAGTTAAGTGAACAATTACAAACAACTATACAAACAATGTTTCGAGAATATGAGAATCGTCTCTTAAGTCAAATTGATAAAAGACTAAACATTACAATGAGTGAATAAAACAAATTATCTGAAAGAGTTTTAACTCTTGAAACAACAGTACAAGAAATAAAAAATACAGGCTCGGACAAATTAATAGCACATACTGATGAAAATGCCGAATTAAAAACGGAAATAGAATGTTTGAAAAAAGTTGTGCAAAAGCAGGAATATTCAATAGTGGCACATGCCCTAAGTATAAACGGTATTCCGCGTAGCAATAATGAAAATCTTTTCGAAATGTATCAGTTAATTTGTGAGACGATTGAAATTAATCCTCCTCAAGTTAAAGAAATTTTTCTTGTACAAATAAACAAAAACAACAACTACATAAGTAATAAAAAGGATAGTACGCCAGATGCTGCAGTAATTATTAAATTTAATAGTCCATATGATAGAAACTATGTTCTTCAATCCGTGAAAAATTATATTTGGGAAAATAAAGACTGCCTTCGTTTGAATTTAATTGGATTTAATAGCTCAACGCCATTTTACATTAATGAAAATCTTACACCTAATAATCATAGAATCTTCGTTAGAGCACATCGGTTAAAAAAAGATAAGGCAATATCTGCAGCGTTTATTCACCGTGGAATCGTTTATGTGAAAACCTTTGAAAATGATGAACCAAAACGGATTGACAAACTAAATACATTAAACCAGTTTTTTCGACCGCATACTTCTCAAAAAACTAATTTTATCACATAAAACATTAATTTTGCTGTGTAACATTGTATTATTTGTAATTTCCTTATTTTTAAAATTCATTTAAACCTAATTTTCTTTTTTTTTTTTTTGGATTTGTAACGTTTTCACCTTTTTCATTTGAAAAGCGAGATGTGCTAGGTGTATAATCACATATGTAAGTTGGATCTGTAACACTATCATCACTAAAGTCCAAATTTTCCATATTATATTTTTTCGTTTTTAAATTTCAATGTTAAAAAATTAAAATATGTTTTTCTCTAGCACGTGTTAATGAAGTAAGAATTTGAAATTGCAATAACGAAAAAAGAAGAACAGTACAATAGGACAAAGTAAGATCATGGCCTACTTGATTTATTTTGCTACTGACCAAGGCGAATTCATGTAAACGGTGGTGTCGATACTACAACAAGTAACAACACCAAAAACACAACAATGTATTTTTTTGTTGCTTTCGTTGATCCATATGTCAAAATCACAAGGAACTTTTGCCATTTCTCTCTCTAATTAAGAGAAAAAAGTAGCACAGCTGTGCTTTCAACGCCACCTGAAAACTGAATTCGCCTTGCTACTGATGTTCATTGCTAATTTTGAAAAGTAAAAAAAGTGCAGACAAGATGATTTTTAGCTATCAAAAAAGTATGTTGACGAATTTTAATACCGGGTATGTTTTATTGTTTTTTTTTTAACTTAATATTTTATTCTTTAAGTTTATTTCTTAAAACATTAGGTTATATTGCGATATACGTTGTTAAATTATATTAATGCAAATTAAAATTGCTAAGATTTTAATTCCTGAAATTTACTTTACTTAAAAATTTAAAGTTTTTATTTTATTTTTTTTATACAATAAAAAATAATAAAATGGAAATATTTTGACTATCCCAGTAAAAACTTCGCTTACTTTTTCAAAATGAATAGCTTCTTTAACTCATTATTTAGTAGCGTTCTTCTATAACTACATGTATAACAACTTCTATAACTACTTTTTTCTGGATGTATTAAAGTAAAAAAATAATGACTTGTTTTTGAATGCGTTCATTTTGGGACATCCCTTGTAAAATTCATTGGTTCTTTCAGTAGAATTGTAAGTAGTGCTCTTATGTTTTTCTGATTACTCAACACATTATTTTGTAGGCGAAGTTTTTACTGGGATATTTTCCATTTGTTTGGAATAATTCTGTAAACACTACTTTTTGATATTTTAGTGCATATAATATTATTAAAGCATTCATGTAGTGACTGTTAAAAATTTGCACTATTTTATTGTAGTGCAAATTTTCACTACCTCTAATGTTTAGGGTGTTGGGGAAATTTTTTACTTACACTTATATTTTTAGTGGTAGTTAAAATATGTTTCACTACCACTTATTTTTAAAAATTGTGGAAAATTAAAATGTTGTGGAAACCTTAGTGCACTAAATATTTATTGCACTATCCCCAACTCTGGTAATTAAACCTGAATATTAAATCAACGTTTTATTTTATAAAAAAAAAAAACTGTTGCAAAAAGGAAAAACACAAAAAATTAATTTTAAGGAGATCATTATGAGTCATACTATTTGGATTTACTTATTTACACAGCAACTAGAATAAATTAATAAAATTAAAATAAAAAAACCAATAAATTCCTTGAACTGTGAGAAAAAGATTTAGGCGAGCTGGGCTAAAATACTACATCAGATGCCTTAGAAGAAAAGGACGGCCAAGAATCAGATAGATGGACTGCGTCGAAGAAGACTTTTTAAGATGAGGATTAATTTCGTTTATTTGCCAGTTTAAACGGCCAAAGTTGGCAGTTAAAACTAAGTCATCAAATGTCAACAAATACACATGTTACGGGTTGTCCATTTTGCGGTTTCAAAAGTAAACGTAAATAAAACACATATAAAATATTTTTTTTCATGATATTTCTTTTTTATTATAAAGTTTGAACGTTGACATTATGTGTGAAACACTATATCATTTAAATGACCACCACGCGAAGTGTTGCAAGCATTGATTCTTTTGAGGTAATTTTTGGCACATATTGGGCGGTATCTCAGCCATAACTTGAGGAATGTTGGTTCTTAAGTGCTCAAGAGTTAAAGGTTTATCTGCATAAACACGGTCTTTCGCGTAGCCCCACAAAAAAAAAGTATAATGGTGTCAAATCACATGATCTTGGTGGCCAGTTGATGTCGCCACGACGAGAAATTACACGGCCAGGAAATGTCTCTTGCAAAAAAGCCATATTCGCTCGAGTTGTGTGGCATGTGGCACCGTCATGTTGAAACCACGTATTCTCCAAGTCGTATTCTTCAATAGCAGGCAAAAAAAAGTAGGTTATCATACGACCATACAGTCCTAATTCCTGAGAGCGACGAGGAATCGACACATTCGGGTCTTCGGCAACACTTTCACTTACAGCAGCGATATTTTCAGCGGAACGAGCAAAACGATGATGCACTGGCCTTACAATATCTGTAACCGCTCCAGTCTCTTCAAATTTCTTCACAATTTTGCCAATTGGTTGCGTAGTTGGACGATTATGTAAACCATAATCTCTCTCCTCTTAAAGCACGATATGTGGCTGTGCCAGAATCACCATTTTTGTAGTATGCTTGCAACACTTCGCGTGGTGGTCATTTAAATGATATAGTGTTTCACACATAATGTTAACGTTCAAACTTTATAATAAAAAAGAAATGTCATGAAAAAAAATATTTTATATGTGTTTTATTTACGTTTACTTTTGAAACCGCAAAATGGATAACCCTTTATAACAAAAGCAGCTGGTAAAATTTTTTTTTAGAAAACAGAAAAATGGATTATTCTAGTAAAGATGAAGACTTTAGTATAATGCTAAGTGGATTGATAAAAAGTTGCCATTTTTAAATATGTTGCTGCCATTTGTTGTTATTCAGTATGGCAATGCTGCGAGGTTTAAGCTACCTCTTAAAAACGGCAAGCACAATCATTACTCAATCAAATTTATTCTCAGATTAATTAATTATAGTTTGCCGCTAAGATTAAACTCGATGTTAAAAACCCACTCTAAGGCCCGTTTTCACGACTTAACGATAGCTAAATGTAGGAAGTTATCGAACAGATAATGAGTTTTTAATTATCACAAGTTCTCTTTAACCTAAAAGTGAAGGATAAGCTAAAGAGAGGAACGTTCTACCTTTAACTTTTGTCGTAAGGTTTAGATTTGAGATTGCCATATTATATTCACATATTTTTTATATATGGCAACTCCAATTATACGTATATTTTGCAACCCTGCGGCCACACGATCAAGTTGTTCTTGATAGTCTTTTACATATACTGCTTGTCAAAATTTACAAAAATTGAGAGCTGTGACGTAGGTGGCACTCAATTTACTTTCAAGATGCCATAAAAAAAAACAATTTATAAAGACAAACATGTAATCAGCTGTTAAATTGAAAGTAAATTGCCAAACAAATGGAAAGGTGAAATTGAAAGCCATCTCGTGGTCAATTTAAAAAGTGTGAGTGTGTTAGTAAAAAAATGAGAGAGTTGAGTAAATTGAATGGAATTGAAAGGCAAAACTTGATCGTGTGGCCACCAAGTAAATGTAAAAAAAGTACGTAGTTGCCAGTTCGTATTTTTATTTTGGCAAAAATAATCGGTATTTTTTTAAGTATTGCCACATTTTCAAAAATGCTAAGTTTATTTTATACAGAAGTTGTGAAAACGAAAAATAGTTGAAGGTAACTTTATTCCTCACTAGTGCTAAAGGTAGCGTTAACTATATCGAACTTTAAAGGTAAGTCGTGAAAACGGGCCTAAACCGGTTAAATTCAGTCGATTAATTTTTAATTTTTTGTAGTATTATAACATATTTTTTTGTGCTTTTAATTATTTATTTCGTCTCATATACAAAAGGTACATGCTTAGAAAATAATTTTGTACACGAATATATTTCCTTGTATCAATACATTCTTAAAATACAGTAAAAAACCGAAACTTAGGAATTCGGAAATAAACTTTTTTGCAGAATGTTCGGTGCTGCGCTTTGACAGGATGAGTCAAATGATGACCTGACAACAGAAGAAACTCTCGGTAGTAACACAAACAATCGTTTAACCATTAATTGTTATAACGACACCGTTTTTTTTATCGTGTAGCTAATTCTTGATTAATTAATAGATCTAAATACAGAACATTTTTAATGAGCACTCTAAAAAGTTTTTATTCTTTATTCTTTTTAATTACAATTTAAATAATAAATTGTTTTATATTTTAAGCGTTTTATATAAATGATGTAGACATTATTTCGGTCATATTTTCATTACTTTATTCTTGGCGAATGCACCTATTTTATGTTTTAATCTTGAAATCAACGTTTTTAAAATGCTGGTTTTAATTATGATTTACTTGGTATAAAACCCTGCGGAAAATGTATTTCTTTACTGACAGTAAAATTATGCTTTTTAAAAGTTTGTTTCTTATTTTTTTTTTTAACAAAGTTGTTAAAAAAGAAGAACGGAATGAATGACAAAATGAGTACACAAAGAGTAGCGATAACAGCGTCAGCTACAGCAGCTAAATATTTTATATTTTTTTTTTAATTTTCCTTTCGCCTTAACTTCAACCTTTTTCTTGATGAGTGAAAAAACATGATAAAACATTATCCTTTAGATAATTTTTTTTCTTTTTTATTTTCTGCTTTTTGGTACTTGGAAAAAGTTTTATTATAAAATAATGTTACTTACATAACTAATGTTGCTGTTTCATTTGCTGAAAAATAGAAATTTATCCCTTTTTTTGGAATATTAACAAAATAAAACATTTTTGGCAAAAAAAAAAGGAAAATAAATAAATAAAAAGAGGAGTTGCGGCTTTAATCTAAATGTACAGTAAAAAGTAATTAATTGTTAAAAAAAAAACGTTACAATTTACGACTTTTAATTAATAATAACTTTTTGTTCAAAATTTGAAAATGTTCAAAACGCCAATTTTATGCGGAAAAAAAGTTACAACTGTATCGAAATTTCTTAAGCTTTTTGAACCCAATTAATATTAAATTTTTTGTTAATTAAGAACTTTATGTAATTTGCCTAAATATGAATTAAGTATTCATGACCTTCAAGTGGTTTTTTAGGAAATAAAAATTCAGGTTATGTCTTTCAATCATGTCTTTGATCTAGAAGGTCCTTTACATAATATTTAGTGTTCGAATAGAACTGTGCCGACACCACATTTTTGATACAATTTGACATACAAATTAACCGTAAAAAGCCGTCGTCAAATAGAATTCATTTTATGTTGACAACATTTTTCTGTTTAACCTTTAACTGTCGAGGTGGTGGTCAATTTTACCCTCTCTTTATATTTTTTTAAAATACTCTCATCCGTTGCGCTCAATCAATTTAATTCTCTTAGTATCTTCTAATATCGTGATTGTTGTTATTTACTTGTGTTTTGGCTAAGCTCGACTTAGCACGAGCGGAGCTACTGCTGGTGTAAAAAATTACCACTCGTCATCATTACCGTAATTTTTTCTTTGAAAATTTACCCCACATCAAAAAGAACGTAACATTTTCATGCAATAATTTTTACCACTTTTTCGTTTTCTTGTTTTTAAAAAATTATTTTTTTCAAAACGTTATTTTATTTACAGGCCTGTCACAGAAAACATTTCCGATCGAAAGTGATTTCGTATTATGAGCAGCAAGATAAGAAATCACGTTCACTTTCGATCGGAATTGATTTCTGTGACAGGCCTGATAATACAAGCTTAACTAAGTGTGCTTTGCTACCCTCATTGAAATAAGTACATTTTATTAGATCTCGTGCATTGTTTAGAAAGCTGTTTGTACCAAGTTTGAATAATCTTACTGTTACCATTCTGAAGTTATATAGAAATCTATAGGGTCTTTGTATTGAAGGTCTACTTTTTGAAAGATGTTCTGCTCCAATTCCGACCATTTTCGACTGATGGTAGATATTGTTAACCATTCTATTTCTACCAAACTTGGAAAATTATACACTTATCGTTATTTTGATATACAGAATTATATTTTGTGCCAAGCCGACTTATCTAATCCCGCCCGCTTTTTGACTGATGCTGCATATTAATAGCAAAGCTATTTGTTCCCAAATTGGAAACTTAATCTGTTACTGCCAAAGCAATTTTATAACTTTCTCTTACCGTTCTTTAGATTTAAATTAATCTGTTTTATGCCACGCCCACTACTACAATCCATTTTTGTAGAGAGGTTGTGTATTGATAACCCAGCTATGTGTACCAAATTTGGACAATTTTTATCTTACCGTTCACTAGATATAAAAAAATTATTTTGTACCACGCCCAATTCTCTAATTTGCTTGGGAAGTGCCACGCCCACTTCTCCAGTCCCGCCCAGATGTTATCAGATGTGGTGTATTGATAACCAATATATTTCGACAAAGTTAGGAATTTTATTTCTTGCTAATTTGTACACAATTTGTCTGCCAATGTGTATGGGATGCAGATTCTGATGAGTAAAACACCTTCAAAAAGGTAGTTTCTACGCCTGATTATTTTTTTTAAAAATCTCTTTTATATCTTTAAATGTATACATTTGACTATTAAAAATGCCCCTTAAGTTTTTGTTTTTTTTTTTAATTCATATTTTGTTGATAAGTTTGATATATCGTAAAGTAAAGTATCTGTTTTGTTTAAACAAATAAAAATAATTTTTGATTTCTGTTTTTTTTTTGTAATTAAAAATGAGCTAGTTTAGTTTTAAAAAACAAATAATTATAAAAAAATATTTTTTACTAATTTTTATTTAGTAAAATTTAGAGGGGTAAAATAAACCACCACGTCATAAGGTATGTCCCAAAATTTCACCTCGACAGTTAAAGGTTAAAAAACTGTTGTCGCAACAAATGTGCGTTGGTTTGCATGTGTGTTTTAATCGTCTTTATTTTCAAAAATGTATTGATATACGTCTTTAGAACTTAAAACAATCCAAAATAGTAAAATTTTCGCATAGAAAATTAGGTTTAAAACCAAAACAAAATTCTTAAATTTGTTTTTGTTTTAAATGTAATTTTCTATGCGAACGTTAACCTTCGAAATCGATGAACAGGATGTACAACTTTTAAATCAAGTTAAATAAGCTTGAACTTTTTGCTGGTCATGCCATTGTACATATATTCTATATGCAAGCATACGCGTGTGCTTGTAAAAAATTGTTGGAGAAACAGCAACAACACTACAAAAGTAAGCTTCCCTAGGAGAAAAGGTGATTAACACCAATCTTGTTTCTTGATAGTTCTAAAATGGTCGGGACCAGTTCTAGTTCTTACACTTAAATGACGGGGACTTGTCAATTTAACATGGGGTTAATTGCCACCATTTTGACACTTTGTAACTGGTCACTGAAATAACCTCTGGTAAAATTAAACTTCGGTTAATAAAACAATGCTTTGTCCCGACATTGTCCCGACTGAACCATATTAATGTGAAAGTTCTCCTTTATTTAAAGAAATAGCGCCAGATAGAACCAGTCAGTACCTGCAAAAAATTCAGTCGCATTACTAGTTTTGTGTCAACTGCCTTTCCTCTGGAAAAATTTAACTTTAAACCCATTATCACATCTTAAGTGATATGTCTGTTTTTTACCTATCACAATTCGCTCTTATTTATTATAATATTTTATTCACTGGTCACGGGATAAGTGCTTTGAGAACAATTGTCAAACTTTCGTCAGGGTTTGTGTAGAAACAACAATAAACACTACAAAAAGAACAACTTACATATTTTCATGTTTAAAAAGTAAAATAAAAAGCAAAAATTCCCGAATTATTTTTGTTAAAACTATAAAGTTGAATACATCAAATTGTCAAAGTAGAATGATTACGAAAACAATATCGGCCATGTTGCTGCTGTCTTATAATTGAGAGTTGTTTTGTAAACAAAGGAAGAAATACAACAAAGCTAAAACAAAGATGTGTTAAAGATGGTTCTCTGGGTGTAAATGTTTAGGTTAGAACCAATTCACTTTTGGATTATTTGAAGTACGAATTCAGTATTAAACCAACTTTAAAATTCTAGAATCAAGCGCAGTTTGAGACTAATTTTTATACCTTCTTACTTAAGTCAATTCCGTTTTCTGAATATTTTAAGTACCTTTAGGAACCTTAATAAATCGTACTTTAATTAAGCTTTCTGTACTGGATTTAAGGAAATTCGTACTTACCGTACTATGTCCCGGTAGGCTAGCTGTTAGTGAGCTATTCTATCAGCGTCGGGGTTGCGGGTTCGATTCCCGCCAGAAACTCTGGTTTCTTTTCTGCAGATAAGCGCAGAGCTTCGCGGGATAAGCTTAGGGAATTAAAAAAAAGTGTAGCTTTATCTGAAGCAAATGACAATTTTTAAATATTTAGAGAGGGGGCCCATGTAGGCTAGTAAGTAGTGAGCTCGTCTACCAGTCCAAGGGTTCGATTCCCACCGGGACTCCCGTCTGCTTCACTGCAATAAACTGAAGGCTAAGTTTCCCTTTAGGAAATATCAGTAGTGAATCTTTACTGATTCACTACTGACACAGTCACCAGTACTAGTGACTTATTATACCCCAGACAATGTTATTTACTATAGACATTTAACATGTGCGTGTTATTGGAAATCTAATACTGTCGTTGGTACTATTGACTAGGTAGTTCTTATGGAACCATAGGTAGACATTGCCGTCAGAGAATCACTAGTAAATTTAAAAAAAAATCTTGTATACACGTTTGGTACTTTTTTAAAGTAGATGTCGAAATGAAAATAGTTTTTTTAACATTTAATTATTTTATATATAACTTTTTGTTTGACCTTTTTTTTATTTAATTACTGATTTTACTATTTAAGCTCTTGGTGACAGGAAAATTTTTTCAATAATTTTGTTATTGTTAGTTTTTATTGTTAAATAATTATAATTTCCTGAAGATGCTAACCAATGGTTAGCGAAATATCGAAAAAATAAATAATTTAAAAATTTTTTATAAAAAGACCAAGAGCTTAAATAGTAAAATCAGTAATTTAATTATTTTATTAAAAAAAAAAAGTTAAAATACGATTTCATAACAAAACTTTTTTCGTGATAAAGACAAATATAAAAGTGAAGACAATTCGTTGACAGTGTCGCCAAAAAATCACCAAAATAGTCGACAAATCTAGTGATTTGGAGACACTTGCTTCCAGTGCCCATGTTCCGTAACTTGAGTGAGAACGAAAATATGTTAAACAAAATATTCCATCGTTTCTCGAAAAGTGAGAAAAAACTGTGTCTGTAACTCATGTCGAAAACTATCAAACGCGATTATGTCGTTACGTTATAAATATCATAACATTGCACTCGAAGCCGATGTGACATTACAGACGTTGAGAACGCCAGTTACACATATCGTTGACGGCGACCAAAATTTACTAAAATTTAAAATTTTTCAACGACGGCGAAAATACAACCGTCGGCTATACCAAATAATGCAAAGTGTGACTTTAATGTTTGTGTTTGCCAACGAGCTTTGTAAACATTCTTTTATTTTATAAAAATGTTAACAGCAAAATAATAAAACAAGAAAAATTACGCCAAAAACAAAATATTTATTTATTTATTTATTTATTTATTATTATTACTTACAAAATATAATTATTGTAACTAACATAAAATAGACAGGAGTACTAGCTGCTGTGGCTTTCAACTCCGAAATTATATAAAAGTTATATCAGGTGTTGTAAATTGTTTTCTAAAATAAATTTCCAAATTAATTTTATATTTTTATCACAGGTTTTTTTTAGGAAATCAGTAGGCCGATTTAATCCAAATATGTATTGTCTGGATGAGCTGTACTTTGGACACTCATCTAGTACATGTAGAACGTTTAGTTGTGTGTTGCAGAGTGTACACATTGGGGTTGGCAATTTTTCCAGTAGATGTTTGTGGGAGAAATTGCAGTGGCCAATTCTGAGCCGGACGATGGTTGACGTTATATTTCTGGGGCAGCTTTTTGGGTAGTTAGGTTTTTTGCCTTCTGGATTAAAAATTTTGTAGTTGTGGTTGTAGTCTGACCATTTTTTATGATGTAAGGAGTTAAAATGGGATAGAATAGCGTTGGATATGTCACGACTTTCCCATGTTTGGAATTCAAGTAGTGGTCTAGTTTTGGCTGTAGAAGCCGCGGTATCTGCATACTCGTTTCCGGCAATGCCAGCATGCGAAGGAACCCACATAAGTTTTGTTCTATTTGAGGATTTACCAAGAATATGTCGGATGTCGTTTATTAATGGAGAATCGTATTTCGAGCTTTGTATGGCGTTTATTGATGATAGACTATCTGTACAGATAATATACTTTTCCAGGCTAAGAGCAGCGAACTCCACCGCAAGAAATATGGCAAATGCCTCAGCAGTAAAATTGGAACAGTGGTTAGAAATAAATCCAGTTTTTATAAGTTGGTTATCTTCTTGCACTATAGCGAAAGTTGTAGAGTCGTGGGACTTGGAGCCATCAGTAAACAACAAATTCCAGTTGTCATTGACATATGGTTCCACAATGCTACTGAATGTTTGCTTATACACTAAAGGTGAAGTAATTGATTTGGGAAGCTGGATCATAGACAAGATGAATGAAGATTCTTTAACTGACCAGGGTGGATCCAGTATTTGTTTAACAAGAATAGGGTTTATCATAATATTTAGGTCACGAAAGAAGTTTACACATCTGTCGATAACAGACTCAGGTCTGTAAAATCTTTTGTGTTGGATGGATTTTTTTACTTCTTCGAACAGAATTTTATTTCGGCAGATAAAGAGTTTTGGTATTAGTTTGTGTGTCAAAAATGAGACTCTGTCTGCAATTGATGGAAATCCAGATTCGGCTAAGATATTGGTGATTGGGCTTGTACGAAAGGCACCGATGCTACGTCGTATTGCCGCATGGTAGGGTCCTTGGATTAATTTGATATGGGAAGGAGCGCACCAGCCATATATGGGAAGAGCATAGTCAATTTTAGAGAGTACTAGTGATCGAGTTATGCTCAGCATTGTGTCAACATGTATTCTGGCATTCTTTGACAAAATATTATTATTATTATTCTTTGCATTTTGCATTTTTAATTGTTTTTTAGTGTTAAAATTTTTTCTCGCCCCATTTTTATTCGTGAGTTTATTTGACAGTTCAAAGCGGGAACTTTTCTCACAAAAATGTTACAGACACACTTTTTCTTTTCTACTTTTTCTACTTGCCAAAAACAAGTTACAGACACAGTTTAGTGAGAATAACAGCTGTTTGTTTTAATATATGGCACTTTTGTTTAATTTCACAAACATATTTCAATCGAAAAGTTTCTCGACGCGAGTGTTACAGAACATGGTTTATTAAGTTAGAAAATAATTTGTAATTGTAATTGAAAATAATAATTTATATTGAAAATTTTTTGAACAAGGTTTAAAATGTCATACAGTGCTTATTGCAACTTTAGCATGCCCCAAGACGTTGTAAGTAGGCACCTTGAAAAACTTCTTTCTCTTAGTGTTACACTCTTTGGAGAAATACCTGCAGCTTATTAGCAGCTTCCTTAAACGTGGCTGACCAGAAACGTAGTACCACTGGAATTAAGAGCCCCAAAGCCTTGGGTTGGCTTTAAGTGAAAACACTTAAGATATTACATGTTCGCTGTGCTTTAAATCAAAGCCAGTGTGATTTTAAAAATTTCGTCTTAGAGACTGATTTTTGTCATCCGAATTGCTTAACTCTTTGAAATTCTTGCTACTTACTTTACAATATTCAACCGCAAAAAATGGGTTAAAAATAAATTTGTTCAAAGGAAATCAAAAACGATAAATTATATGACGAAAAGTATATGAGAAAGTATACATAAGTAACTTTGTCACGAGTTTTTGTCAACTTTGTTGCTCAAACCCGTTAAAAACAACCTAAAAACCCCAATAATATTAATAATTTACGTCAATTTACAGAAATCCCATTAACCATCACGCCTAACATTTTATTTCCATATCAAAAAACAGAAAAAAAAACTTTTGCCACGTTCAAGGATGGTTATTTTGTGGATAACAAAATTATTCTACAAGTTTACCATAACACTTCCCCTAATAAAACAGAGCAACTAATAAAGCGTAACAAAATTTTATACGAAATTCAAATACTTAAACTCGCATATAATTCATATAAAATAAAACCATATGCACTGAAATGTGTCATGAAAACCAAAAAAGGATTCCATATGTAATTGTATACTTCTGGCAGGGCTATACAAACCATTACACTTGCTTATATATTTACACCTACACATACATACCCAGGCATTCATATTTGATAACTGCACACACTTACATATGTATGTATGCATTTGCTTTCATGATTATTATTAAATCATATCCTGTTCCGCAAAATATGTATATTCTCTACAAAAACTTGTATACAATTATGCGCGTGTGTGTGTGAGGGTGTGCACACGTTTTGGGTTTGTAAAATTTTTGTTTATAGCGGAAATAAATTTTCAAGTTACAATTAACAGGAAGTTGATTAAAGTGCTGTCGTAAGCAGTATTCGCAAATAAACACTAAATATTGCTCCGAAGTGTTCGGTTCGGTTGTGGAAAACACAAACGCTAATTGTGTTTGTGTAGAAAATCATTAAAAAATAACGTTTCCCTGTTTTTCATCATTCGAACACAAAAATAATACTGTTCTTATCCTACTCAACAAAAATATGAGAACATTAAATCCCGTTCGGTTTTTTTTTTAACCACAAACTTCACTGTGTTCGGTTCAGCTAACTAATGTTCGTTCCTTTCTGTTGTGCGTAGCACGCTTTTGCCTGGTAAAAACGGTATTAAGGGTTGTGTTCGCCTACACAATCACTAAAAAAATAAATGTCATTCCTGGGTGTTACCGAACCCTTCAAAATGTTCCGTTTATTTTCGAACACTGATCGTAAGTTTATTTGTTGCAGTAATTAATACAACACAATATTCAAAAAATAAAATTATTAAAAATTACAAAAAGCAGAAATCAACAAGGATTTTGCAAGGATGTGTTCTTATTGCGCACATAACACAACACTTTAAATTTAATTGAGTTTTTAGAATTTTTTTTTTATTATTTTTAATTAAAATTTAATTAAAAAGGAAGCTGCCGTATTTAAAAATAGGAATTAAGAAATGTTTTGCCATGGAAATGAACGGCAAAGTAAAATAAGATAAGGAATTGAAATTAATAAAACTTAAATAATTTTGAAAACATTTATAAAAATGTTTTCTTTTAAGAAGCTATTGTGGGATATTTAAAAAATAACTGGCTTTTTTAGATGTAGTATTTATCGCTTACATTAATTTTATACATTTTGCATCTTGTGATGCTTTTAAACAAGAAACGTTTCTACAAAAAAATTCTTATATAAAGAGCCCAAAAATTTAACTAATTTCATCAACGTCGTCAATAACAAACAATTTACTGCATCTAAATGGCACGCACAATTACATTTTAATACACATTCATCGCAATTCCTTTTTAAGACACCTTAAAACAACTAATAATTGTTCAAACTCTAGTGTAACGTTGCTGTCACAAACAAATACTGTCTGAACAAGTTTAAGTAAAAAACACATGCTTCTACAGCTAAAGTGGAAGCTAAATAAGAAGCGGGTATAAATTATACACTCAAAAATTAACAAGGGAATAAAATTTACACGCAGCAATGGGAGTGGAAATTAACAACACACAATTTGTTTTTTAATATTTGGGATATGTGTGTACAAAACATTTTGTGTGCTAATTTACGACACACAAGTAAACATCACAGTTTCTTTATATGCATCCCCTGTATACGAAACACAAGAAAAAAGGTGGCAAATTTAAGCACAGCGTTATTCATTTCTACAGCATATTTAAATGTAATCAATTGGCCTTAAGTGGCTTCAAGATAAATTAATAAATATGTTTATATCTATATGTATATTTAATACACTTAATAATGCCTTACTCCTTTTTTCCTTACGATATAGAAAAACATTCAGCACATAATTGAAAAATGTTGTTATAAAAGATTGAATCGAAATATTCAAAGCTTATATTTGTTTAGAAAATAAATATTCTAAAGTGCTACAAGGAAATATATAGATGGTAAATATCAAGACATTCTAAAAGCCATGATATTTCGTCATACATACATACAATTCACTTTAAAAGTTTCTTATTATTTCCGGGACATTCGCGTCTCATGCGTGTTTTTATCTTAAAAGTCAATTCAGTTTTCCGTCTACTTCATTGTTTTTTTGACACAGAAGTCGAAAAACTTCATTTTAAACAAATCAGTCAAATTTCCAAAAAAAAAAAAAATTTACTTATCTTAAGTAATTTTGTTCTGTGCTTGGGTTTCTGTTCTGTTTCGTTCTCTGTTTTGTTAGCTTTACAAAAAAAGAAACACAAAGCAAACAAAAAAAAAAAAAAAAAAAAGATTTTAATAGAAAAGTTACTAGTCTTGTCAGCTTTAATGTATGAGTTTACTGAGCGTAAACATCCCAGCGGGAAAACTCGGAAGACCTTTATACTTCAGGCCTTATTAAAGCCCTGCTTAAAATTGTTATCTTACTGCTAAAGAATTCCTCATAGAAGGCCTCGGATCTTTCGTATAAAAGATACACACTCTTCATCCTTTTGTTTAAATAACTTAAAATATTTGATTTTTTGAATTTTTAGTCAACAACCAAGTTCATTGAGTCAATAAAAAAATAATGTTTTTCCACCAAATTTTTACGTGATTTGTTTAAATAAATTATTGAAATGTAAATAACTCAGACAAAATGCTTATTAATAAGTAAATAAAGATTCAATTTATTTATTCATTAATTATGATGTTCTAAATTCCCGATTTTTATTCTTTGATAAATACACTAAAATTTATTGTGGGGGATAAGGAAGTTCTTATAAGCATTTCGCTGGTTGCTTAGGCCAGATCATCAGAAACCTTTTCTCCATAATTTTGGAAAACCTTAAGATATTATACAAATTAAACTGTAAAGCGAATGAGAATTATGATCTATTAAAAATGGCCAAGAGTTGAAAAAATGCTGTCTTTACTTTGTTTTAAATAATTTTTTTTTTTTATTGAATATTAAGAATTATTTACATTTTTCATTATTAAATAAGTTTTATTGACTGCTTTTTTGCAAAGTGTAATTTTGATAAATTTTTTCATTGAATCAAATAAAAAGTTTGTTGACCTAAAATTTTATTTTTAACAAACTGTGTTTAAAATGTGCTTGAGATATTTTTTCTGTGTACATCCAAAAGAAGAAGTACTGAGGCCTTCTAGGAGGCATCCGTACTCCTTCTTTTTCCACGTGGGTAGTAGCAGTAGGAACATATTTTCAAAAGAAAATAATATACTACCGACAAAAAAAAAAAAATTGAAGAACACAACCGGAAATAACAAATACGAGTTTCAAAATGTACATATGAGACATACAATGTGGAAAGAAAAAAAAAAACAGCAAAACAAATACATTTTTCATAAACACAAAAAATGTTATGCAAACTTGAAAACAATCGAAAAAGTACATTAAAAGAAAAAATTTCTTCCTTTAATTCCAAAATTCACACTGAAGACAACAAAATGGCACCACACACTCTACGCAGACATAAGTTAATTAAAACAATTTACAAGCACGCATTTAAATGTAAAACAAATGTAATATATCGCTCTTGATCAACAAGAGGGCATTAACTCAAAATTTTTATTATTTCACTTTTTGGAAGAAATCGAGACGTAATATTTACATCTACCCACTGTAAAAATATCGTGCTATTTTTTCTACTTTGTGGTAATGAAACTGTTTGTTTTAAAATTCTTTTTCATAATGTAAAATTTAAAATTGTTTTGCTTCTACTGAAAAAGTTTATATTTTGAGTTAATACCCTCTTGTTGATTGAGTGCAGTATGTTACAAACTCTTTAATTAGACAACAGCTATCAACAGCGAAAAACTTGTAAAAAAAAAATATTTCAACTTCTCTGAATTATTCATATTTAAAAGGAATAATTTCCAACTTTTCAATAAATAAAACAATTTTCTATAGAGTCCATAGAAAAAACTGTATGATTCCTAAAATTAATTCCGGAATGAAATGACGAAATGACTTTTCGGTGTTTTAACATTATTAAAAGTACGGCTCACACCCTCAGACACGATATCTATTTTTTTAGTGTTTGTGCATATGAACACAACCCTTAGTAGCGTTCTTAACTATTTTCAAGACAGTTACGAACCTTTTATAGTGCTCTGTTCTTCGTTATGAAACAGAACAATTGTAGTGGTTCTGTAGACATACATTTTATAATAATGTGTAATAGTGTTTCTAGTGTTTTTGCATTGATAAAAAAATTTTTGGCAACGAAAACAGCACAAATAGCTTGTATGTGGACATGTTTTGTTTGTGTACAATTTTTTCGCTGGCTTTTTGTTTTTTTCGTATATGTATTTTGTTTTTGTAAAAAACGTTTGGTTTTTTTTTACCGGACAAAAGGGTTTTTAGCAGAACTGAAACAACGAGCATTAATGTGTCGAACAGAACACAACGAACTTTGTGGTTAAAAAAAACAGAATGCAATTTAATGTTTTCATTTTATTTTATTGAGTTGGATAAGTACAGTATTATTTTTGCGCTCGAAGATCAGAAACAGAGAAACATTATTTTTTTGAATAACTTACAACACAAACACTAAAAGCGTTTGCGTTTTCAATCTACCGAACCGAATACTAAGAGCGATATTTAATATTTATTTGCGAACACTTATTGCTACTATTAACTACAAGGGAAATGAAAAAAAAATTATTAAAAACTCCGGCTATTTGAGAAAAACTTTCCCGAAAATTAACCGCTTTTTTGTATTTTTCTAATAATTTGCATTTTCTATAAAATTTGGTAAAACAAGGTTCGAAAGAAATTATTTAAACTCAAAGAAAATTTTGAGGAAATTTGTTGTATGAAGGAAATTTTGTTCAAATTTAATTAAGTTAGGGAAATTCGCGCGAATTGGTTTTTCTTCTTAGTCAAATTTGCTTTTTATAGAAAATTTTACCCAAATTCGTTTACAAAAACGACATACATATTAAAAATCGGTCTTTTAGGGGGAAAGTTGTTTAAACATGTAAATTTTGGTAACTTTTTAATCAACCCCATTTATAGACAATTTCACCAAGTTCAGTTAAAACTAAGTATTACTTTTACTTTCACTTATCCATCAATTGAAAAAATTAATATCTGATTTTGGTAGTAAAAATGGTGGCAACATTATGTTACTTTTAAGTTTTTATAGTGGCAACAATTTTTTGATATTTTTTTTTTAAAAAAACTTGATATTTTTTTAAAAAATTAGAATTAACACGCTTTTTAAAATAATTTTGTGATAATAAATCAACAATTTTTGTGTATGTGAATTTCAAAAGCTACAGCGGCATGTTACAAAAGAGTACATTTTGAAAATCGGTCTTTAAGAGGGTAAAAAGGGGAATATTTGGTACTTTTTAACAACCCCACATTGCCTGCAAAACTTGCAATATCTATTTATTTCTTTTTGCTAAAACTAACAGCACGAACATAGATTTGAAACATTTTAATTTAAAGGGCAAAAAATACTTTAGGTACTTTTTGTAAACACCTTTTTTTTAAATAATTTTATTAAAATTTATCGATCACATATCAATTAACATTTTTTTTTTTGCATTAATTTTAAAAACTTCCTCGGCACATTTAAATTCTTTCAAATTTTAATTTAAACGATTTTGTTATTCGTGCTTAATTCCCAGTTTTTATTCTTGATAAAAACACTTGAAATTTATTGTTGATGGGATAAGCTATTCCTATGCGCATTTCACTGGTTGCTTAGGCCAGATCATCAGGAAACTTCATCCATAAAGATTTTAGAAAAACTAAAGATATTTAACCAAATAAAACTGTTAAAGGCGCCCGTACACGACATGTTTTTGTCATCTGACATGTCAAATTTCCCACTGCAAAATATATACATGTCGTGTGTTACCTTTTTAACTTTGCTTTTGTAAAAGTCAGACGCAAAGTCATCTGACAAAATTTCAATTAGAGCGTGCTCTATTTTCTTCTGACAAGCCATCTGACATCAGAATGCTATGCCGGGAAGAAACCGGCAGCGGCGTCCACTATTGACGGAATCATTAGCCGGCTGAAGTTAATTTTTTACAATACCGAGATATGTTTGATCATCTTACCATTGAATAGAATTTATGTGAATATATATATAAAAACCGTTTTATTATAAAATCCTAAATTGGTATCTTTGAATTAAAAGAAAAAAATGTTAAGATGGCTAAACTATTTTACGGCGCAAATAAAACTTTTCATGGCGGCAGCAAGCTTTTTTGAAACCGAGCACTACTTTGGTTTCTGCAATAACAATGCGAAAAAAACAGAGACAATGTCAGAAGCAAATTACATGTACGTTTGTGACCGAATATTAAAAAGCTTATGTAAAACAGCGATTTTGACAGACATGCACAATTACATGTGACTTGAAAATTTGACATGTCAGATGACAAAAACATGTCGTCTATATGCTCCTTAAGCGTATAAGAATCATAAGCAACAGCTCTACTTGTAACAATATCAAAGATTAAACAAAAACATCAACAATAAACAGTGAGTTTATCTCTTCTTACATTCCCCACTACAATTGATTGGAATTCTACCAACTTTCTTTCAAATTTTTTTATTTACAACATCACTGCAGAAATTATTTAATTGTTACATAAATTTGTTAGCTTGTGCAAGTTTAATTAGTTTTTTAATAGATTTTAGGGATTGGCAAATTGAAAAATTATATCGATATATATCGAATCGATATTTTTTATGGATATTTATTAATTAAAAAATATATGTTAGCTTGTGCAAGTTTAAATGATGAAACAGAACTGGGGCTGAACGTTGTTTTTCATACAGATTGACATAAAATTATGCCAGAGAATGCGGTCGAGAAAATAGAATCAATTTTATTTTGAGGACGTTTTTTCTAATGCTCTCACATATAGACACTTATTCTCTTAACAATGCTACCATACTTTCATTCAATTTCATACATTTTGTAAACAAAGAAAAATAAGAACAAAAGAAAAAGAAAGAAATGAGAGAGAATTTGAAGTTACTGCCGACGTTTTAATTATGGGCTTTAGAATTTTTTCTTGAAGTTGAAGACTCAATTCTGTTTCATCATTAATTAGTTTTTTAATATATTTTAGGGATTGGCAAATTGAAAAATTATATCGATATATATCGAATCGATATTTTTTATGGATATTTATTAATTAAAAAATATATATATCGATATATCGAACGTTTTTTGCTGAAACTAAAAAAAAAGTTCAATTATAACAAATACAAAAGGAAAGAATACAAAAAAAACCATATGAAATCTAAAAAAAATATATAATACGAAAATTTTAAATAGAAGTAAATAAGTCGTGGAAGTACCAAATTACCTTAACATTTGAATTGCACCCCAAAAGTACCAACTTTAACTAGAAATGTTTTGGATGGTTCAGGAGCACTTTTATGTGCTCTCCTGTCAATCTGCATCTTGTATCCGGCACTGCTTTTTATAAATGCCAATTATTAAAAAAACATATTGTTTGAAAAACGGCTAAAATTTTGAGTTTTTTTGAAGACTGACTTTAAAAATATCGAATATCGGCGATATATATCGATTATTTTTTATTTAATTATCGATATTTTGATATAACGGTATTTTTTGCCCATTCCTTATAGATATGACAAATCAATCAAAAATTTTTTCGGTGCGGGGAATAAAGAATGGGATAAAAGCGGAATTTTAGGTACTTTTTATAAATTCAATTCAATCACCAAGTTCAGTTAATACTAACTATTACTTTAATTTTAAATTTACAATACGTTTTTGACTATATACAAAATTTTGCGCAAAATTTAAATGTGTAAACTTTTTTTTAAATTTCTTCATAATTTTGCCTTTTTAGATAATTTGGTCAAATTAACTCTTTTTTTCAAATTTGCTGTTTATAGAAAATTTAGCCAAAATTTGCTGTTTAAATTACTTTTTCCCAAATTCCCAGCAAAAACTTTGCTTACAAAATAAGCAGAAAAATAATGAGAACTTGACGAACAGACTACTTATTTTTCTACTAGAAGAAGTACTTATTTTTGTTCGAGATGTCCCAAAAGTAATCCCTTATAATTTAGCCTATTATAATCTAAAAAATAATATGTTTTTTTTATACTTAAAATTTTTATAAAAATATATAGTTACACAAAGTCAATAAAGTAAAAATTTTTTTATTTTTTTTTTAATTTTTTTTTTTTTTTGTTTTTTTTTTAATTATTTTATTTTTATTTTTTCTTATTCTATTTTACTTTATTTTATTTTTTATTTTTTTTTTTTTCTGTCTCTGGCGGGATTTGATCCGCAACCTCGGTGCTGATAGACTAGCTCTCTACCAGCTAGTCTACCGGGGCAGTGTAGTTTTTGCATTAAAAAACTATGTTTTATGACTATAATGACATTTTTATTGTCATAATGAAAATATAAATTTTTCTGTATATTTAAGATATAATAATAAAGTTATTATTTAATATATAACTAATAATCCAAAAAGTGGCGAATAAAGCTACAAAGTAATGAATTCTTGAAGTCATTAAAAGTAGGATTGTAAGTAAAGTTTTTGCTGGGTTAACTCTTTCCAGGATATTTTTGGAAATATGCTCGTTAATAAAAAATAATGTGCAAAATTACTCGTAAGAGCAAAATTTTTTTTGCAGATTTGCTTTTAAAAAAAGTTTCGTTTATATTTGTTTTTTTTTTTAAGAAATTTTGCACAAATTCGCTTTGTTTGTGTAATTTTGTCCATATTTGCTTATTAAAGGAAATTTTATCCAATTTTCTTCTTAGAAAAAAACTATACACAAATCTGCTCTTGATATGAAATTTCAACCAAAACTGAGATTCACAAAAAATTTTGTGAAAACTATAAACGACAAAATTCTGTCCGCAATTGTAGTGATTTCTTCCAGATGTCGAAAAAATCTTTTCTTGTAAGATGAAAGAAAGCAATATTAAGAACATGTTTTTTACAAACTATATCTACATTCATTGACGCCACATTTCTTTCATATTTAAAGAAGAAAAAAAGGATAAAATCTTAAATCCACAAAGTATTAGTTTTCAAATGCCAGTTCACAACTTTTGTCTTCGTTAAAAATAGTTCAGGGTGATGTTTGTACCTTGCGTCTGTTACATCCATTATTACTATTGCTTGTAAAGGTTAGAAATATTTTCCAATTTAAAACTTTGTTGTTCCCATGTGTAATATCTATGCAGCAGCATCGTTCGCAAGATGAAACCGTTTATGTATTATTCCTTTTATGTTGTATATTCTTCAAAACGTGAATTTATGATGGTGCGTTTTCTTATTCTTTTTCATCTTTTGAAAGTTTTCCATTATATTTTTGCTTTTTTGTTATAATAATTGTACTCTACAGTACAATTACAAATTCAAATTGGTGATTAGGGTTGTTAAAAAAACTTCAAGAAGTTTTGACGAAGTTGTGTGTCAAAGATCGACAATAATTTTGGAAAACATTTGCACGTTTAAAAAAATTTTGCGCAAATTCGACGTACTTATTGGAAATATTGTAAAAAAAGTTTACCACTTATAGGAAAATAGGCTTAAAATTTGTTTAATTAGAAATTTAAGTCAAACTTTGCTATTTATAGGAAATCTATGGCAAAATTTACTTTACAGAACGCTGATATTAAGCCGGAATGCGTGGAAAAACGTTGTCTTAAGTCACGTTAAAGAGTGAGGTTCGGTGTTCACTCAAGGAAGCCCAACCTCAATTTGTCGCGAAGGCTTTCAGGTCACTGTGGCGTTTTCCAGCCGTAGACACAAGCCATCAAGGCAGCTGTAGACTGGCTCAGACTATCTGTTGTTTTGACGATTTCAGTAGATGTTTACACTGATTTATGGTCTTAGATTCCCTCTGCCTGAGAACGAGAACAGTTCCCTACTGCCATTCATCTCTAATCGAACAGCTTGATATCAACACAGGCATAGGAACTGGGGAACATAAGTTCAGATAAGCTAGGCTAGGCTTGGCACTACCTTACGGGCTCACTAAATTTGGAAACATAAAGGTGTTCCTGCTCTCTTCTTAACTTTAACTATGGTTGGAAAAAAATTTAACTCTGTTTGTTTTTTTATTGATTTTATCAATTCAGTAAATTGTGAACAAAATCAAAAGCTGTGCAGCTCGACATATCGATATATCTCGAAAAGTCGAGCTAATAGAGAAAAATAGAGACTTGATTTGAAATCAGCGACCTCAAATTAGTAAAAATTTTCAATAAAGTTCCAGGCCGCAAAATGACTGTTCCCCAGAGTTGTCGATATTGCTAATGAGAGATGGGCCTCGAACGCTGGATGCAGGATTGTCTGGCAATTGTGGCCTCACATGGAAGACGGGCGAACCAAATCTCTACTGCCGATGATCAAATTGTAGTTGCGGGGCACTGTCTTACAGGTAGTCACGCGCAGTGTCTGGGAGCCGGTCACTATGGTTACTTCCGCAGCTGCGATGACGAAAATGAGAAAGAGGACCTAAAACATTTCACTATTTCACTACCACTGGAAGGCGACTTGCCGAAACGATATCCGCCACCTTTGACAGGTTGTGTAATATCTCTGGCATAAACCTGGAACGCATCTGAAACTCCGTCAGAAGTTCGGGTTTGTACCACGGTGCACAGTGTGACTTTTGTTACTTTTAGGATGCCAAAAGTGGTAACAGTCAAATAAAAGTAGATATGGCAATTAAACTTAGCAAAAGTAATGTTGAGATCGATATAGCATTGGACACAAAAAATGGGCGTGGTCCGCCCACTTTCTTGGCCACCTCCCTTATAAGGTGTATTTTCAAAATACCATAATTGAATAGTACTTATTATGGCGGAAAGAAATAAAAATAATTTTAATTTCACAAAATTTTTGGATAAACACAAATGCCTTCAAATAGTAGTTGTTTTGAGAAGATTAATATATATTTTTGAAAACAAATTTAAATTTCACATTAAAAAAAAGCAATCTGAAAATAAAAATAATTTCTCCGAGTCAATATCGTTTCCATATTCCGGTACGAATAATAAGCCAATAACTCATTTTGGTAATGTTCGTCGCTTTATCTTAGTCGCTTTCCGCAAGCTGCATATAAAGGGGTCTGACGATATGAGTAATCTGTGCAACAAATCCAAATTACTTTCAATTCTAGATGTTTTTCGGGTAAAGAAGATTCAGAAAAGTTTTTTTCAGGCCTTCCTGTCTTCGATATATCGCGATATGTATTCGCCCCAACATCAAGAATATAATCTGAAATGTTCAGATCTTTTGACAACCATTTAGAACTTTGTTGCCAAAAACGGGTATTTATTCGAGTAGCACGTTCCCATCTTGACCGAAAATCAAAAGAAAGTTTGATCACAAACTTTTTTCATTTATGGTGGCCCACATCTTTTCCAATTATACTGCAAATGTGATTATATAGGGCATAATTTTTGTCTTCTTTATTGCTTGTGAGCCAAACATCAAAGAGCGCACTACGTTTTTTTTTGCGAAAAAATCAAAATATCGCAGAAAGGAGCAAAAAAGAAGCAAAAACTTATTGTTGAATCTGAAACAAGATAGACATGACAGTTTTTCTCTATCGAAAAACAAACATTTTTGGAAATGACTCAATTTTTAGTGATTGCTTATTTTCATTGATTAAAAATTAAAATAATAATGTTAATGCTTCAGAAGCTTACCATTATTTATAGAAAAGGTTGCAACTAATTAAAGCAAAAAGACTTTTGTAAACAAAAGTAATGCTACCGCAAAGTTCAACAAAAAATTAAAACTGTAAACAGATTTACTTCACTTGTCACAGTGACACAAGTTTGATAACTGTTATCATGTTAATTGTTGTTTTGTTTTGAGTTCATATTCGTAATAATTGTACATTTTTCTATAACATTGCATAAAATTAAAAAAATCGGAGAAATTTTTTTTTTTCTTTTGGCATCCTAAAAGTAAAAAAAGTCACACTGTGCGGTTGGGGATCTCTTTAGTGCACCTTAATGGTATCACAGTGGGTCATTAGGTCTACTTGTGTCAGATGAATACTAATGGCATTTCAAACGAACATAACTCTTGCTCTTATGGTTTTTATATAACAATTATGTGAAATTTTGCTTTAGGTTTTTTTTCAGGGCACATTTCACTCGACCACCATTTTCTGATTCTTTAAGAATTATGTTTTATTATAGAAACTTTTTTTACTATATAAAATAAGTATAAAGGTGGTAATACAATTGTTGTTGTTTTCATTCGTCTTTGTTTGTGTATGTGTGATTGTTGAAATGCAGCAAAAAGTACATCATCACACAAGTACTTCTCTACTTGAATACATGTTAGAAGTACTTGCATACATTCAAGTGTATGAATGTTAGAAAGAGTACATACTTGTATTTGTAAAAGATTTACGAGAAAAAAAAATTCTAAAAACAAAAAGCAACAAACAATTTGGATTTGAAAGAAAGTACATCTCACAAATATTTTTATTTTACTGCTGTTCAAAAAAAATATTTCCTTTTTGCACAATTTTCCTTGAAACGTTTTGAAGAAAAAAAAAACAAACATTTAGCTTAGTTGTATATTTGTTTCAACAATTTTACATTTTACATTATTTGTTTTTTTTTCTTTTTTTAATAAAAAAAAACGGTATATCATTGCATTAAAAAAAATATATATTAAAATTTATTTTATATAAAATAAATGCCCTTGAGGTTTCAAATGGTGAAGTATGTATGTATCTATGTATGTGCATGTGTGTAATATTTGCAGCTCGATTTCATTTCTCCACTCCAAACACTGTGTTTTTGGTTTTTGATTCTATTGGGAAGTTAGATTTTTTCAGTAAAATACTAAAATTTTTTTTAACATGAGTGTGTATTTAACTGGAGTGTAAAATAATATTATTATGATATGATGTATCAGATTTGTATGTATTTTAATATGTAAGTCTTTTTTTTTGGTAGTTTTAAATACGTATATATTGCATTTAGCAATGATAAACATTAGCCCTATTCACCATCTTGTGCATTTAAAATTCAAATCAATTATGAGTAACCTCTTTGCTTTGTTTACAATGCAATTCACAGCTGATTGATAAATTGTTGACTGAGTGTCAGCTGTTGGTTTGCAATAAAGTGTTTCATCTAGTCTTCTAAGTATAAACTATTGGTTTTAAGTGTTGCATATTAACAAAAGAGTAACAAGTGTTATCCTGTATAATTTATTGGTCGAGAGTTAAATTATACTAGTGTAGTTCAGTATTAGTCTTACAAAATTGCAAAGCAAAATATCGTAGCTCTTTTGTTAAATCCAAGAACAAAATAAACAGGTTTCATTAAAGCGCTACGATATTTTGCATTTACTCTTTTGCAAGCCAAATACTGAAGACAATTTACACAAGATTGTGAATAGAGCTTTTAAATTTAAGGTTTTTAGAGGTAAGTTGTATAAAACCGGTGCATAATGGATTTTACTTTGTTTGCTTTTTTCACAACCGAAGGACAGAAGTTTTAAGTTACAAAAAAAGTTGTTTTTCCCATTAAAAAAGTTTCCACTTTAATAATGTTATTTTGATTTATGGTATACGTGGTAGACAAAATTATTATGAGATACAAGAAGAATATTAAATGTTTAACGTTTAAGCGAGAAAATTTTTAATTTTAAGCTAAAATGGATTTCTATAATAGAAGTTAAACACGTAAGAGTTGCATGAAGTATGCTTAATTTAGACAGCCATTTCCAAGTCTTTGTCGAAATATCAAATACCTTAGAAACGGTGTTATACCGTATATTTAAGCCCTTCGGAACGTTATTTAAAAAGTTCTAAGGAATAACATCTAGTAAAAGACTGCGTTTTACAATAACCAAAGGTTAATTCTGCTTTAAAGGTTATTCATTCCCCAAAGTTTCCATGTAAAGAAGCGTACAACAGGCCAAGTATTAGGTTAGGTGCATATTTTTATGATATGATGTTTTATAGCATTCTCTTTTTAACTTAACCTAACCTAAGAGTACTTAAAAGTTGTATATTTTTGTCAGTGAAACTAATGAAAAATGTTAAGTTATGGGATATATCGAGCTCTTACTGCAAAAAAAAACATTAGCCGCAAAAACACAGTTTTAGTTGAGAAGTTTTTTCTGATTATATTTCATTAAATTTTTGTATGAAGTTTGGCGCTTAAGCTAAAATTGTTTTTGCTATAAAATTGTACCGGTACCTTATGTGACCATGACATTTTTTGACCTGATGCAAATGTTGCCAACAAATTCATTTAATAAAAAAAAAACGAAAATTAAAACTGATGGCGCTTAAGCTATTTTGCGGTAAGGGCTCAGCAAATTGAAAATGTTTCTTAAATTTTGGTGTTTGGAAAAAAGTTTTGAGCTAAAATGCTGTTAGCAGAAATTTAAAAAAAAACCTTAGAGAACATAGTAATTTTTGTTCAAATTTGCGCAAAACTTACTATGAACATTAAATTTTCGCAAAAATTACTATGTTTAGTAAGGGTTTTTTTTAAAAAAAATTTCTGCTTAGAAGAAAGTATTTTAAAAAATGTTTGCGCATATTTGCTATTTACAAGAAAGTTTGCACAAGTTTGTCGGTAATCGAAAATGAGAATTTTTTTTGACAAATTTACCGTTCATAAGAAATTTTGCACATTTGCTTTTTATAAAAAATTTTTGGCAAATTTACTGTTTGCGCAAATTTTATATTTACAAAAAAATGTTCATCAATTTGTCGTTTATCGGAAATTTTGGTCAAATTTAGAATTTTTTTTGACAAATTTTGCACATAGATATGGTTTTCATAGCAAATTTTTTGCAAATTAACTGTTCATCAAAATAATACAAAAATTTAATTTTCAAAAGAAATGTTTCCCAAATTTGCTGCTTGAAATTTTTTTCCAATCAAATTTAAGGCAAAAATGGATTTTTTTTTTTACAAATGTACATTCATAAAAAATTTACCTTTCACAAGGAGTTTTGCGCAAATTAGCTATTTATAGAAAATTTAGTGCAAATTTGCTGTTTGATAAAAATTATGCGGAAATTTGATATTTAAAACAAATGTTGGCCAAATTTGCTGCTTGAAAATTCTTCAAATCAAATTTCAGGCAAATCTGCTTAATAAAAGAAATATTGCCCAAATTTGCTCTTTATAGAAAACTTGGCGGAAATTTATTTTTTTAGGAAATTCACTTTAACTGTTAATATAAAAATTTACGCAAATCTATATATATAAAATTGAAAAATGTTTGTGTGTTTGTTTGTTGGATTATAGACTCCTAAACTACTGAACCGATTTTCCTGAATTTTTTACAGTAACATCATGTGAGCCCTAAAAATAAAAATGGCTACATATTTTTTAGATAGAGGCAAGGGAATTGGTACCCCCCATAGGATGCCAATATTAAATATCGCATATCTTAAGAGCCGCAGCACGCATTTTGTTGAACTTTTGGTAGTAGGATCCTCTGAGCCCCAATATTGAGAATGTTCAAACTTTGTAGGAGTCACTCTTATGGTATACAACACTTTTGAAAATAAAAATAAAGCGGGTAGGCGTAGGGGGAACACCTCCCATAGCATGCATACATTAAATATCGCTCAACTGAAGAACTATTAAAGGGAGAGTCCTCAAACGTGGTTAAAGCTAATATTATAGTAAACTATAAAAATTAATATAAAAATGGGCGGGGTAGACAGAAGAGGAGCAGTACGCCTCATAGATAGAAATATTAACAAGAGCTGCTGCACGCATTTTGTTGAACTTTGGGAGGATCTTCTGAGCCCCAAAATTGAAATAAATAGCAGCGGGGGAAGTGGTAGCCCCTATAGGACGCCAGTGTTTAATTTCGCATATCTTAAGAGCTGTTATAGTGAGAATGTTCAAACTTTGCAGAAGTCACTCTTATGGTATACTACACTTTTGAAAGTAAAAATAAAGCGGGTGGGCGCAGGGGGGAAATATATCAACTAAAAAACTATTAAAGCGAGAGTTTTCAAATGTGGTTAAAGCAGCGTAGCAAAGCGCACCGGGTTAAGCTAGTTTTATATATATAAGGCAATTATTAATATCTAAATTTACGCAAACTAAGAATCATTTTTTTACAAATTTATTATTCAATAAAGAAAATTAAGGTTCATAGGGAGTTTTGCGCAAACAAGCTGTTCATAGAAAATTTTGTGCAAATAAGTCCTTTACTAAAAATTATGCGGAAGCTTGATATTCAAAAGAAATGTTGCACAAATTTGCTGTTTCAAATTTGTTCAAAAAATATTTTGGAAAAGTCTGCTTGTTTTAGGAAATTTTGCAGAAATTTGCTCTTTATAGAAAACTTTGCGCAAATTTACCTTCTGTAAGAAATTGGCGTAAACCTTTTGTAAATAGAATATATTGTTTAAATATGCTTTTTATAGCAAATACAAACTTTTAGACAATTATCTTTATAACACAATTTATATTAAGGAAAACTCCTATATAATATAAGTATGTATTTCCCTTCCTCCATAAAAACATCTACAAATATTTTTTACTACTAAATCATGAAAAAAACTTATTAATTTTGGCAACAAAAATTCATGTATCCTTAAGGAAGTTCTTTGCCGCCCAAGGAGTTTTCTTACTATACAACTAAGGAAATGTACTTGTGTATAGAAATCAATAAACCCCTCGTTTAATTCAATTTGATAGAAAACCTAATGAAAGCAACAAAATTTATTTATCAATAGAAAAAACCACAAAATCAACAACCAAGAAGTTTGAAATAATATAACGATTTCAGAAAATAAAAAAGAAAAAACTCTGCGAACCTTATGCTTCTTAAATTCTTTTGGAATGTTTTATGTTAAATTATATAAGCAGAATGTCTGTCCTTGTTTGTGTCCTTTATCTTTTTTTCTGCCATTTCTATATGGACAGACACTAAAAACATAAAACTTGTGTGTGAATAAAATAAAACACATTCAATGAAATATAATATACACATACTTAAGCTAACACATACATACTAAAATCCGCAACAAATAATAAAATAAAAATATATATTTTTGCATTGCTATTGTAAACATACGTAAGAAAAGACACACACACAAGACATCAGCAATACTTAAACATTAACATTGTACTCAGTTATTCCCAGTAAACATCAATTAAGTTATTGAGAAAGTACATTTTTCGATTAAATAGAATTCGAATGAAATAGATTGTTCAAATAAAAAGCCAGATCATGAATTTTTTTCATAGTGCTATTTTGTAAGTACAGTGGGGACTCGATTATCCGTTATTATTATTGGATTATCAGGGGATTAAAAAAAATGTTGAGATAGAATTAAATCTTTTTTGTAACGACCACCACTATTATCCGGAATTATAAACAAATTTTTTTTTTGTTAACTTTTGAATAATCAAAAAAAAAATTAATAAATTAAAACGAATGTATTTTTCACTGTTGCTGCAAAGTTAGTTTTTTTTCCTTATGTTATTCAAGCATATACATAGGTTATTCATTGTATTTATATATAAAATCATTCAACGATTTTGTTATTCTATAAACGATGAATATTCGTTTATAATTTAATCAAAAACACATAAAAAATACTGAAACTTGTTACTTAACCCATTTTGTACCAAGCTAAATAAATGCTTGAATATTCTAATGAAATTTTCATGGCTAGTTAGAAATCAGCCAAAAATAACTTCTATAACTTTTTTTTTTTTTTGATCGCATTAAATTTTTTATCGGATCCATATGATCATAATTTTTAGCCAAAATGACCTCTACATTATCTCTCCATCGAACCAATGCAAATTTTCAGGCTTTCGCCTACCAATCTGTTTGCGCGGATTGTGTTTTGTGCGCACAAAAACCTGTTTCTTTTAGAAGGCAAAGCAAATGGTATCCGGTAAAAAAATCGCGAAATGAATGCCTTGGAATTTCACAAATTGACATTTGACTTATCATAGGTATTTGATGCTCCATCATATGGTTGATAGCGGAAAAGATGTCCTTTGGAAGAACATAAACACCAATATTTGTATCCGAAGCGAATTGGTTTCCCCCTGATAAACATCTTGCAGCTATGACGACCAAAATATGATACCATTTGCTCATCAATAGACAGATTTGGTTCAAAAACACCAAACTTCATGAACCGAGTATTCAAACGATCGAACAGCAGCTTTTGCATGGACTTGTTCGACCCAACTTTAATGCGAACAGTGTTGATGTTTAATATTCGCATTAAAAAAAGTACTACAGTTTATATAAGCCCTTTTTTTTTAACAAATATTCAAAAAAATAATAGATAAGAACAAAAAAATTAGTGCACTAATTATCCCAGTGGTCGACATCTCGACCAGCAATGTTCAAGGTTGTCTGGCGGCCAGCAGGAGTAGCAAGTCAATTTCAATTTGTACATAAAAATTCATGTACAATTGTCTTACAATCGGTTTAACAATGGCCTATTTTTAGTCTATTTTTGTGCTCCCCAGAGGGGTTCCTTAAAGGAGGAGGGGTTTGATAAATAAAGTCCTGATCAGAAAGCCAACAAGCCAAACTTAATTATTAATAATAAAAATTAATTTAATTACACTTCCTAATATTTTAAACTATTTAATGAAAAATGGAAAATGTTTGTGGTCGACATCTCGACAGCTGGTACAAAATGGGTTAATCAACCGGGAAAATTGATTATCTATCCATAATGCTCGAGTTTTCACTTTAAAACAAAAAATAACACCATTTTAGAAAATTTTGATTTAATAGTGACCAATTTTCGTTTGAAATCTGTATGTTGACTGGGTTTTAAAAGGATTGTTGAACTTGTTTTATACAGCAATAAATTTGCTACACTGAACGAATTTTTTGTTACAGAAATATTAAAAAAATATTTAGCAAATACAACAAAATTTAGCAGGAGTGAATTTTATAAGATTAAATATTTAGTTTTTTAAACGAGCTAGAATCAGTTTCAATCGCGGATTAACCATATACTTGCGGTTAATTTGTCTTTTCGTTTTAATCTTAGAACAGAGCCTTTTGTATCTTTGTCCGTGTCTGTACACTCAAAATAAAAATCAATCCATCCGTACTTAAATCAATCCGAAGCGGTATTAATAGTACGGTGAGTACGGATTTTCTTGAATCAAATACAGAAAGATTGATTAAAGTACGGATTCTCAATCGCAAAATAATTAAATTATCCATATTTAATCCCAATTCGTACTTGAAATAATCCTAAAATGAGATTGATTTAAGTAAAACTAAGATTGAATCAATCTCAAAATGCGCTTATAAATTTTTTTTTTAATCCGAATTCGTACTTAAAATAATCCGAAAATGAGATTGATTTAAGTATTTTAAAGTTTATTTTATCATGAATTCGTGCTTGAAAAAAACACAAAATAAATTAGAAAGAAAAAATTATTATGATTGATTGACTTACCCGTCTTACACCTTACAAAATGATTAAACACCAACATCATGACCGATATGGTTTTACTTTAGAAATCTTCTATACATATTTAAACAAAAATATAAACTTAATGAGAAGCAAGAGTTCAAATTCACTTTTTAACCCTTTGTGGTACACATGAGTCTGGCCAGAACTTTTTCAATGTGTATAGAAAATTAAAACATGAGTAAGCCGGAGGGTTAAGCGCAATTAAAAGTTTAATCTTTTTTTTACTTGGTTTAAGAATTTTATACTTATTTCAAGAAATTCCGGTATTGATTTTCGAAAGTAATCCCATTTAAGATTGTTTTGAGTACGTTTTAGTGTTATTCGTACTTGAATTTTTGAGTACGACTCGTACTTAAAGTTATCATAAAAAACTTGATTTATCCCGAGTGTTTTTCTTTCTGTGTACGGCAAGGGAATAATTAGCAGTTGTAGGCGTGTTAGCTTTTAGACAGAATAGAGGCAAATTAGGTATTTAGAAATTAAATTTCTTTAATCTGAGGGCTTAGTGTCAAATTTGATTCTCGTTTTGTTCTTAGCATGAGCCCGATCCCATCATACTTTGGTTTTGAATATAGCTTCGTATTTCCTATTGGTCGGTTTTCCGTAGGCGCTCGTTTGATATTGTTTGAGTCAATCATATTATCCATTAGCTTTGAAGTCATCTGCTTATGAACACTTGCAGTTTGCTGGGTACGTTGTTCTGGTGGTAAGCCATGATTTGGAACTATATACTAAAATCGACTTGAAGCATAAATTGAAGATATTCTTTTTGATTTGAGAAATAGATTGTTTATGACTGACCACTTCTACATTTGCGGATGATATTTTAAGTTTGCCTGTAAACCCGCAAGTGGCTTCGCTTCAGCTTAATGATCCAATATCTTATTCAAGTCAGAACATTAATAGATATTTAGATATTTCGCCAGTAAAAGATGAATTTCGACAAGTCTATGCAAAATATAAGCCGAAAAACTACCAAATTTATTTTTATATTTCAAACACTAAAAGGCTTCAAAGAGCCGATCTGCCAACCCACTAGATCAAGGCATATCTAAACACAAACTTTCTACCAGAGTGGGACTAATTTTTAATTTTAAGATTTTTAGTACTTACTGTTAAGACAGATTTAGTAAATTAATAAAAAGAAGATGAAATAATTATGACCTCCAAAATATGCGTACCACGTGTTGTTGAAAGGATGCTGCCGAGATATTAAAACTATACATATTCGTCTTTGTAGATTAAAAAAAAATATTGTCGTTGGCGTAAATTCTCGTGGATTTTATTTTGCTACCGATTACAATGTACAACACAAAAAAAAAAAAAATAACGGGGTTCCGAAAAGGATTCTGCTAGAGGAGGACAAAAAATATACTTGTTTCTGCGTTTTTAAAGATCACATTGGAATTTTATTTTATGGAGGTTTAAAGTTTCACCCTTTTAACTGTTAAATCTAATGATAAATATGTAGAGTTAAGTGCGCTAAACACATAAATAGCAAGAGAACGAAAGGTCCAATTTGGTGAAGTTAACAAAAATTTTCGATTTGTACCTATGTATTCTTTCTTGAATTTAAGATCGGCTTAAAAGTGTCGAAGTACTTAGAAATATAATGGTAAAATAAAATATTTTGATATTTAATATCCAAAAACTTTTTCTCTTTTAAAACTCTTAACAATACAAATCGATATTAATCGCTATTTTGTAATGTAAATAAATTGAGTCATTCATTTTAAGAACTGGTGAATATACATATTTGTTTCGGTTTTTATTTTTATGGCTTATCATTCTGAAATATTTTTAAAACGATTTCAACACGTTCGTCTACCATACCGTATTTTGCATTAAACAGTTTACATATACATGCTATAATAAATGAAAAAAAAAAACAAAAAAATGTTTGTGAACTTGTACGCAAACAAAATACGGTACAGAACGAAAGAGAGCACACAAATACTAAAATAACATACCGATCTTGTTTAAGCGTAAGCGTTGTGTTCTTTTAGCGTTCTCATTCTGTACTTGCATGCAACCTCTTTCACAAGCAATAACATTAATGAAAAAACCTTAATGTAGCAAACGCATTGTCAGCCCAACAAAAAGTTCACAACGCGTTCACCAAGAAATACATAACACGTATGCTAAAAAAAACACAACATGTACGCTTAAACAAAATTGTTACTTAATCGTACTGCCTGTTTGTAGAACGCGAGCACAAAAGTGACTCGATTAAGATACATTTAAAACAAAAACAAATTTTGAAACAAACAGGCAGTTAGTATATGCATTCTTCCACTCACAATTGTTGTGTAACGTACATTGTTTGTTTACAATTTCACAGCCACAAAAAGAGACTTTAGAGTTTGTTTTTTTTTACAAAAAATACACTTCGTTAGTCCCCAGTTTTTTAAAACTCTGATTAATTGTCTTTGCACAGCACTGAAGTTTTTAAATTCAGATTTTTTTTATTTGTTTTTTAATACAACTTGTTTTATAAATTATATTTATCAATAAGTTTTCGTTCGATGTATTTTTAAAGTGTATATGAATATGGATTCTTTAATGTTTTATAAGATTTCTAAATTACACATATGTACGCGTGCTGCTATTTGTGTGTCTGCAGGATACTTAAAATATCGTATAGAAAGTATAAATTGTACAAATATTTTTATAATAAAACAACACACACACACAAAGATATTGTACAAATTGGTATTGAGTATGGCGATGTGTCTACATATTTTGTATTATACATATTGTAAACATTACACATTATTTTCCTGAAACTGATATAATACAGTCTTTTTTTTATTGTTGTCTGTTTCTGCATTGTGTTTTTTTATAATTTTAATTTTTTTTCATTCTTTTGTTTACATCTCTTCATGAAAGAATACCACTTTTTTTCTTACCTCTTGTAGAAGATTAATTTCTGATGTCACAACTCTCCCACTGCCAGTTTTTTTCCCCTTTTCTTTTATACACTCACGTTCTGGTATAAATAATTTACCTTAATATGTATTCTCTTTCGATGTAACTGTTATATATGAGCATCATATTGGCTACAAAAGAATTTGAACAAAAATATGTAAGAGTGCTACATTAGGCTTGGGCGAATCTTTTATACCCTCTGCCATAGTATGATAACATTTTTGATATATTTTTTTTTTAAATCGAATCGTAATACGTTATCATAAAATTTTTTATATTTTATGCGTCATCTATGCTATGACTAAAGTTCAATCAATTCAATGCCACATTTTTCGTGTAATTAACCATATTTTCATGTTTAAAAAGTCAAATAAGGAGCAAAAATTCCCAAATTCTATTTGCTTAAATTATTTAGTTAAATACATCAAATTTTTAAAGTAGAATGATTACGAAAACCATTTCGGGCGCGCTGCTGGTATCTTATAACTGAGAGCTCTTCTGTAAACAGAGGGCGGAATACAATAAAAGTGAAACAAACTTGTGTAACGTGTAAGTTAATAATAATATTCTCTCACTTTGACTTATGTCAATCTCATTAACTCAAATGTTGTTGAATCATCGCATTGATGACGTTTTTTATTAAACTGACTCCTGTTTGTCATTTCTATGATGCCAATGTGTCCTACCATTAATGGCATAAAATGGCCAAGTGATGTGAATGAAAGTGTCATGGGGTCAAAAACGAAGAACATTGTCATAGCACTGACATCAAAATACATCAGAATTATGACACCTTTTCTATCAGTGTAGGGAAAAACGTTCTGTAGGTAATACAAAATCGAGCTTTTTAAACATTTTTGGATCTGTTTTGTATGAAAAATATGTTATACGAATTTTTAACCCTAGAGTACGAACCATATTTTACGTACGTTGTAACTAAAGATCGTCGATTCGACGATGTATTTTTTAACTGCCTATAACTTTGGCTTAAAAGCAAATATACTTTTTCAATAAATGTTATTAATGATTATGGGACCTTATAATAAGTTTATATAAAAAAATAATTTTATTTTAATTCATATAGATAAACGAAATATTTAATTTTAGAACTTTTTTATTTTATGTTCCACATATTTGAAAAACTAAAAAAGAGTCAAAACTTAAAAAAAAATTTTTTGCTTTAAAAAAAAAAAAAAATTTTTTTTTAAATAACACTTTGAGCACAGAATACCACAGAACTGAAAAAAGTGACGTGTGAAAAAGGCCCAAATCAGTTGCGAGGGCAGCTTTCGAAGAAAAAGACAGAAAGCTTTTTTTGGTGGTGAAGTGGCAATGTGTAAAAACAGGCAGCAACAATCAACAAAAATGGCATGATCAAAACAAAAATAACAAAACACAGACCACGTTAAAAAATGCATTAGTTCAACAAACGTTGTGTTTTTTGCAAAAAAAAATGTATTTATAATTTTTTTTTTGTTTTATAATGTTATTTATTAACTTAAATATTATTTAATTGTGTTGTGGTAAACTTAAAAGTTTATTTTTACAAAAGCTTTGCAAATAAATATCAACTAAATAAATTTGTGTTCATTGTATTGCGGCAAAAAAGATGATGCAAAGAGAAATGAAAAAGGGCAGCTTTCTTAAAAAGAGACAAAAAAACGCAAAATCTTCCGTCTCGTGAGAGTTCTGTGGTATTCTGTGACTTTGAGCCAGAGTCACAAAGTTCAACTTTGTGCTCTCCGCATATGGTTTTTTCGCATATATCACATTTTGATTTTGACATTCGTAATTTTTTCGTATGAACATGATCTACACATACTTCATTTGTGTTCTTTTTTTATTTTCTCCTAAGCTGAACATTGGTGCCACTATTCTTTGAAGTAACAATATTTGCAATGTTTGCTCACAAAGTTGAAAAATAAAAGTCACGTTAATACGAACCATTGACGATTCGACGAGTACAAAACCAATAAAAGCAATGTTCCAGCAACGCAGTTTAAAACACACAATTACACACAGCAAAAGTAAATCATCTACTAACAGCACACAAAATTTGAGAGTGTTAGACACACCGATTTAAAAGTAAAATTATTAAAAGGAAGCGATACTGGTCGAAACGTCGATCATTAGTACTCAGCAATAAAATATCTATATGAAATATTGTCCTTTAAGCTTACATGGTGTAGAAGCTATTGAGCCAAATCCTTTATTTTTGGAGCAAAAAGATCTCTTATGAACTTCTATTGTTAATTTGTATACCAATATTCTAGTGTGCTTATCAAAAGTTAAAGCGCAAAAATAAAATCCTTCAAATAAATAAGAACTTTAAAAAATTTATGATTTACAAAATAATCCCTCTTCCTTGCGTTGTGAACATTTTCAATCAAACATTTTTTGAAATGTTTTGTAAGTTTGGTGAAGTGCGTTAGGAGTAGGGTTTTATTTTTGTTTGATTAAACGATTAATCGATATTTGGCATTTTTAACCTTTTCGATTAAACGAATACAATTTATTTATTCATTGGAGCACTTTTAGCTCCCTTTGATTTTGTTGGTGGAGCATCCTCTTTAAGTACTATGTTATAGTCACTGTGTAAGTTGTAAATTAGTAAAGTTGTTGATGAACAATTACGTTAATACATTTTTGGACACCAGTTATATTTAGCATTATTAGATTTATCTTTCGTACAATATTTTTAAACCCAACTTATTCTAAAGAGAGAAACGCATGAACAGTTTTGTTAAATTATCGTTCGATTTCAATCGCACTTCATTTCGATTTCTAGAACATACCTGATAAATTAATATAAATCTTTGAGTTAACATATTTCTGTCATTATTTTTTTGTGAAATGAATTATTTAATTGTGTTGAATAAATTTAACAAAAATATATGCTAAATTACTCACTAGCCGTGTTTTTTTCTAATTCCAACGGACGCGTCCGGACGCATTTGGTTTATTTATTCGACTTAAAACTTTAAAAAAATTATACATTTAACATAAATACCTATGTATATATTATTATTATTCGATTAATCGGCATAAACTCTTCGATTAATTCTTCAATCGAAATAAGCAATTTTAAATAGTTCGAATAACTAATCGTCTAAATTTGTTCGAATAATCCAACAAGAATTAATCGACTAGTTAGGTGATAAGGGGGTAAGTATTGTGGGTTAGTATTTGAATATTTTTTATGGTTTGCTCACATCTCAGTCAATTATGAAGCGATTTTGCTAAATTTTCTAAAGCAAAAATCTTTGAACTGCTTGCGATAAAAGTAGAGAATATTTTTGTTTTCAGCTTACCTGCGGTCTTCGAAAAACCCAACAACAAAAAGGATTGAAGAAAGTCGTTAAATTAACTTAAAAGTATCCGAAATATGTATACTTTATGGCATCTAGGAAAAATATTTTAGAAATTACCAACGAAATGACAAATCTTAATACATATCTCCTTTCCGCCTGTCTGAATGTATTGTATATGCACCACCCTAGTCACAGAATTGCTGGTAACAATACGTTTTAATACCTACACATACAAATCGTAAAAAATGTCTTTAAAACAAATAGAAACATGAAAAATACATAGAAACAAATAAACGAAAATAAATAAAGAATAACAAAAGTTTTTTTTTTACCTTTTGCACTACACTTGTAAGCGAGAGTAGTCTTTAAAGTTTGTAGAAAATTTTTTCGATATACACACTTTTTATAAATTTAAATCTTAGTCGGATAGTTTCTAAGCGGATTATCCGTGAATAAGAAACCTCAAGTTAATTTTTAAAATTCCTTCCTTTTAACCCTAAAAAACTGAAAAGAAAAATCAATCCGTCCGGGCTTAAATCAAGTCGAGGCGGTGTCAATAGTACGGTTAGTACGGATTCTCTTAAATCAATAACAGAATGCTTGATTCAAAGACGTATTATTTAAGTGCCCAGTGCATAAAATAATCCGAAAACGTGATCGACTATAGAAAAAGTGAGATACAAGTTAACCTCGAACTGTGTGCCTCATTCAAGAATTTCTAAGTTGGTTTTCATTCCAAATTTATACTCGACGCAATCCAAAAGAGAGATAAATTGATTCTTACCTAAATTCTTATCCCAGAGAACCAGGAAGAGAAAATCCTGATTCACTTAACCGTTTACACATATCGCACTGGTTCCTCTAGAGGGGGTTAACTCGAAATTTATAAGGTTGCAGTAGAGACAAAAAAAGTGTTTCTTTTTATATGTGGGATACAATTGTATTTTTTTTTTTGTTTTTTTTTTTTTTTTTTTGCAAAAAACTAGAGAAATTGAACTTAAGTTTTTACAGTGCGTAGATATGACCACTGTACATCGATTTCTTGCAAAAAGTGAATATATAAAAATTTTGAGTTGAATCTCTTTATAGCGACCAATGCGATATGTTTGTTTAATATTTGTTGTATTCTCCCCTTAAGCTTACCGAAGAACTCACAATTTTAAGACACCAGCAGCATGCCCGATATGGTTTTCGTAATCATTTTACTTTGAAAATTTTATGTATTTAACTAAATAACATTAACAAATAGATTTCGGGAATTTTTTCTTCTTGTATTACTTCTTAAACATAAAACAAATTTATGTTTCTCTTCTTGTAGTGTCGTTGCCGTGTTTTACCTTTATGTTGTTATTTCTACAACAAACATTTACAAACTCGCGTGTATGCACGATTGTCTTAAGTACTTTTTGGTGTTATTCGTACTTACATTTAATGCGACTCATACTAAAAGAAAGTGGAAAAAGCTTTAATTTATTACGATTTTTTTCTTTCTGTATACTCTTTTTTACAGAAAAGTAATTTAAGCTTTGCAGCACCATGACTGAGATGACTATTATAATATTTGCTGTAATACTTGTTTTCGACCAGAGATCAGCAAACACATACGTCAAAATATGAGGGGTATAGATGCAAAGTTTTCAATCTCCACATTTATAGTTTTCGTAATAAATAGTAAAAACCTCTAGCTCAAAGTATATTCATATTTATTTATTGTATGTTATGCTATTCAGTAAATATGAATATGATAAAGATATGACGGAGGTTTAAACCAAGTCGATATAGCGGTTTGCCGGCAATTATAATATTAAAAATTGAAGATTGCTGTGTTTGCTCTAATTAAATGGACATTGATGCTTTTGAATTAATCGAATGGTATTTGTATTGTTTGATTTGTTCTGAGATAATTAATACAGTTTTGTTTTTTATCCAAGATTTTTTATTATAGCATGGCAATGTACTTAAAAAAATCCGAAGTTATAAAATTCTTAAATTAGATTTTTTCTTGATTGATTTGGAGGAATTTCATAACAACTCAGCTCCATAATTACGACTTATGACAAAGTTATAAAATGAACAATAAAATTAACTTTTTTATATAAAAAAACATTTGTTATATTATTTAATTTCTTTTTAGTTTTGTTTTGCAAAAAATACACAGTTAAACAAAAATAGCATGCATTTTCAAAAATAGTTGAGCGAAAAAGAGCTTAACAAACTGTGATCATTGCAAAAAAGACAATCTCCAATGGATATGGGCGTTTTTGCATTAATTCTTTATTGTTGAACATACTTTTTAATGTGATAAAAGTGTATCTGATAATGTCATATTCACTAATCGAAAGCATTCATTAAATACAACTAAGAGGTATAATTAGTTACGTTTGTGAAAAAGTGGAGATTGCAGCCCTTGCATCCATACCCCTCATATCTTATAAGTGAGAATAAAGTTAAATCTTAGCAGTGTTACCAAACAGCGTCAAATTGGTAGAAAATTACTCAAAAAAGACTCTTAAATTCCTTCAAAGTCTGTTGAAAAGAAAATGAAATATTTTAAATCAACTGTTCCGAAAAAAATTATAAAAATTCTACCTTCAACTATCGGCAAGTTTTAATAATGGCCCGAAGGCGATTAAGCCATGTCCGTCTATGTATCCATTTATATGTAGTTTTAACTCAGCGGCAGTAAATCAGATTCCCATGTATTATATGTAATTTAAAAAACATCTGGCAGCACTACAATAAATTTTTCAAATTCATATGGTTTGTATTGGTAGTTTAAACGCTCATTTTTATGCGTTTAGAGATGGTTTATATCAAGACGGATTTATGTTAACGGTGGTGGCGATACTACAACACCAAAACACAACATTGTATTTTATTTGTTGCTTTCGTTGGTCGATATGTCAAAAAAAAAACAACCAACTTTTGATATTCCTCTCTCTAAATACGAAAAAACAGTAGCACATCTATGCTTTCAACGCCACCTAAAAATGGTTTATATGTTTACTAATTTATATATTTGTTAATTTAAGCACAGTTTAAACCGAAAAGAGAGTTTAACATGCTCTGATTTCTTAAAGTTACCATAATATATTTGCACATAGTTCATTAACAATAGTTTTGTTAGAGGAACAATACCGAAAAATATGTATATTTCCTTTGCATGATACTAATTCATATTATCAACCTTTGCCCTCATATCCCCTTGTACACGTGAAATTTTAAAAACATCTTTATATGTTTGTAGGTGTGAAAAGTTAACACTGGTTTCTCTTGAATTTACTTTCTGTAAAAGTGTCACCTTAAAGAATTTAGGTTAATTTAGAAATAGGCCTACTTATAAACATTTTCCAAATCTGATTTATGACTACCACTAAAGGCTTTAATATACCATTCATTTAAATGCTTTTCCAGATAATTTGCTAAGCTTAAAAGGATTACAGGCCATTCTAGTCTCAAAAAGGCTCTACATGTAACAAACATTATTGTAAGAGAAATTTGCTACATCTTATTTAGAAAATAAATATTGTCGCAGGTGAACTGCTCAAATATCTATTAATTTTAATGTGTATTTGCTTGTATATCAACTTCTTTAATGTTAAATGAATTGTTAAATTTACCGGGATGTACAACAATTTGAAAAAATAAGAAAATACGATTATAGCTTAAGGTAAACGTGTTTGTAGTAATTTAAATTAAACAATTGTATCATTGCTGCATTTCAATATATTTTTCATTTCCAGCAAACAAAAATTAATTATTTAATTATTAATTGACTCAATTTCCTGTACAACAAGACTGGGTCTTATATTTATAGTACTTAGTGCAAGTAACTATAACAATATTGATATATAAAAAATAAATAACAATTAAAGTTTATAAATTAAAATTAAAAATTATTAAAAAAAATGTAATAAGAATGTTTTGAAACTAAAGGGTGTCCCAACTAGAACGCAATTTGTAAATTTTAAATAAAACACAGATTTTTTAAAAAAAAACCTGAAACTTTATTATATCGTAAAGTAGACAAAATGAGGTTATGTATGGAACAAGATATCGTTCAGATGGCCGCCGCGGCTTTCATTAATGCAGCGTCCAATTTCCTCTTTTAAGGCTTGAGTCGTCGTCGGCTTATTCGCGTAAACCATCGACCCAAAAAAAACCACAAAGAAAAAAATCTAAAGGTGTTAAATCGCAGGATCTAGGCGGCCAATTCTGGTCTCCAAAACGCGAAATAACACGACCGGAAAATGACTGATGCAGCAATTGAATTGTTTCTCTAGCTGTATGACATGTGGCGCCATCTTGTTGAAACCACATGCCCTCCACATTCATTTCTTCAATTCTAGGCAAGAAAAAACTGGTTATCATTTCACGATACCGAACACCATTGAATGTTTGCGCTTTACCTGCCTCATTTTCATAAAAAAAGGTCCAATGATTCCTCCAGCCCAAAAACCACTCCACACAGTGACACGTTGAGGATGCATTTGCTTCTCGTGAATCACTCGAGGATTTTCCTCACCCCAAATGCGACAATTCTGCCTATGGACGAAGCCATCAAGATGGAAATGGGCCTCGTCACTGAAGATGATTTTATCGGCAAAATCAGCATTTTCATGTTGTCTCTCCAATACCCAATTAACGAACTCCCTTCGCTGTCCATGGTCAGCTGGCTGCAGTTCCTGAGTCAATTGAACTTTGTATGCATGAAGATGCAAATCTTTCGTCAAAATTCGCTGCATAGTGGATTTGGAGACACCAATTTGCTGAGCTCGGTGTCGAATTGAGGTGGATGGAGTTTGAGCGACATCATCACGTACAGCTGCGACATTTTCGGTCGATCGACCTGGTCGAAGGCGCGTTGTTGTCTTTACATCACTAACAGACCCAGTTTCGGCAAATTTATCCATTAATCTCTTTACAGTTGACTCTTTTGGAGCATTATTGTGACCCCAAATTGATCGCAATTTGCGAACTGTAGCCGTAAAACTTTCACCATTTTGGTAAAACAATTTCACAATGAGAATGCGTTGTTCATTCGTATAGCGCTCCATTTTTACTAGCCTGGTACTTTATGTAAAATAGTAAGAGTGTGAATTTTTTGTTGACTTTCAAAGGAGAGTCCATAAAGATTTTTGGCAACAGAGGAAACATGATCAAACCTTCTTAATCGAAACACATGTTTTATAATGTAATAAAACAAGTTAACTTAACTTTCCTTTAATAACTACGTCACAGCTTCCAAATAATACACATCCATAGATCAGGGAAGAAGGCAAGTACGATTTGGCAAGTAAGGCCCTTATTCTTTAAGGCATAAAATATTGTGCGGACCAGACAGCTCGTATCTTTACATAAGCTTGACAAACCAGTTTCATAAGTTTTTTTACCAAGATTCTTCGCTGTGTAAACAATTTCAGTATTTTCGCCATTTAAAACAATGTCTTCAGATATAGAGAGAATTAATCTTTTTTTTTGCGGATACAGAGACCGTTTGAACTAGCCCAAAGGAAGGTTCTGTTTAAGTCGTCATTAAGGTAGGATATACCCGGCGCAATCTTTTGAACTGCACAGAAAAAATTATTTTTCCAATTCAAACAAAAAATTTGTAGAATCAAAACATTTTTTGTCTGAAATCGGTCCTACAAACAAATTCGCATATTCAAACACTTTATTTGCATTTCGGTTATTGAAAAAAAACACTGATTTTTTTCAAACAAATAATTTAACTGAATCAAACAAAAAGTTTACTGAAATTCATTTAATTTCTAACAAATAATTTTGCTGAATCAAACAAAAAAGTTTTTGCACAAGCAATGACCCGCATACAAGCAAGCACTGTAGAGAAGAGAAGATGATGGCAGAGCAGAGCGGCGGCTGGCTTTGAGACACATTTTTTTGTTGGAATAATTTTTGAACCAAGTCTTGTTTATACACACAATGTTTTTCTTCTTTACTCACTGTTGCTGTCTGCATCCTTTCCTTGGCAGCAGACCGACTCGACATGTTTTTCGTCATCATTTTATTTTTGTATTTGATGTAGGTATTTAACCAAACAGTTTTAAAAAATTAAATACGGGATTTTGTTTTTCATTCTTTTTTACCAACCAACCAAAAATTTATTTTGTTTCTTCTAATGTTGTTGTTGTTTCTGTTGTTTAAAGCCTTGTACTCTGTTCAACATTTCACGTCAAATGCTGTCAAAACGCATATGAAAAAAACTTGTGCGGAATATCTATGAAATAATGTTGATAGAGTTGTACTCTGTTCTTTTTGTGAAAAAGTTCCGAAATGTTTCTGGCAACATATTTAAGATTTCTGTATGACGTGCTTAATTCCCAATTTTTCATATTTGATAAATACACTGAAATTTATTGTTGAGGGAAAGCTTGCTTCACTTTCGGGCACTTAGATTTTAAAAGAGTCAATATAAATTTGGATTTTTTAAAATTTTTCACGGGCATTTCATCCTTTGCTATGCTTCTGCAAATAATTTCCTCTAGAGAATCAATCGAAGTATCTTGTTTAAAATATTTATTCATTGAACCACTTCTTCAAGTATTATGTTATTATACGTTAATACATTTTATTAGATTTATCCTTCGTACAGTATTTTCAAACCAAACGCATTTTAAAAAGAGAAACGCATGAACTATTTTGTTAAAAAATATGGGTGTATTCCGGAAATTAAAATGAAGTGGATTTAAGATCGAGCAAATTTTAAAAACGACCCTGTAATAAAAGTTCATAAAAATATTCCATTTTATCTACTTCAATCTTTAAGTTTCTATTATTTATGCAAGAACAACACTTAAAACCACGAAAAACTACGGTCATTTAGTAAATAATTGAATTTAAATTATCGTTCGATTTCAATTTCTCTTCATTTCGATTTCTAGAACATACCCGATAAACTAATATAAATCTTTGAGTTAACATACCTTTACCGTTTTTACTTTTGTGAAATGAATTTTTAGATTGTGTTAAAATATGTAACAAAAATATAAGTTAAATTATTCACTAAACATGAATGTTTTTTTTTTAATTCCAACGGACACATACATTTGGTTTGTTTATTTGACTAAAAACTTTTAAAAAATTATACATTTAACAGAAATACTAGGGTATTCATTCGGTTAACCGTTAATCGGTTAACCGATTAATTACTACCCGATTAACTGATCGGTTAATTTAAAATTGTCTATTTTCGATTAACGATTAAACCGGTTAATTTCAGTCGATTAACCGATTAACCGATGTTACATAATTTTTTGTAATATTATAACAATTAAATAAAAAATTGTTTCGTCTGATATACATGCTTAGAAAATATTTTTTTATACAATATCAGCCCAATTATGAATAAAAATTCCCCGGGGGTTGCTCCCTTCTCCCATTTTTCCTATGTTAATTAAATTGTAAAAATGGGAAAGGTAAAAAACTTCCGGGGAATTTTTAATCATAATTAGGGTGTACATTTCCTTCTAGCAAAACATTCTTAACAGAATTACCCGAAACAATTAGAAGTGTTAAAAATTTTTAAAAATTAAATCAGGACTCTAATGGCATAATGGAAGATTTTATATGTTAAGAGAAATCCAGGAAAAGGACAGAAATTGGATATTCTTTATTATGGCTGCTTCTGATTCCTCCAGCACCCACGATAAAAGAAAAAAGTCAATTCCAAGTCAATTGTTGTCAAAACTAAAGAAAATGATCGCTTTAATCCTAAACATTTAAACAAAAATTTTTTTTTTCAAAATTTATTTAATCAGATTTCTAACTAATAAATAATAATAATATAATTTTTTAATTTAGTTATAAAATTCTGTTTAATAGGGAAATATTTGTCAATAAAATTATTTAACTACAGAAATCTTATTTAAAAACGACGTTTAAAATTCTTGCGTTTTGCGTTTTCGATTTCCAGAACACCCCTGATGATGTATTACTTTAAAAATACATTTCACGTATTTATGAATTATTTTTTTTGTTTGCTCGTTTTAGATCAAGAATTGTTATTTTTGTTTTTTTTTAATAATAAACTCCAAAAAATAAATAATTTATGCATTTTTAATTATTGAAATTACCTTATTTATTAAAAAAAACTTTATTAATCGGTTAACCGATCAAATTAACCGATAATTAACCGATTAAACCAAAACCTCGGTTAATTAATCGAGCGATTAAAGCAAAAGCCCGATTAAATGAATACCCTAAGAAATACTATATATTATTGTTATTCGATTAATCGGTATAAATTCTTCGATTAATCCTTTAAACGAAATAAGCAATTTTAAATTATATGGACAATTAATCGTCTAAAATTATTCGACTAATCGAACAAGAATTAATCGACTGAACACCCTAGGCAGCACTGACAAAATTTAATTTTTTTTAAAGCAGAGTTTCCTGTTGTCAAGTTTTTACCATTTTGCCAGTTTTTTTTTTTTTTATTTTACTAAACAAAATAAATTTCAAATACATTTTGGGTTTTTTTCTTTAAAATGCTTTCGTAGAAAAAAGTTATTTAAAATATAAAAGAAACTGGGAATTATCTCCTTTCGTAGGTTACTTTATATTATATTCAACATTTTTGATTTTTCGAATTTATTCTATGAGTTACATTTCAGTTATGTATTTTATAAAGCTTTTTTGTAATAGTTCTATTCCTTAAATTTTAAGGAATTACTTTTATACACACCAGACTATTATATTGTATTTTCTTGTTACATTTTACCTTAGCTATCCTTTGGATAGCAATGAAGTATATTGTATGTACAGAAAAATTTACAATTATTAGACACCAGCAGAATGTAATGGTGTGTATAAAAGTAATTCCTTAAAATTTAAGGAATAGAACTATTACAAAAAAGCTTTATAAAATACATAACTGAAATGTAACTCATAGAATAAATTCGAAAAATCAAAAATGTTGAATATAATATAAAGTAACCTACGAAAGGAGATAATTCCCAGTTTCTATTTGTTAAAAATAGTTGAGTTAAATACATTCAATTTATAAAGTATCACTATCCAGTGTGACACAAAGAATGCTGACGAAGGCCGTAGCGGGCCAGAAAATGCATTACATTCTGCTGGTGTCTAATAATTGTAAATTTTTCTGTACATACAATATACTTCATTGCTATCCAAAGGATAGCTAAGGTAAAATGTTACAAGAAAATACAATATAATAGTCTGGTGTGTATAAAAGTAATTCCTTAAAATTTAAGGAATAGAACTATTACAAAAAAGCTTTATAAAATACATAACTGAAATGTAACTCATAGAATAAATTCGAAAAATCAAAAATGTTAAAATATAAAAGTTTTTTTTTCAGAAATGTTGAAATTTTTTATTGATAGCGCAAGGGAACAAATTTGAACTTTTTTTGTGCAGTCTGGAATTTGATTGGAAATTTTTACTAACTTGAGGTCGCTGAATATCGATTTCCATTCAAAAAAAAAAAAAAAAAAAACACGTTCATGACACTCATATTTAAAATGTTATTTATGTATGGAAATCGGTATTCAGTTTTCTCAGTAAATTTTGAATCAAATTAAAAGTTGTGCACCGATTACAATGAAATAAACCTCATTTTATTCGAAATAATGATAAGATAAATGTTTTTAGAACAAAAGTGTGATTATTGTCGCATTTTAATTGTTTTATGAGTTTTTAAAGAACTAAAATTTATGTTTTTTTTTTCAAAATTTTCATTTTTTATTTTACAAAAATTCAACGATATCTATGAAACTACAGGGCAAATTTAAAAACAACGCAAGCACGGCTTATAGATAATACTGTTGCCGAGTTTCGGATTTTTTTGTAAGCTGAATATGATCAACCGTTTTTAAGGTATTTCAATATATGTTGGAGCTAATAGAGAAAAATGGAGATAAGATTTGAAATCAGCGACCTCAAGTTAATAAAAATTTGCAATCAAATTTCAGACCGCAAAATAACTGTTCCGCATTAGATGTTAGATGTTTCATGTGTGAACGCATGTTTTACATTTTCCACATATTCCATACGTTCCTGCGAAATGTATGCAAGTGTACAAAGGGTATAACTCACACTAAATGGTATGCAAAAAACAAGAACGAAAAGGAATGCAAGAACGAAGTTTACACCCTTTGTACGCTTGCATGTTGAAAATGTGAAATACGCGTTCACACTTCAAACATCTAACATCTACTATCAATAAAAAATGTCGCCATTTCTGAAAAAAAAACTTTTATTTTTTTTAAATACTTTTTTCTACAAAAGTGCCAACATTTTAAAAGATATCACCAAAATGTATTTCTAATTCATTTTGTTTAATAATTTGAGCAAAATAAGGCTTGCAAAAAAGGAAAAACTTGAGAAATGGTAACGCTGCTTTCAAAGCAACTTCTATTTTGTCAGTGATGCCACAATAATAATAGAATTTATTGCCACTTTTCTTGTGATGACACTAAAAGAATCGAAAAATGTAAAAGGGAACAAAATGAGATAGTAACATTCTGTTAAGATGTTGAAAAATTTTTATTTTTAGCCCTATGTATTTCTTATGGGAAAATTCCATCATCTTCGCAAATTGATGTTTAATGTTAAATGTTGACAAGTGTGAAAAGGCTATTACAAACTGATGATTTAAAACAAGGACGGCACAATTAATGGAACAGCGATGACACTATTATGAAACATTACTGGGCGATCCGTTCCATCATTTTTAGTGGTTTTAAAAAACAATTAAATTTTTATGAGGTTTTCTTTACTCAAAGTGTTTTTGCTAAAAATTCTCATTAAGTTTGACAAATGTAAGATTTGATTGATGAATAATTAAGTTAATTTAGAATTGTTTTATCATAATATTTCGAAAATAAATTACGCTTGTAAGATTGAGTAATGGTTACTTGAACGATTCAACACTATTTTCGACCCTTCGAAAATAAAACTTTCTCTACCTTTTTTTTAACAGTTTCACTATATCTTAACTTGATTTCTTAATTCCATTTAAAAAATCTACTTAATTTCTTCCCTTTCTGCCATTTTTGCCACAATAATTTAACCGCGGTATTTTACACATTTATTAAAATTATATTACGAGTATGTCTTTTAAATTTATATGAAGGTAAAAATTGTGCAACTGAAAAAAATACATAAATAAAATAAAATATGAAATTAAACGTGCTTGCTGTCGGCTTATGGCGCAAATGCTCGTATTTATTTCAACTGTATCCATTAAAATCATCTCGTTTTTACTCAAACATGCAGACAAACGTATCAAAATGTAAGTCAGTATGTTTACGTAAGAGTGGGTGGAAGAAAATTTATTACTTGGTAGAAGGGAGAAAGGAGGATAAATGTGATATGTTTATCATGTGGCTTGTAATTCGGTTACACAATTAAATATTAAAGAGTTTTAAACTCCAAAAGATGTCAATGGAATTATTTGCCATTTGGTTAAGTAGTTTTGTGCCAAAAACCGAAAACAGAATGAAAAATAAGTTAAGAAAAGGTAATAAGTAGTATAAATTATTCTGTATGAATGATTTTCTGGAAAATAGTTGTGGAATTAAACAAAGCGTTAAGACATTTGAAAAAAGTTCTTTAATTATTTTTTTTTTTTAACAAGATTATTTTATCTTTTGAGGTCATCATGTTTTATGTTTTAGCTCGTTTCCCTAATAGGTCATTTCAAATTCGTATAAACTTAAGAATTTATGTTTCTTAATTCTTGTAGTTTTTTAAATTCATTTAATCCAACGGAAAAAAGTCATGATGAATGTTGCATTGTATTTTAACTGACAGTAATACGCTGGTTGGTTGTTTGTTTTATTTTTTAAGATTTTTTTTTTTTGCTTTGCAGTTTTTAACTGCTTTGTATAATCGGATTTTTGTACCACCTTACCAAAAAAAAAAAAAAAAAAATGAATCCTTTTTAACGTATAAACCCATACCAATATACACTGCGGTAGAAAATTAAAAGTACATAAGGATTTTTAATATGTTTATACAAGGTGGCGCGAAATTAATCATTCAATTTAGTTTTTTACTAAAAAAAAAAAACATTGTTTAGAGTGATGGAAATCTTTATTTGGACCTTAAAATTTTTTTCTGTTAAGTGGAAAAGATGATATCCAGCAAGTGGCTGCCGCGGTATTGCTACACATTTGTGCCCGTTTTATCGCATTTTGAAGACTTTCCGCAAGTTTTCCGGTAATAACCCTTAACATTCCTAACGAATATTCTCTTGAAGAGCAGCGATTGTCTTAGGCTTCTTGATATAGACCCACGACTTTCAGTCGAAGCCCGGAATGGTTAAATCGGGTGATCTTGCTGGTCATACCAAATCACCCAACAATCTTCAGCGTGAACAATTTTTCGTGCATTAACTGCGGACTTGCAGTGAAATTTAGACTAAATGTAAACGCGCCTCGTCGTTCATGATGGTTTTCTACTCGTTGTTCACACAATTATTGAACGGTCTTGAGGAGTATAGCGCTCCAATGCAGCTGTCTAGTTCACAAATTTCAAATATATACAGACAAAATTCTCACCAATTTTCTTTTTTCAATTAAAATAATAAAATCAGCTTTAATTAAAAATTTAATCAAGTGAATTCAACGTGAATGATATTTAAAATCTTTAGACGAATATTAAGAACCTCTTAAAAACTACATGCGCATTAATTTTTACAACGCAGTGTATTTCTACCCACACACAACCACATAAACAACCCGCACTGAGATAAATTCCCATTTATAAAGACAAGTGTTTCTTCCTCCTTCATCGCTGGCGTGGTTGCATGAAATTTCATAGATGACGGTGGTGTTGTGTGCAGGTTGTTTTGTGATCATCTTCCACAATTACCAACGTGAATTGTTTGTTTTAGCCCGGCTTTATCTTTTGTGAAAAATAACATACATATATTTTATAAATTCGTTTGAATTTGTGTTTTTTCTTCTTCTTTTTAGCTTTTATTTCTGCGCTTCTTATTTTTATGTGTAACCACTCTTAAGAGCACTTAAGCAATTTATTTTAAATTTATTGCGTGCTGAAACGAACACCGCCAACCAGCAAAATGTACATTTATTTTGTCTTACGTTTTTGAGCAGTGTAACGTATAACTGGGTGGTTTTTATGTGATTCAAATTGGTGTTCCAAAAACTTTGTCCTGTTAAAGCTAAATTTTTCTGTTTTTTTTTTGCGTTAGGGAAACAACTTTGCGATCAAACGAAATTATATAGACATTGGTCAAAAGCGCATTGTAAATGCTATATAAGAACCACACATACAAATATTTTTAAGTTAAATAAAAAAGTCATTAGAGGGATCGGTCGAAGCCACATTGCCTATGCCATAATGCTTAAATGCCTGCATTATAACCAGAAAGCTTTATGCATAACGCTGCAGTGTTATTTAAGAAATCAAAGTTTTTGACTGTAAAGAGACTCTTAATTATGGGCTTAGATCAGTGACATTCCCAATATCTCGTTACACGTGCTGGAACAATAATTGAACACAATGTACAAAAACAATATTTTGGCCTTACGTTGTTGTTATATCTTTAAGGCAAATATTTTGCCGCTTTACAACATGCCATCGTGAAATCCGTTTAAACGTGTTTCTTATTGTTGAACTATCCGGTATTTTTTTAAGCTGCATGAGATTTTTCGATATCGATAACTATGACTTGGCAGCTGAGAATGTCCAACTTGGTGGCATGTCACAACGTCCAGTGTCATAGTGTCCATGGTCACAACCAACAAAACTATTTTTAAAAAAACTAATTTAACCATAATATGGTTGTCGGTGAAAATGATTTGGTTAAACTAATTATAATATGGTTAAAATATTTTTAAAAATGGTCAATAAATAATATTTTTTTTTTTTTAAGTTTTGATAATCACTTGAAATTTTGAGGGTATTTTAAAACCATTTTTACAAATTTTAATATTTTTGGTTATAAGTTAAGTTGTGGACATTATGACACTTAAGGAAGTTATGACACTGCTCTGATGACATTATGACACTTTTAAAAGTGTCATAAAGTCCATGGACACTGTGACACTTTTTGGAGTGCCATAGTGTCCATGGACACTATGACACTGGACGTTATGACATGCCAACGTCAAACTGTGTTGACATTTCTGTTCAGTAGGGCTTGACAAGTCATCATGAATCATTTTACACTAGATCAACGCTTCTAAATCATGGAAATTTACTTTGAATAAATAAATATATTCACGAAATTCATAGAGTCTTCGTCTATTTTATGAAGCTTATTTCAGGTTAACTAAGGATAATTGCCGTATTTGGAGCAAAGAAAATCTTCAAGCCGTTAACGAATCCCAATTACATGCATTAATATTTATGGTCTTGTGCGGCTTACACGATCTTTCGAAATGATGAAGGAGCTGCCGTTACAGTGAATGATGAGCGCAATCGAACTGAATTGTTGTTTCCAAAAACTAATCAGCTAAATATCAACGAAATTTGGTTCCAACAAGACGCCGTAAAGCGCGCTTAAAAATCGATTGATTGCAAAAACAATTTGGTGACAACTTTTTGTCTAGAGGTTGTCCTGTTCACTGAACCCCCTTTAATGGGGCTATGTTAATCAACGCTTTATGCCGACAAAACAGCAACTTTTGTAGCATTGTTAACCAATATTTAAGCAACCATTGACGCCATACCGCTAGAAGTATTGCAAAAAATGGTCTTAAATTGGAATAATCAAATTACAAACGGAATGACAAACTTATACATACCCTCTTCCACCTGTGGTGAAGGGTATAAGAAGAGTCTTTTTTGGAATTTCAGTATTTTGATTATAACTCAGCCATTTTTTAACCGATTTGACAGATTTATATACCGACGTGTTTAAGAAGAAATTTTCCAGTTATTTGGGTTATAAATCTTGGACTCGGGAAGACTCCCGAAAGTGGGTATTTAAAAAAAAAAAATTAAATTTTGGTCATAACTTTTTCGTATCTGAACCGTTTTTTGATATATAAGGGATAACAATAGGACATATGACAGTTCAAAAATCAGGTTTTTAAAAAATTTTCGATATTTTTTGTACGGGAGGTACCACGCTCACTTTTCCAATCCCGCCCACATTTTGTGGGATGCTGTGTTATGATAACCTCAATTCGTGTACCAAATTTGGAAGCTTCGGCTCTTGCCGTTCTCCAGATATACAGACAAAAATAATAAAAATACAACAACAACAAGGGATTTTTGGAAAAAATTAGAGGTAATCGGGTTTTTTTGCTCATATCTCAGCCATTGAATTTCAATAGCAAGAAATGGTTGAATATATGTGACATAAATGTAAAAAAAACCTAGCCGCTATCATGTCTGGAGTCTCCGGAAAACACATATGAAACGTAGAACGGGCAGATGGTCAGACGGACGGGCAGACGGACGGACAAACGGACATCGTTAAATCAACTTCTCTCCTCATAAGGACCCAAAATATAGGGTCTAAGATCAATATTGTTAAAATTTCCACCTGTGGTGAAGGGTATAAAAATAAATGGCATAAAATTTACCCAACAGTTTTTAATCCAAATTTTGATATTTTTAATTAGGTTAAAGTTCATCAAATTTAATTTTTATTAAATTATTTTTATGAAGAAACGAATTCTACAACATGAAATTGATTTAAATTTATTGATATTTTGCATTCTTGGCTGCCGCTATCAGTTTAAAATAAAAAAATTGCATACCAACAATATTTCTGTCTTGTATTATCTTTTGTAGTTCTTATGCAGCTTAAAAAACACCCTTTACACCTTATGTTACAATTAAGCTCTTTACTGTACCCTTTAAGCAAATCTTTTTCGTTTTTCCTATTACAAGGCAACCAGGTATAATATTTATTTTAACTCAAACACACACGCATAGCAGAGCAATTATATATACATATGACCCTGATATACACGCATACATAATAATCGCACTCATAAAACAAAATAATGTATGTAAATATAAATGCGTGTGTATGTCTATTTCTGTAACTGACTGTATATCACTGTAATAGTGTGTGTTTTAAAAAAAATTCAACATTTAATTTAAATATTTAAATAAATTATAGTTATATAAAAACACTCATACTGCTATTAATATTCATATTTTTTAGTAAAAAGTAAATATCCTTTTAAACACACACAATCATAAAAAATGCATGTGTGAGTAGATGCTCTCTGTGAAATCCATTAGATAAATTAACGTAATATGTATGTATGCAATACTAATAACCAAGCTAATTTTTTATGTTTCCTTTTTTTTAATTTGTTGCTTAAACAAATACAGATTCCAATGTGTTCTGAAATAAAGAGATTGCGGTAGTATTTAAACTTGTGTTTGTTTGTAATAATTTTGTTGGATTTAAGATTATAATATAATTATAATAGTTATGTATAACTATGTAAAATATAAAGATGAAATTTTTTTGTAAATGTTTAATTTTAGCACAAATGTTTATCGTAAACGATATAATATTTAACAGCCATATTCATTAAAAGTTCTTATTTTAAGCTTATAGTATGCAATAACTAATAAACGCGTTTTGTCTTATAAGCCTCTTATAAAAATTTGTATTCATAAACGTACAATAACAGCTTTTTTACTATTAACTGTTTGCAGCGATTTTCTGTTTAAGTATGGCAACTTTCTTTATATTTGGCTGCCATTCTATTGTTAGTGATGCACGAAACTTCTATTCGGTTTACATGATATTCTATATTTAAATTTTTTTTATAATTTTTTTTAATTGTAGACCTTCAAAATTATTCTTATCAAATAAAACTACATATTATTTTAGTTTCTGAACAAAATGTTTCCGAAAGGTATCATAAAATCTTTTGTTTGAACCTTTTTTAAATATACGATAAAAAAGTAATCGAATAAAAAGTTTGTTTACTTTTTATTAACATCACTATTATTATGATTTGTTTATTTTATTTTTTTTTTTTTTTATATTTTTGAACAATTTGTTGTTTTAAACAAAAAAAAAAAAAAAAAAAAAACAACTATTTGCAATAATTTAATAAATAATTAAAGAGAATATCTGCATTTGCCCCTGAACATATTCATTTAAATCATATAATTTTTTTTTAAATAATTATCAATATAACTTTAAACTGGCTGTCTAAAATAAAAAAAAAAATAGTAAAATGTATTTAACATGTCCGTTTTAATAAATAAAACTTTTTTGTCATTATTTTTCAACATATTTCACAAAAATAATATCATAAAATGCAAACACCTTTCAAAATGTAATTTTATTTTTGGTTTAAAAAAGGGCAAATCCAGCAATAAATTTTCTTACTTTATGAATGGTTTATTAAAGGTTCAATAGACTATTTTTCGTTTATGAATACAACTTTAGCAATTTTTGCTTAAAAACGGTCAATTAATCATCAATAAGTTTTTATGAATACGGCTGTAAGACTAAAGTAACAAACAAGTTAGAGTGCTATATGCGGTAGTGCCGAATCTTCGATACCCTCCACCGACAGTTAGAATATTTCAGGCGTGGGCCCTTTATGGGATCTATAGATAATTAATTTATATTTACAAAAGCGTACGTCAGTATTAAAATTCGTCGCGGCTTAGACCACATATGTTAAATTAATGACGACTATCAAAAAACTTTGTTTTTATTTCTAGTCATATAAAAATTAATTTGGAGTAATATTTTCAAAAGGGAACTTTATATTGGGATCATGGTAAATTATGAACCAATATTCCCAAAACTCTAAAGAGTGTTTAATGGTATTAAAAACCCTAAATAAGAACAAACATCGATGTGTAGTAGTGAAATTCGTTATTGCGTTTTATGGTTTTAAGGTGGTTTTCCGAAGGCTGATTAATATGAGCCCTAAGGTTAATTTTGGACAGTATATCACAAAATTGCATGACATTTTTTCTGACCATATGAAGGTAAGCTGTAACTAATTTTACCGCAATATTTATATCTGCTATGGTTTTAGGCGTATTTAATTAATTTCTCAGAGTGGGCTTTATATGGGGCCTATGGTAAATTATGGTACGATCTTCACGAAATTTAACAATTGGATTTTCAGTCATATTAAACGAATATGTGCAAAATCCAATATTATTCCGTGCATTATTCCACCATTTGTGTTAGTTTTTGTAACAATATTATCAGTTTTTTGGTTGGTGGTTCCACATTTTGATTCATAGCTCTGATCCTACACAGAAAAAATTCTCCAAAATTTTTCACCAATTAAAGCATTAATCAAAAACATAATCAGTTTTAATTAAAAATTTAATCAAGTGAATTAAACTTTTAATCAAGTGAATTAAACGCTTAATTAATACTATTAACTGGTTTAATTGATACTATTAATTTGTTTACTGGTGCAAATTTAATTAATTTTTTAATTAATATCACAAATTTTTTAATTGAAATCAATTTTTATTTTTTTCTGTGTACTGAGCTGATTTTGCTGGATATCAATCCCAAACTGCTGAACCGAACAGAATGAAGTTTGTGGTAAAAAAAACCGAAAGGAATTTAATGTTCTCAATTTTTGTTGAGTTGAATAAAACAGTATTATTTTTGTGTTCGAAAGATGGCAAACAGGGAAACGTTAATTTTTTTATGGATTTTCTACACAAACACTATTAGCTGTTGTGTTTTCCACAAATCTACCGAACCAAACACTAAGGAGGGATATTTAATAAAAAAAGATTAATTGTAAAATATGCAAACAAAAATCTTATTTAAAGTTTTTACTTTTTAATAATTACTATTGTGGTTATTATGTCGAACTATTTATGTTTTTAATCCAAATTTTAATATTTTTTTTACATTTGTCCTTCAAGTTGTGCTGAAAAAGGTCAACAAGAAAAAGAAGGACAGACATGGAGAAACAAAAATGTACTTTGGACTTCAAGAAGAATTCTGGACAAAAAGTACGAAAAAACAGAAGTAAGGAAAAACATGTAAAATCAATTGAAATGGATAATCATTCAAAAAAGCAAACTTCGATCTACCAAAGTTTAAAATACAATTTGGTTTAAGGATTGATGTTTGACTATTGACGTCAGCAGTCATCGATAGCTGCGAGTGTAAGACGGCAAATCCCTCTGAGGCGATCAAGTGGTTGTGATCGAAACATGTCAGGGTAACCAGCCGCCTGGGTTCGAATCTCAGGCCAGCCGCCTGGGTTCGAATCTCAGGTCAGTCAAGAAAGAAAAATTATCAATAACAATTTTAATTAATTTTCATGTTGTAAAATTCCTTTCCTCATAAAAATAATTTAATGAAAAATTAAATTTGATGAACTTAAGCCTGATTAAAAAATATAAAAATTTGGATTTTTACTTTTTTTTTTTAGAAAATTTACGTTTTCTCTGGTTTTCATAATTCGAACGATATTTTTGGTTATTTCAACCACTTACGCAGATTACCCAGCTTTGCGAAGGAAATCTTTTTTAAATAATTTAATATTTAGGAGGTTGACTGTATTACATAAAAGATTCGATAAAAGATACCACGTCACATTTGCGAGATAACGATACATTTGTGTTTTTCGATGTATACCTCTCCTTCGGGCTCCACCAAGAGTGAAATGCAGGAACTAGCTTATCCTCCAACAACAAATTTCAGTTTATTTATCAAGATTAAAAATTGGGAATTTAGCAAAACAAAGTTTAGAAATAATAATAATTTGAGAAAAAAATTGTAAAAACCATAATTTCGCATGCCTGTGTTATTTTGCCAAAACAAAATCAATATTTTTTTGTCAACTAATTATTTACTTTACTAATGATGTGATTTTTTTCTCCCTTTTTCAGGTAATCCATACACCAATTAATGAACTGACATATTTACAGGTATTTGCCTTTGTTATTCTCAAATATATTCGTAATGATATAAAAAAACTAAAGATTATAATATTATACAAAGAAATTTATTTTTATGAGCTTTTATGGAAATATTTTTTCTAAATTGTTTGAAATAACTAAAGCCAAAAAGCGTTTTTTTAACATGAATTAAACTTTTTTTAAGATAAAGAAAAGCAAATAGAATCTGGGAACTTATTTCTCATGGTGAGTTAATATATTTTATATAAATTTTCATATTAATCCGAATGTGTATTCCAAGAAAATGCACTACATTTTGCTGAAATCTTATATTTGTATAAATTTTCTGTACAATTTACTTCATTTCCAGCCAAGGGATAGGTATAGTAAGCCTCGTAACAGAAATATACTGATAGTGGATAGAAAATATTCCTGGAAAATATTAAAGGAATAAGACTACATATTAAACAGGGTTGTCAGATGTGGCGATTTCTCGCCAAACGTGACGATTTTCAAACTTGTTTGGCGACCTTAGTTTTGATTTGGCGACATGGCGACTTTTTGGCGATTAAAAAAAAATTGTTGGCGATTTTGTTGGCTATTTTTGATGAGCTATGGATTTGTTTTAAAATTTGTTGTATTCAAAAAGAAGAAAAAATATAACTTTTATTCAAGAAAAAATCTTACTTTTATTCTAGTATTTCTATGTATGAAATTTGAGGCATTCAAATGTAGGTCAGTATTTGAAAGTATGTATGTTTAAATGGCTGAAGAAGATAATAAAAATCTTCAAGAAAATTGTTTTTCGTTTTTCAAAAAGCTTTTGAAAGAATCAATAAATATAATTTCTTAAAACATGACTATATTTAAAGCGTTTGTTAATTGAAAAGAGGGTTTTAATGATGATATTTCATCTAATTTATATATTTTAGAGCTACATGGATATGGAAGGTACGTACCATTTAAAGGAACTTGCTTTGGCTGTACTTTATATGCTGGTAATTACAACAAGTATTAACTGTGTTGATATTATGAACTCCACAAAAACTCGGCTTCGAAGTAGAATGCACTACGAACTTCTAGAAGCGTTATTACGAGGTTTAAATTAAATGCATGTGAATAGTACATGGTGCACTTCTTTTTTACCTTCATTGAACAAATGTAATTCTCTCACAATGTATTCCAAAAAAAAAAAATACAAATAGGGAGTCTTGCAAGTGAAGCGTTTTAGATAACTGCAACTTATATACAAATATATATCCAAAATTAGTTTAATACTAACTGCAAAAATTCTTTTTATGTTGCTTTACGTAGACTACTATAAACTATTTTATAGTAAACATTATACCTCTTTTGTGTTCACTAACTATTTTTACTGTGTTCTAAATAAATATTAATCAATACATATATTATGGCGACTTTTTTTAAATTTTTGACGTATTTTAGCGAAAATGAACAAATTTATTTTTTAGAATTTATAAAAAATATTTTTATTAATTCTAAAAATATGTATTTTATTGTAAACAACTGAAAAACAAAGGCTTTGGCGATTTTTGACATTGAATTTGGCGAAAAAGGTCAAAATCAATCTGACAACCCTGCTATTAAAGTATGAAAGCTTTATAAATTGTAATTTGACAGAATAAATATGAAAATTTATATGATAAAGAAAAACTTTATTTATTTTGTTTTGAGTAGTAGCGTTTTCGAGATATCGCGAAAATTCTACGATATCTCTGAAACTACAGGGCAAATTTAAAAACATTGTAAGCACGGCTTAAAGATAATATTGTTGCCGAGTTTCGGATTTTTTTTAACTGAATATGGTCAACCGTTTTTAAGTTATTCCAATATATGTAGTGAAAGTGCCTTTATTTTGGACATAACGGTATATCTCGAAAACTAGAGCCGATAGAGAAAAATGGAGATTATATTTGAAATCAGCGAGCTCAAATTAGTAAAAATTTGCAATCAAATTCCAGAACGCAAACTTACTGTTCCGCAGTGTTATAGTAGCATTCTTAAAAAAAAATTTTTATGAAAATTCAAATTCGGATGTTTTCACTAAATATAACGTTATTTCTTAATTCTACGTTTGAAACAAAATATTATTTAACATGTTAAAAAAAATTAAAAATTTTTTTTATTGCCTTAATGGAGCGAATTAAAATGGTGAATTTTAAAAAAACATAAGAAATCACTTTTTTCAAGTTTAAAGTCCTGTAACTCAGTAAACCTTTATCCGATGGACATGTTCTGAAAGAAAAAAGAGATATCTATGCAAAATGTTAAATCTTGTATAATTCAGTTGAGCAGTTCTCGAGATTTTTCGAAATACCTAAAACAACTGCAGAAAAACATGATTTTCGCGTATATCTCGAAAACTCTACTTGTGAAAAATAAATGAATGCCATATTCGTGATCAGCAACCCCGATTTATCTTAGAAAACATCTCATTTTTGAGGTTATAGCAAAAAGTTAAAAATTTGTAAACCAGTGAAATTAGTATTACGGTTATTTTTTTTTTTTTGAACTGTTTATAGTGTTTTATTTCAATTTTTATATTTTCATTAGGTTCATCAAATTTGATTTTCATTAAATTATTTTTATGAAGAAAGGAATTTAACAACATGAAATTAATTTAAATTTATTGATAATTTTTAAGATTTAGCGGAGAAGATGCGACAAAAACAGACAGACGGACATCTTTAAATCAACTTCGCTACGCAGAAGGACCCAGAATATATATCGTTAGCTAAATTTCAAAAAACCTAACTAACAAAAGATTCAAAATCGAGTTTTTGATTGATAATTATGAATGCAAAAAATTCGCTTTAATTACAAAAACAAAGGGACGTAACTTCAAATGAGTTTATTTGATAAATGCAAATCGTTGTATTTACACATATTTTTTTCTAAAAAAATATAATAGCGGAGTTCAGTATTAGTCTTGCAAAAGTGAAAATGCAAAATATCGTAGCTCTTTTGCAAGCCTTATACTGAACTCCGCTTATGAAACGGTTTTCTTTGAAAATTGTTTGAATAATTCAATAGATGACATGTCAATACATCTTTTTCTGACATGTTTATAATTATCATTTTACAAAGTTTTTCACTTCTCCTGTAAAATAACATGTTTGTTAGCAACGCCTTTTTGCTTTTTAGCTAACGATATACTTTATAGAGTCTAAGATCAATATTGTAATAATGAGCTGACGAAATATAGTAACAAACTTATATATACGGATGAAATCCAAAACGTCTTTCGCAATGCAACCGAACAAAGTCATGCAACGCAACTTAAACGCAACCACCAAATAAAACGCATGATGTTAATTGCAAATTAAAAAAAAAGTTTTCAGAGAATTATCTAAAGATTTTTTATTATTAAAGAAGGTTCTATGACAATTCTGTGTGATACAAAATATCGGCCAAATACTCACCACTTTGTTGGTGGCATATTTTCTATCTGATGGTCCATATTTTCAATGACTCTGATACATAATTAAGGTTCAATGTGGTTAATGTATCGAATTATTTGATACTTTAGCTTTTGAATTGTTCTTGGCTTATTGACGAAAATATTTTCTTTTAAGTATCCCCAAAGAGAGAAGTGCAACGATGTCAAATCACTTGATCGTGGCAGCCTATTAACATCGCCATGACGTGAGCTAACACGGCCATTGTATTTCTGGCACAAATGAGCCATTGTTTTGTTGGCTGTGTTGCAAGTGCCACCATCCTGTTGAATCCAAATATCCTCCAGCTCCATATTCTCAATTTCTGGTCACAAAAAGTCCGTTATAATCTCGCGATAGCGAATACCATTCACGGTAACTGCTTGGCTGAATTTTTTTTCGATGAGCCTCGGCCCGATGACGCATAACGAACTGGACGAGCATGCACAGGTGTTTCACATTTCCTACATACCCGTTTTGCTGAAATTTGCGCACAATTTTCCTGATTGTGAACACATTTGGTCGATTATGCTGACCAAAAAAATCACAAGGCGCACGAAATTCATTTTGATTTGAACACCTATATTCGTAAAAGGCTTCAACAATCTGAACGCGCTGCCCAATTGCGTACTTCTTCATGGTTGAATTTGTCAAGCACGGAAGCAAAGAAATGTCAAATTAAGTTGGCCAAAAAACTTGACGTTAAGGTGTGACTCAAAATTAACTTCGTGCATTATGGTTGGACCACCCTTTTTTTTAAACTACTCTAAAACAAATTTCTATCAAACAGCTGCGGTAAAAAAATTAAAAATCCTTTCTTAATCATTAAGCATTAATCATTTTAAAAATCCTCATCAAACACTCCTTAATTTAAAGATCTTGATTGTTTTATCTTAAAATCACTTTTCATGATGACTGCCGTGGTGCTTTACAGTTTTCGGACAGAGAAAGCAACCCTTTTCACATAAAAGCATTTAAAAAAAAATATATTTTACACTGTCTTTTCAGGAAATCCCCAATTTTATTGGCTTTTTGAAGTGTTATGTAATATTTTAAACAGAACAAAATAGCCGACCATATGGATTTTTTCCTTTTTGCACACACACAAATACAAGTTGCTTTTTATTTATTTTTATTACTCAACTCTGTAAAGTAGTCTAAAGCCTTGAGCTTAGATATTTTATCCCTTTTTCTTCACCGTAAAATAAATTCATTTTCTTTTCAGTTTTATATTTTCCTTAAAAAGAAAATTATTAACCGTTTTTTTCTAACCCACCAGCACTTTCAATTTCTAGCAACAAAATTTATGACAACAATTGTAGGAAGCAACAGCAACCTTTTTAGTCGTGTTTTAGAAGACTTTTTGTTGCTGTTGTTGTTGTGTTAAGAAGCTTATAGGGGTCAATTGCTACCTCTGCCGGTTGGTGGTAGTTCATTTTTCATGGCGAAGGTACGAACGAGTCTAAAGAATAATGATGTTGCCAGTATATAAATAAATTCTTGGTATTTTTTAATAAATAAAGATGTAAATAATTGTAAACATAGTGTAAAAACCTTAAGAAAGAAATAACCATTAAAACAAGTTTTTAAGAAATACGTTTTTTTTCTAGAAAAATTTGCATAATTTTAAATACTTTGTTGATTATTTTCTTTTGAACACCTAACAGTCTAGTGTAAAATAAATTAATAATGCAGAATAAAATATAATGACCAAGAAAATTCTCATTTTTTACACGCCGGGAGTCTCATATAAAAGATTTTCCTTTGTTGGACTCTATAAATTACACCCCGTTAAAGCAAAAAATCGCTATGTGTAAAAAACAGACAATTTTGTCGGCACACAAACATTTTGTTCATGTTTTTGCTCAAGCAGCGTTGTAGAAATATTTGTACGTACATTGACATAGACATCTCAATGACAGTATTGCCATATATATAAACGCCAATTTTATTATTATTGTTGCCGGGGCATAATCCGGTGCATATAATACCTAAAACCTGAAATTGACAGATCTCTTGAGATCGCGCCTCACCAGACACCTGGTAAAGGACGGTCTTACCAAAACTCGCGATATTAATTGTTAATAAAATAAAATGTTTAAAGAGAATTATCTTAATATTGTTTACTAGAAGGATCTGTGACAATTATGTGTGAAAAAAATATCGGCCAAATGCCTCTATCCGATGGTCCATACACTCACAATATTCTGTACGTAAAATTCACTGAATCTGTAATATAACATAAATGAAAATTCAGTTAAAAACCGGTCTACTTACTTTTCATTTATTTTTAACGAAAAGTTCATTTAATTTTTACTGTCAAAAATTCAACCCCATGTTCCGAAAAAAAGAATTCTCATCAGCTATTTTATATAAATTAATTATCAAAAAATTAACTAGATATTCCGTTAAAACAAAGGAATATTCAGGTCTCTTCAGTAATTTTCGTTTACTCCACAAAAGAGCCGAATTTCAAAAAAATACCTGACAGACACACTTGTCTGTTTGTTTTTCTAAAGAGAAAGAGAGAATATTTATTATTTACTTACCCCGTTAAACACGTTTGTTTTACTTTTGTTGTACTGACCACGTTGTTTACAGAAGAACTCTCAATTATAAGACACCAACAGCATGACCGACAGCGATACCAACTTAGTGCTTTTGGCTCTATCTATGGTGCTTTTTGATGCCTCAAAACGCAAAAATTTTATCCATAGTGCCAAACTAAGAAAAAGCACTAATTAATTTTTCATAAGTGCCTTTAGTGCTTTTTACAATTTTTATTTTTTTCACAATTTTTTAAAACTTTGGTTATATAGAGGATAATTTAGATGAGATTTGCTATTTGTGATACAATTTTGAGAGGCCCTGTAAAGATTTGAAGATTTCAAATGATAAAGAAAGTTGCATTCGTTTTACTAAAAACTTTATTTACGAGGTTTAAGCTAGGATTCCTAGCAATTTGGAAATTTTACAAAACGTTGCACTTTTTAGTGTTGACAACATATTTAGTAATCGTAAAAAAACGATGCATTTGTTTACGGTAAACAATTTTTAAAGATGTAGACACTGTTTGAAAAATAGAAAATGACTTGGAAAATATTAGGAATTGTGAATGGAAAAGTAAACAATAATTTTGAGTCATGTAGAAAAAACGTATTGAAAAGTTAAAAAACATGCAGTTGGAAACCGTACAAAAGAACGCAAAGACTTCAAGAAAAAAAAAGCTTTTATAACAATCGTTGTGTAACCTGCCATTTTTCATGCGCTTTAATTTTCAAACGCACGACACTCGTCTCCAAATAACCGCGTGTTGTGCACTTCTACCTCTAGTGCTATTGCAAAAAGGTTTGACTAAGTATCAGAATACAAACATACATGTTTTTTATATTTTGCACCTTATATGTGTACCTTATGCAGAAGCGTTCATAGGTTAAATACTCTAGAGGGAAGCGAACGGACACCAAAGTAGTCCCGTGATTGGTCTTTGGTGGTAGGGACCGGTTCTAGTTTTAACACTTTTATGAATAAGACCTATCACTTTTACATGGGGTTGTCATTGGAGGGGGTCAATTGACACCATTTGACCAGTCACACATCTATTCTCAATAAACGTGTTTAGTGTCAGTTACTACAATGTAGTTTTATTTCAATAAAATGTAGTATTTTTTCAATAAAACGAGTCCTAGAATTAAATTCAAGTACACAATTTTAGAAAGTCCCTAAAAATGTGTCACACCACCCTTAAAGACTGTACTGTAATTAATTACTTTTTCTACCTTTTTGTTCTTTATAAACCATTTATTTCACAACTCCCAGGACCAGTCTGTTGGACCAATTGACACAAATTTCCCGCAGGGTAATTGGATAATATCATACGCCAATTGTTTTATTAAACTTTGCACGACTTTAATTAAAATTTATTTAAGCGATAAAATATAAGTTTTTTTTATTAAAATATGGGCTGTCATTAAGTTTTTAAACAATGGTCGGTCATTGCCAATTTTCGGTAACTGCAACAGGCCAGATTTTTTCCGAGCTACGAAAATCGAGCTCGCACTGCATTACTTTAAAACTGTTTTATGGCCAATTCAAACTCAGCTGAAGATGATCCAAATGATTTGGATGATATAATTTTACTGAAGATAATAATTTTACTGAAGATAATAATAATACATTTAAAAACGTTTATATACAAATGTAAATATATTTATTATTTTTTTTTAATTTTAAATGAAAATGGTCATCCATCAACGCCGTCACCTTTTTTTAAATTTTGGAGGTATATAATATTCGGCCCAGCCGAATGCAACTTGTTTTGTGTTTAATTAAATTGTAAAAATGGCTTAGTGCTTTTTTACGCTTTTTTTGTTCGAAATAGTGCTTTTTAGTGCTTTTTTTAAATTTTAAAGTGCTTTTTGCTCTCAAAAAGTTTGCTTCACTGATGACCGATATGGTTTCGCAATTATTTTACTTTAAAAATTTGATGTATTTAACTAAATAATTTTAGCAAATGGAAAATGGGAATTTTTTACACAAAAAATTTATTTTTGGTAGTTAAATTATATAAAATAACTGAATATTTATTTGTTTTTACGGAATTCGCGTTTGAATTTTTGATACTAATGGCCAATTTTCATTGATAGTAAAACACATTTATGTTTAAAATAAATACAAAATTCTTTTCTTCACTATACACTTAACTAAAACTTAATTCACCGATGTGGTACATTTAAATAAGTTTCCATTAAAATCACTTAGCAAGGTGGCCTCAAAATGACAACAATACAACAACAACAGGCAAAGCAATAACATTCAGCTGTTTTTTAAAATCACCTTGCAAATTAATGAACTTTTTTATCATGTTTTTTTTTGTATTTAGTAGTGCTAACATACTTTAATCTTAGTTAATTAAGACTTTTCAAATAAAACTCAAAAAATCAATCTGTATTTAAATACGATTTAAGTTTATATGAAAATTAACTTAATATTTGAATGTAATGTAACTTAATGTAATTTGAAATTTAAAAATGATAATAATAACAGCAAATTTCGAACCACCAGTACTACTGGTTAAAAGATTAATGTTTGACTGTTGGCTGGCGGGCGCCGCTGTGGTGCAGTGGTTAGAACTCAAAGATTTTCTGAAGATAGGATGAAGTGATTCTTGAAACATGTAAAAATCAGCCCGGGTTCAAATCCCAGCTCAGCCAATGAAAAATTATCAATAAATTTTAATAAAAAGTCCAAGTTGTAAAATTCCTTCCTCAGTAAAAATAATTTAATGAAAATTAAATTTGATGAACTCAAGCCTGATTAAAGAATTTTAAAAATTAACTTAATATAGATTTAAATTCTATCCTGAAAATTGGGCATAACAGTTTAATGAACTTTTCGTTATTTAAAATTACATTTTCATTTAATTTTACATAAAAAAGAATTTAACTTAATCAACGGACAATATTAACTGCAACTAAAATATGCACATAGTTTTTCGAATAACTGTTAGAATCAGTTAAACATAATTTTGCTTGGAATTTTAAATATTTATATATTTATATATTATGCTGGGTACACACAATGCAATGCATTTACGCAATCTAGCAAATTAAATTCATTTTCGTTCATTCTTCATTCATTCCAGATTGCATCTACATCAAAACGCTTTGATATTTTGAGGTTGCATTGAAATAGATTGCATGTAGATTGCACTGTGTGTACCCAGCACTAAAAGGTGACTGAACGGAATACTTCTTATATAAACTACAGTCCGTTACTGTAATAATATTGTGAGTGTAGTTACAATGACTCTGAGACATAATTGAGGTCCAATGTCGTTAATGTGCTGAATTGTCTCATCCTTTAGCTCTTGAATTGCTCTTAAATTATTGGCTACACTTTTTTTTTAAATATCCCCAAAGAAAGAAGTCTAACGATGTCAAATCACATAATCGTGGCGGCCAATTTACATCACCACGACGTGAGATAACACGGCCATTGAATTCCTCCCGCAATAGAGCCATCGTTTCGTTGGCTGTGTGGCCAAGTGGCACCATCCTGTTGGAACAACATATCGACCAGGTTCATAGCCTTAATTTCTGGCAACATGAAGTCCATTTTCATCTCGCGATAGTGACCACTATTCACTGTAACTGCTTGGCCAACTTTATTTTCAAAGAATGACGCCGCCAGCCCATAAACCGCACCAACCAGTCAGTCTTTGTGTATGCATCGGCTTTTCATCCATCACATGTGGATTCTCTTTGCCAAAATTCTGCTTGTTAACGTATCAACTGTGGTGAAAGTGTGACTCGTCGCTGAAGATGATTTTCTTTGTAAAGTCACCATTCACTTCTGTCTGTTTAACCAACCAAGCTCAATTGTTGATTTTTTGTCAAATATTGAAACAAAGAAATGTCAAATTAAGTTGGCCAAAAAACTTGACGTTAGGGTGTGACACACAATTAACATCGTGCATTATTTGACCTACCCAGTGAAGTATATTTTATGACTTGGTTCGGTTCAGTTCTGAGCCCCCATTTTTAAACAATATCAGTTTTTCCAAAGTCAAAACAAGTATCTTATAAATTGTAAGATATAAAAAAACTATCCTAATTAGAACAACCATTAAAAATGAAAAAAAAGTATTAATGTTATTAATGCTAAATCCACTTATTAAGAAAATTAGGATTTTAATGCCGTATGGTAGAGAAAGGTATGCCTCGTCGACCAGCATGTAGTTTTTCTTTTATTTGAGTCCCGAAAGTTTTTTGCTTACACTCTAAGCCGACGATATGACTAATGTGACCCAAATTTGTGTCCTTAGAACGTAGGCATGGTAGTTTTGATTATAATAAAACTTTTATAATTTGCAAATTTACGGACTAACTGCCTGGTTTTCGAAAATTAAAACAAGTGAGTTAGTGAGAAATTACGTATATTCAAGACAAAAACAAATTTTTGTTTTTTATTGTTGTTTTCAATATAAATTCTCACTCACTCACTTGCTTTAATTTTCTAAGATAGTCCGTAAATTTGCAATTATAAAAGTTGGATTATAATCAAAACTAGAATGTCTACGTTCTGAAACAGGCAGCATATCTGGGAAAAACAAGATCTAGTTTTTTAATTCAAGTCGTTGTTTATTGCTCATCCAACACCATTTTTCTTTGATTTCTTTAATCTTGCGTAAAAATATTGATTTGGATTTTATAGTTGCCTGAGTTTACCAAAATTGTTTACATGGGAAACAATGCATCTTCTATAGCTATTAGGGTATTCATTCAATCGGGCTTTTGCTTTAATCGGTTAATCGCTCGATTAATAAACCGAGGTTTTGGTTTAATCGGTTTATAATCGGTTAATTATGTGATTGATCGGTTAACCGATTAATAAAGTTTTGTTATAAATTCAGTAATTTCAATAAATAAAAATGCAAAAATTATTTATTATTTGGAATTTATTAGTAAAAAGAAGTTAGAGTGCTATATTCGGCTGTGCCGAATCTTTGATACCCTCCACCGACAGTTCAAATGTTTAAGGAGTAATATCTGTATGATGTCTTTTTATTATTATTATCTTAAACTGTGACGATTTGTTATTAATTATGGTTTTAGGAGACTAAACTGTTTTCCGGGAGTAGGGCATATATGGGGCCTAGGGTAAATTATGTACCGATCTTCACGAAATTTCACAGTATCATTTATAGTCCTATAAAATTGTGACGAGCCAAAATTTGTTATGATTGCATTATTTTTTACGGTTTTAGGCGTACTAAACTCTTTTCCGGGAGTAGTGTTTATATGGGGCTTAGGGTAAATTATGGACCGACCTTTGCGAAATTTTACAGTGTCATTTCTAGTCGAATAAAACGGACTTGTGCAAAATCTTATGTCATTCCGTGCATTTTTGCATCATTTATGTTAGTTTTTGTAACAAAATTATCAAGTTTTTGAAGGTGGTGGTTCCACATTTTGATTCATAGCTCTGGTCCTACTGAACCGATTTTGCTGAAATGCAATCGCAAACTGCTTAGGATAACTACAAGCAATTTGACATCTAGTTTGTTTATTTCTTTTGAGTTTTTCGAAAGTAAGCGTGTTTTCAACAGACGGACAGACAGACGGACATGGCTAAATCGACTTAGAATTACTCAAGCAGCCAGAATATATATACTTTATGGGGTCTGAGATGAATAATAAAAAAGTTTCACACGGAATGACAAACTTAGTATACCCTCTTCACAACTAATTGTGGTGGAGGGTATAAAAACATTAACATAACAAACAAAACAATTCTTGAACTTAAACGAGCAAAAAAGTAATTCATAAATAAATATTATGTATTTTATAAGAAATAAGCTGTGAGATAATTTTATTAATAAATTTTTCAAAAGTTTAAGCAGATCTTATAAAATAATCTTTTAGAAAAATTATTTGGCTTAAATGTTTTGGATTTAACTTGGTGGCCACACGATCAAGTTTTGCATTTCAATTCCATTCAATTTGCAATACACTCTCACTTTTTTACTACCACACTCACACTTTTTAAGTTGACCACGAGATGGCTTTCAATTTCACCTTTCCATTTGTTTGGCAATATAACTTGCAATTTAACAGCTGATTACATGTTTGTCTTTATAAATTGTTTTCTTGGCGAAATCTTGAAAGAAAATTGAATGCAGCCTACGTCACAGCTTGCAAATTATGTAAATTTTGACAAGCAATATATTTAAAAGACTATCAAGAACAACTTGATCGTGTGGCCGCAGGGTAAGCAATTCTTTTCTTTAGTTTCGATAAAACTCGACTTGAAAAAAAAAACTTTCACTTATTAAAGATGTTGGAAATCTCGAAAGCAATCCATTATAACAGATTTTTTAATTTTTCAGTTCTTTTCCTGTATTTCCTGATTTTGTACTGTATTTAAAGAATGTATTGCTTGAAGGAACAAATATTTTTCTAAACACATACCTTTTGTATATGAGACAAAACAAATAATCAAAAACACAAAAAATATGTTAGAATTCTACAAAAAATTTTAAATTTTGTTACTTCGGTTAATCGGTTAATCGACTGAAATTAACCGGTCTAATCGTTAATCGAAAAAAGCCAATTTTAAATTAACCGATCAGTTAATCAGGTGGTAATTATTCGGTTAACCGATTAACGGTAAACCGAATGAATACCCTAATAGCTACACGAAATTTAATAAAACTGAAACTGACGATTTGTTTTTTTTTTTTCATTGTAGAAAATCCTAACCCTGTTCGTTGTAATTTCTTTGATCTGACTAAAAAAATTACTTAAAATTCAGTTAAAAAAGTAATTTTATAAAAAATTATTTCACAAACAATTTGTCTTTAAATTGTTTTAGAATAATTTAATTTTAGCGATGATGTCCAAAAAATATGTTCTATTGAAAAAAAAAGATTTTTTTTTTTTTTGTTTTTTCCTTAATTTTTTTATATTATTCGCAGGCACAACACAGACAGTTTTATGTGAATTTTTCTTGGTTTCTTTTATTTTACATTCTCTTTAAGAGTATTGTCGCCAATATCTTGTGAAAAAATACCCCGTGAATATTTTTTTGTCCCAACAGTCTGCAGTGTCTGAAAAATCTATTCATATAATAATAAAAGCTTTTAGAGACATTTTTTTGCCAATTTTCAACACTCCGGATTGTGTTTGAGCAGAAATCTGCTAAACCATCAGAAAATAGTCTGGTATTCTTCTAAAGAGTGGTCTAACGAAAACGCCCGATGTTAATTTTAAATAAAACAAAAAGTTAAAGAATTATCTTAATATTTTTTATTTTTATAGAAGGATCTATGACAATTATGTGTGATACAAAATAGCGACTAAATGCTCGCCATGGCTTCCGATCCGATGGTCCATATTTTCAATGACTCTGAGACATAATTAAGGTTCAATGTGGTTAATGTGCCGAATTATCGCATTCTTTAGCTCTTGAATTGTTCTTGGCTTATTGACGTACACTTTTTCTTTTAAATATCTCCAAAGAAAGAAATCCAACGGTGTCAAATCATATGATCGTGGCGGCGGCTAATTAACATCGCCACAACGTGGCATAACACGGCCAATGAATTTCTCACCCAAAAGGGCCATTGTTTTGTTGGCACCATCCTGTTGGAACCACAACTCTGGCCACAAGAAGTTCGTTCTCATCTCGCGATAGCGAACACCATTCACGGTTACAGCTTGACCGACCTCATTTTCGAAGAAGTACGGCCCGGCGACGCCGCCAGGCCAGAACGAACTGGGCATGCATGCGCAGGTGTTTGTTTTTCCTACAGAAACGGTTTGCTGAAATTTGCGCACAATTCTCCCGATTGTTATCAAATGTGTCATTTGGTCAATTATGGTTGCAAAAAAAAAAAATCATAAATTGCATGAAATTCATGTTGATTTTAACGCCTATTTTCGTAAAAGGCTTCGACAATCTTAACGCGTTGCTCAATTATATACCTCTCCATGGTTGAATTTGTCAAACACTGAAACAAAGAAGTGTAAAATTAAGTTGGGCAATAAACTTGACGTTAAGGTGTGTCCCACAATTAAAATCGTACGTTATAATTGGGCCACACTTTAGTTCTACGATCAGTTGTAATTTTGACAAAATACTATATATAATACCGATATTTATTACAAAAGTCTGAGCAATCTTTATGAAACTTTATGTTGCATGGTTTCTTATTAAGAAACAACAGCATAAATTTAGCCCAGAATTTTCTCAGACTTACCAAATAGTTTTCTTAAAATAATTCACAAAATATACCAAAGTCTACAAAATCAGAAAACAAGAAGCAAAAAACTAGTTTTACATTATGTGCAGATTTATTTACTAGCCGGCTTTGCGCAAGTGGTTTCTCCTCTATGGTATAATAAACACCAGCTTCGCTAGCTAAGGCCTTGTTGCGTAGCCGGGTCGAGTCGGTATTTGTTATACTTTAGAGGAGAAAATTCTTTCGTCTGGCCAAAGGCCGGCTTTGCAGAGTAGCTTTATTTAGCGAAGCCGGTATTTGTTATACCATAGAGGAGAGATTCTTTGCGCCCTGCTAAAGGCCGGCTATGCGGAAAACTGTAGCTAGCGAAGCTGGTGTTTGGTATATCATAAAGAAGAAAATCCCTGCGCCCGGCCGAAGTCCCATCCATGATATCTATCGCGCGATTCGTCAAAGCAAAACTGTATAGTTAATTGTATTATACATATTGGGCTCTTATTTCGTTTTAGAAATTGGGGTCTTATTTCATATGAAATAAGCCCCATAATGTAGGGAATTATTTCATATCTGTTTGGGACGTTATTTCATTTCGCTGGGGGCTTATTTCATTTTCAAAATTGGGGCTTTACTGCATATGAAATAAGGCCGCACACTTTGGGGGGTTCTTTCATTATTTTTTGGGGGGTAATATTTTCGGTGGTTATTTCATGCCGCCACTCTTACCTTGGTGCTAAATGTGTATGAGACTGTTCCTTATTTGACTGTAAACTGTTTTTTTAATGCAGTACAATTTAAATGTTTTAATATAGCAAGAAAATGATTCCGTCAAAAGTTTAAATCGATATATTATGTTAACTAGTTGGTCCTTATTTTCTGAGCTCAAAATTTTTAAAGCAGATCCTCTAAATTTTTTTTTTATTTTCTAAAATATTAGGAAATTTATCAAATTCAACATTTTATTTTCGAATTTATTCTATGGGCTAAATTTCAGTTATGTATTTTACCTAGCGTTTCCACATGCAAGTACAAGTTCGAAAAACTCAATACACTCACACTTTTTTACTAACACCATCACATTTTTCGTACTTGCAGCTCAACTTGCAACAGAATTTGCTTGCAAGTAAATTTTTGACACTTGTCGCAAGTAAAATGACAAATAAAGAAACAGTGTTGCCGTGGATGGCTTTTGTATCAATCTTCTAGTACTTAGTAAAATAAAAGTTATGTTTATAGCGGATTTTGTGTGTATTTATAAAAAATAACTAATAAAAAAAAAGCACAACTATACAACAACGCATCTAAATGGTAATTTTAATCATGAATTTTAAGCATTTTGAAAAAAAAAAATTGTTAATCAAAATATTTTCTCTGTAACATTATGATATCGCCACTACGGCAATACTGTAGTCACATATTTTATAAAATAAACATAATTTTTTCATCAAGATGGACAGAAAACAGAAACCCAAAACCTTCTTTTTCCATATTTTTTTTTTCACATTCGCTTTTTAATTTTTTTAATTCGTTTAATACGGCAATTTTTGCTAGAAGTTTACTTGTTGACGACATTTTAAAAATGAACTTGCACTGTGCTGTGTAGCCACTCAAAAAATTGTTGTGTTTTTGTGACATTTCTTCTGATTTTCGAAATTAATACGTATACACTACTTGCAAGTAATTACTTGCATGTGGAAACGTGGGGTTATAAAGCTTTTTTGTAATAGTTCTATTCCCTAAATTTTTAAGAATGAAATTTGAAAAATAAAATGTTGAATTTGATATAAAGTAACCTACGAAAGTAAATAATTCCCAGTTTCTATTTGTTGAAATTTATCAAAGTAATTTTTGGAAATACAAAATTTTCAATTCTTATTCTTGATTTGATTATTCTTTAAAATACTGAAATATTTTGTTACATACATCACAATAGTGAGTTCATTAAAAGTTGTAAATTACGGTTGTTAAGTTCTTAATAAATAAGTGTTATACATTAAAGTGTTGTTTGAATTGCAATTAACGAACTCGAAACGGTTTATTATAAAGGAAATAAACCAAAACGTTATTGAAAGGCAGTTGATGGAATAAGCTGGGGAATGTAAGAAGAGATAAACTCATTGGCCCATAATCATAGTCAAACGCTAAAGTCGATTCTTTTTAAAAACAACTTTAAAATAAAAACATTCTATTAATTATTTTACTACTATAGTCGAAATTAAAGTATGTTTTATATTGAACCGACTTTAACTGGGTGCCACCTCAAATGTAGAAAATTGTTTCATACAACTTACAACAAAATATAAGCAAGGGGCAACTCTAAGCAACTGACATTGAAAATTAATATATAAAAAAACACTGCATATCTTGCGGAGTTGAAAAATTTTAAACACGCAATAAAAATTTATGTAAAAAGCAACAACAAAATTACAAAATATTTTGGCTTCGTTTTTGCTTTCAATGTATTTTTGGCGTTGAGTTTTACACAATTAGGGCCTATACAATGTATTTTGTGTATCTTTCCATTAAAGTTTTCCTCCAAATCATTAATAATTGCAAAATATCGGCCAATATCTTGTAACATAATCATTTTTAACTTTTTGCAAGTACTTTTTTGCTGGCGAAAAACAGCTGATGCTGTTGTTAAATGAGTTAAAAACAACTTCAGCTGGTTTTAAAATTAACATCGGTTTTAACGTGTAAAGTATGCTTTTACTTGTCTATAGTAGATCAAAAGCATATTTTTAAGAAAAGTTTACTTTAAAACTCTTAAAGTATGCTTTGTTTATGACTATAGTTATGGGCCATTGTTTATTGTTGTTTTTTTTTTTTTTTTTTTGTTTTGTTTAAGCTTTGATATTGTTACAAGTAGAGCTGTTGCTTATAATTCTTATTCGCTTAGCAGTTTTATTTGTTTAATATCTTTGGTTTTTCTAAAATCTTTGGATGAATGCGCATAGGAATAGCTTTATCAAGAATAAAATTTGGGATTTGATCTTGTAAATTAATAGGAAGTTTATTAAAATGTTTTATGCCCAAAAATGTTGGACTCGAATTCGCGAGTTTTTTGGGTACTTCGACTCCGACTCCGGTACGAAAACCTTAACTCCGACTGCACAGCCCTGTTAGAAGCTGCTGATGTTGAAATGTTACCAAAATTCAATGAAAAGTCTAAAGATAATTAAGATATATCGCTTTAATTTCTAATAAAATTTAAGAACTTTTCTGGCATCACACAATTCATCAAAAATTGTTTACTGGGTATGTTTATCAAGTGTGTGTGTTATTATGAATGAAATTTTAATGTTTCATAAATAAAATTTTCACTTGGCAATGAATTTTATGTCGTTACGAGCACACAATCTTTCAACAAAATGCCAATGAATAAAAAAGAAAAAAAAAATATAAAATCAAGAGAACAAAACTGTAGTAAAACAGATACAGCCAGTGACTGAAACGAATGCTGCTGAGTTTCACATGCAGGAAAATGTTCTCGATGCGTTTTCAGCATGAATAAACAATTTTGTAACGAAAAGAGAAAAACGAAGTAAAGTATTGTTCAATAAAACTTAAATATTTTTACGAAAGTATATTTAAAATTTTTAAAAAAAAGTAGACATCACTCTTTGTTGTGTGTTATTTTTGTGAAACAACTTTAAGACTAAAAGTAAAGTAAAAGTTAATCATTGGCTTATTTTTCTTCTTATTTTTTTTTCTCTTAAAAACTATTAAGATAATAAAAAAAAAATGTTCAGACAAAACAGAAAGTTTTAAAAGTTGCTTTAAGCAAAAAAACAAAATCATCTTAAATTTAAATATTTTGTTTGTTCAGTTTTCTGTGTTAGCTTGTAGGTGTGGTCATTGACATGCCTTTTGAAGAGTGTCTTTGCTCTAAATAATTAAATTTACAAACTTTTTATATTCACTTTTATAATTCACTGCAATGCATTTTATACTTCATGCTTAATTTTGATGATCTAAGTTTCAGGACAAATAAGAATTTGTTTTAAAATAAGAAAACTAATTAAGCCCGAAAATTAAATGTCGGCAAACAATTTAATTAACTTTTTGGCAGAAATAAAGGAATTTAAATAAAACAAAAAGGATAAACAAAATTGTCCTGACAGCATAGGGAATCGATCCATAGGTGCCAGGTAAAATGCGTCGAAATTCGTCAAATTTTGCGACAAAAAAAAATCATCAGATCGACTTGCAAAAATCTTACCAACTTTTGTTATGAAATTTTTTTAGTTTTTTTGGTTGGTTTAAATTAAAATTAAAAAATAAAATTCATGCATACATGTCGATACCTCAAAGCAATAGTGACACATTGCACATTGCAAATTAGTTTTAAATTGCTTTTTTTCTATTTTTAACTAATCCAAATGCATTAATTTCTTTAAAGTTGTTTAAGAAAAGCCTTATGAACTTGTTCAAAAATAAAAATTTAGCAAATTAACGAAAGCGCAAGAGTTTATAAAGTTTCTTTGTATCACTTTAACTAACTCAAAATTGACAAAGTCTGCGTTATGACTTTATTACATTGAGATATAAAATTTAAAAAAATAAAGCAGTGAATCTTACTCCTGTTGTACGTGCCCTATGAAGGCAAAAAATCAATAATACATACAAAGCTGTGTGCAGTACATGCGTTTACAATTTATGTCTTAATTTTACTACCGTGTGTGATTGATAGAATAAAAACCGTTTGCTAAAAAATTAGTCAAGTGTGGACCATTAACTTTATGCTAGGAACACAACTGGGACGATCGACGAATTTTTGGCCGCGAATATTCGTCGTCAAAAATAAAACATATTTGTGTATATGAAAATACACACAATCATGGCGGCGGCCGAAATTCGTCATACGCGGCGACTTTGCAATAGATTTATTTCTATTTCATACGCCGATTTTTTTAACTTCCGAATGTCTTTTCTCCAACGCTTAAATTTTACTTTTTTTACAAACTAATAAAAATGGGAAATTTCGCGAAAATCAAGTTCTTATTAATATTTAAGTCAAACCCAAAAAAAAAATATCAAAATTTAAAAATAATTTCACTTTTGGCCAAAAAAAAGTCAAAAATTTTCTATAGTGCATACCGTATAATTAACAATAAATATAAAAAGTTCTTGCAAATAAATATTAATCATACGTCAACGATTTATTGAGGTATGTTTTTGGGTTATTTGCAACTCAAACTTAAGGCATTTAGAAAGGATTCGGTTTAGAGCGATTTTGCTTCTATAAATACTCTTTTTTATATCTTAAAAGTATGAGACTCGTAGGCAAAAGCTTATGGCAATAAATTTTCTAATTAGCAAATGACTGTTTGCAGAATTTATAAATTACATATGCGAAAACCTCAATTTATAGTTGCCACAGCAAAAGCAATCATCTAAGATTGCTTATTAAATAGGATTTTGTAGAAACAAGCACTATATTTATCAGTTAATATTAATATTATTGATTATTTAAATCGGATATTTGGCAGGAGTATTTTAGCATTTCATTAACATCCTAAATTATTTAATTTAATTAATGCCTTAAACAAAGAGTAAATACCTTAATGTTATTCCGCTTAATATTTATGCCCAACAATAAATTGCTTTACAGTTTATTAACTATAATTATAATTTGCTATAATGAGTTTGATATGATTGTGGTCAAATCAAAACGCACGATAATTTTCTTAGCATAATAAGGATCTGTAACAATTTATAACAATTATGTGTGAAACAAAATATCGGCCAATTACTCGTCATGGCTTTGTTAAGTGCCTCAGCGCCTTGAAGGCATTTTAGAGGCGAGTTGGCAATAATATATTGCATAACTTATAAAATAATTTCTAGTTAACAATAACTGTATTTTGAACAGAAAAAAAAAATAAAATAAATATTTAAGTCAGAAGAAGAATAATATTTTAACATTCAATATGAATTAGAATTACATTAAAAGTTCCTCTATATTTTGAAGAAAAAATGTTTTTAAACTAGTTTTAAATTAAGAAATGCTATTTACATTTTTCAAATTTGGCGGTAAACCATTGTATTTACGACTACCCATGTACTCAATACGTTGCTTCGTAGTTTCCAGCCTACACCATGCTACTTTTTTTCATATTATTCCTTGTATTTAGTGAGTATGATGACCAACGCTGTTTAAACATTTAAAAACGTACATTAGTAATTGCATTTTGAAAGTGCTATAAATAGGTAATAAAGTTTTAAAAACGTCGGTGTAAAATGATAAAGTTGAATGTATGATGGAAAGATTAGCTACCACTTTTAAAGCTTTATTTTGCATACGTTGCAACATTTTTAATTCAGAACTTTTCTTATGTCCATATAAAATGGCCAAATAATTAAAATGGCTTTGAACAAGTGCATTATAAATTAATAATTTCGTTTTTTTTTTTTATCAAATTTGTTCTTAAATTTGTATAAAAAACCTACAGCCTGTGATGTTTTAATCTTAAGATTTTGGATATGTTGACTCCAAGCAGGTCCTCTACAAAAACACTAACGTTGGTACGATCCGAATATGGCTTAAACCTCATCAATCGAGTTTTGTCAGCATTTAAGAAAAGTTTATTTATTCTTAAAACTCTGATATTAAAGCCGCATCTCGCTCTGTATTTACTTTGGCTACCGTTTCATGCTTGTAAAGGTAAAATAAACTAATGTCGTCTGCATATATAAAAATGTTGCCAGTAAGTTCAAGATTCTTTAAGTCATTTATATAAATAATAAACAATCAAGGTCCAAGTACGCTGCCTTGCGGAACTCCACATTCGACTTCACGAAACGAACTTTTGCGAGAACCAATCTGGACAAACCCTACCTCTATCCGTTGGTTCTTTTCTATTGGTTCTATTTGTGGATGCATAGGCTATTAAACAATTACTCGTGGATTCTTATTTGATTTATGCAACAATTCTGCTTCTTCTAGTAAGGTGAATGTGTGCCTCGGGTAAGTGCACGAAATGTATTTTGATTTGAACGCCCATGGTTGAATTTGTGAAGCACAAAAACAAATAAATGTCAAATTAAGCAAAGGTGTGACTCACAATTACCATCGTGCATTATGGTTGGACCACTCTTTATTATTTTACATTACTGAAGAAAATGTTGTTATTATCAAAAAAATATTGCATTGATACTATTAATTTGTTTACTATTGGAAATTTAATTTATTTGTTTAATTGAAATTGAAAATTTTTAACTAAAATCAATTTTAATTCTTTTCTGTGCGGGTTTTAAATACAGAGTGTTACATTCATATTTATTCACCATAATAGTGTTTTACTGGTTCAAATATCTTGCGCTCCAATTCAAACTAAACCTTAACACACAGATTGTTTCTAGGCCATATTCATGCTACCTAAATCCATTGTTGCTAACCAAAAACATTTGACTTTTAGAAAACTTGTTGGCAAACAATGTTTCCAAAACAATCTCTGACCATGTTGGTCAACAATTCTCTTAAACATAAAACCTGCTATAATATCCTTTATTTGAATTTATTTTTTTTTTTTTTTTTTTTTTTTTCAAAAAAAATTAATGGAACAAGTAAAACTTTGTTTACTGCTCTATGAATAAAACCCATTTTAATAACAATATGAGCAACAACAGCAGCAACAGTAAAAAAAAGTTTGTGCCAACAAATTTGAAATTGAAATATAAACATTTTAAATACAAGAAAAAGTTTATATTGTTGTCGCTTGTTTAAGCTTTTTGTTTAGGTAACTGCTTGGACATTAAGTTGGTATGGTTAGTAAACCAATAAAAGTTGAATTTTTTTTTTGCAAGCTACTTCAATTTAAAAAGGATTCATACATTTATGAAATTTCATATTGCTTAACTGGTTTTTTCTTCAAATTTTAGTAACTGGCTTGGAAGCCGGTCAGTTGGACAAGCGGACCTGTAACAAACCAAACTCATGTTAAAAATGAAAAGCCAAAACAAAAATAAAAAATATTCTATTTTATTATGTAAACGAATGTGTACTAGAGAGAAAATAGAAAAATAAGTAAAAGGGAAATTAATTTAAAAAAATTAAATTTTTGATATCATACAAAAAAAAATAACTAGAAACTGGAACATTTATTCAAACATTTATGTATGTGTGCATTAAAATGCAAAAGTTCTAGTATGAGAGGAGAGTAGTGTAAGTGCATGCCTGTAAATATCCTGGCACTTAGTACTTGTTCTCACATTATAACAGTTTGCAACCATGATTCTCTACTGCACACATACCAGAGCTGTAAAAGATTGCAATCGATTTAAATGACATCATATGATTTCTCGTTAATTAGTGCAAATGTTGTGTTTGCATTCAAAATCGGAAAATTACTGGTATGATTTCAATTTGAAATCATAAAAACAATACGACAAAAAGATTGAGTCAACTGTTTGTAATCCATATGAATTTATTAATTGAATGCAATCTGTTTGATTGTGATAACTTATTGCAACCAAATCCAGTAATTGTAATCAAAATTAAATCGGAATCTAAATCTTCGTTCTCTTCCTTCTTCTAGAAAAAAAGATGATATTGATAGTTTTGAATTTCTAGCCGTCTAAGTTGTTGTTAACAACCTTTAGATTTCACTTGTTTATTTTTTTGTTGGACTTTTACTACGGTTGTAATTTCAGAGGGATTAATTGAAATTGTATGATTAAAATTGTATTGCAGCTAAATTAACTATTAACTAAATTAACTATTAACATTCTATGATACCTAAAAAATAATGATTTTAAAATGATTGTAATTACAATATATTGCAATTTTGACAAGAAATCTGAAAGCATTTTAAAATCAAAAAATTAAAATCTGTTTGGTTGAAATCAGTTTGATTTGAATGCCAATTGATTGCAGTTTTTTAGGGCTCTGCCACGTACTCATGCACACTCAACATTTCTCCCAACCCACAAACATTCTTTATGTGCATTCTTAGACTTTAAAAGGATATTTCAACCAATTTTAAAATAAAATTAAATAAAATAGAATTTAACTTTTTTCCAAAAGTTATTTTTTTCTCTTTAATTTTGTATCTGTATATGTGTATGTCATCCCTTACACATGTATGTATGTGTTTCTTTATCGTTAAAAGACTTTATGAAGCGTAAAGCAATAAAAAAATAATAGAAAAAAAATTAAATTTTTTTTCATTCCTTCTTTTTTTCTTAAGTTAAAATTTAATATTTTTATTTACTGGAAATTTACTAATAAACTGCTTACTTTATTTTTTATTGGCTTTTAATTGCTTTCAGTAAAAAAATATGCTTGAACTTAGAGAAAGATTAAATATGAAATTTTATGTGATTTATATAGAAAAAAAAAAAAAAAATAAATAAAATAAAGTTATTAAGGGACCTTTTTTCCCTCTTGTAAAAAAAAAAACAATAAAATTATTTTTAATTTTCCAGTAATACATAAAATTTAAGCAAGAAATCCATAAAAATTTTCAAATAACATTCTTTTAAATATAAAAAACAAATTTTTCCATTAAAGCTAAATTTGTTCTCTTTTAAAAAAATGTTTATTCACGTTATAGCTGCTAGATATACTCGTGGAAAATATTTTAACAACTCCCATAAACTTTACGATTTAATTTCCAGTGTATCAAATTTGTTAACACCGACAACAGGCAGAGTCCCTTGAGATGATCGGTATCGGGCTTGAAGATCTTAACAGCCTATGTCCAGGGCTACCAGGTACTTTTGTTTCTTGTCCCCAAAAAATAAAAACAGCATCCCCAAAAATCCCCAAATTAAAAAATAAAACCAAAAAAAGTTAATATTTTTCTTGTTTTTGTTTCTTTGAGTCCGAACCCTCTTCTCCGCCCGTGTGAACCAAAACTATTTTTGTGACCCAAGGTCAAATATTTTGTGCAAAGTTTATGAACATAAAAGTTTCCAAAAAAATTTTTGTTCTGTATCGATAAGCAGCGTTCTTTTTTAAAGTGTTTTGGCCTTTTTTACACAAATAGTGGGCTGAAAGCAGAATTTAAGTCAAAAATAAAAGTTCGGAAATATTTTGAGTTTAAGTAAATGAACAATTCATTGACTTGGGCTTGTTATGTTATTTCTTAGGAACGAAATAATTTTTGATTTGGTCCTTTTCATAACTGAATAGTTTTGAATTACATAAATGAATTATATTTTGTGTTTTAGTTCAGTTTAACTCTGAGGCCTCCAAATTGCAAATTGTCCAATAATTTTCTCATCCGCTTCCCCCAAAATATTGATAATCTCCCAAATCCTCCATTTACCGAACGATTTTTTGTTTGAAAATCTTTGCTTGCAGTTTTGCTTCATATTTTTTTTTTCGAAAATAGGACGGACAATTTGCCAACCAATACTAATTCGAAATATGGGATAAAGAAAACTTTTTTGTCTTAAATTTCTCAAAAAGTTTTAAATAATAATATCAAATAAAACCGGAAGAGATAAGCTCAAAAATTTCTTTTATAAGTATATATCGCACTTAATCAACAAGAGCGTAGTACCACAAAATTTAAAAATTTTCAGGAGAAGCAAAACATTCCCAGTAAAAATTTCGCTTACTTTTTCAAAATGAATAGCTTCTTTAACTCATTATTTAGTAGCTTTCTTTTATAACTACATCTATAACAACTTCTATAACTACTTTTTTCTGGATGTATTTAAGTAAAAAAATAATGACTTGCTTTTGAATGCGTTCATTTTGGGACATCCCTTGTAAAATTCATTGGTTCTTTCAGTAGAATTGTAAGTAGTGCTCTTATGTTTTTCTGATTACTCAACACATTATTTTGTAGGCGAAGTTTTTACTGGGATATTTAATTTGACATTGTGAAAATTAATAAATGTCAAACTTTTTATTTCCAAAAAGTAGACAAAAAGCATGATGTTTTTACATTGGGTAGATTTCTTCCAAGACGTGGAAATTAAGTGCCATATGTAGAATGTCATTCCTGCGAAAGTCTTTCCTCTCACTTTCAATATAAATAAGTGTAAATTCACTTTATTTAAGTCTCGATCTATTCTTTAAATACTTTTAAATTTCAGGAATTTGTTTGCTCTTATTTTAATAAGTCGCTTTATAAATAAAATAAAGAAGTGGAAATGTATATATTTATTCATATGAATGGTGTTTTTATAGAGTGACACAAGTTTGACTCATAATAAAACAAAGAAATATATTTTTAATATCAATGAAACGGGCTTTATTGGAAAGAAAATTGTATGAAATTAATGTTTTAATATGATTTCTGCCATGTGGGTGCCACGGCTGGCGCGTAGAAAGCGCAATTTGGAACAGCAATTTTCAACAACTTTTCGCATTCTGACCATCATCGTGTTTGAAGACATATGGGCCAATGACACCGCCAGCCCATAAAGCGCACCAAGCAGTAATTGTATGTGGGTATAATGGTGTTTCGACAAAAGCTTGTGGATTATCCTCATTCCAAATTCGACAACTCTGCTTATTTGCGTACCCATTCAACCAGAAATGGGCTTCATCGGAAAATAAAATTTTGCACTTGTGTAAGTCGATTCATAATGAAATATCAAAGCAAACTTAACCAAAATCAACTATCAGCTGTAAAGTGGGTGCTCAAGAAAAGCAGTGAAGCCAACTCAAATTTCTGTGGTTTTCATGGGCAACCGCGTATGTCCATTTTTTCGATCTTGAAATGTTGATGCCATATTGCTTAATTTTAAGCGCTCTTTACATGGTTCTAAAAATTTTTGAAAACAGATAGACCCATTCCGATTTTTTTAACTCAATTACAAAGTTCAAAAAGTGCAATACCTAGCCCATAGTTTGATCTAGAATGGTTTTTCGGCTCTCCTAAAAAATTTTATTTTAAGACATACGCGGTTGCCCATGAAAACCACAGATTTGTGACACTTTAAAAAAAAACACCGTTTATTTCAAATAAAACGATTCTTCATTATAAAGTCGTTAGCAGGATCCAGCAACTCATATGAAATAATTTATAATCTGGTTGATTTTTTTATACTTTTCGTATTTATAATTGATCGCTTAACGAAAACGTTATAACTTTTGTTAAAAAAAAAAATCCCACTACAATGACATCAGTGCTTGTAATTGCATAAAATATATAATTAATTTTTATCCAAATAAAATTTTGTATTAAAATCAAGAGCATAATTTTAATATATGTTTGTTACTTATTTTTTTTTATTACACTCACAAAAAGCTTTCCTCTTTAAATTGGCATCATTATAATCATAAATAATTGCTGACATTTTTGAAAGAGTAATAAAAATGTAAAACTGAATATATATATTTTTTTTATTTATAACTAGGGTTTCTTTGTTGGAAACAATTTCCGAGAAAAAGATTTTTGAAGCTCCTGGGAAATTTTGGGAATTTCTTTTTAAATCTTTGATCTAACTGTTAGTTTTGCGACATTTGATAGTACTTAATTTAGCGTTTATATATAGAAGAATTTTTAGAACAAGACTGGTGGCGGAGCCGCTTCCGAAAAAGAAGAAAAAGACTTAACACGCAGCTCATCTTAATATAATTTTTCATAACAATTTAAATATTTATTTATTTGCTTTTACTTTTAGGTGTTAGTAAAACAACAAACAATAAAACTGAAAGGTGTGATGTATTTTGAGTAGTTTCTTTTTCCCCCGCACTTTTTGGATTCCCGGGAAAGCGGAAAATAAAAATCATATTTCCGGCATTCCCGCCAAATTTTTTTTATTTATTTAATTCACCAATAAAACTAATATATCTAACATTACAAAATAGTATCTAGGAATCCAGCAATTAATTAAAAAAGCGGTAATTGAAAATCCCGGGATTTCGCCTTCTTCTAACTATAATTTTGAGCGATTTAATAATCCGCTTCTGAATTAAAATCTTGATTTTTTATTAAAATACAGTTCAGTTACAATATAAAATAAACAATTTAAAAGAATATATACAGTAAATTAGAGGAAACTGTATAAAAAGTCAATGTTTAACAATACTGAAAAAGATTAAATCGGTTTTAAATTATTTCGTTTTTAAAACCGCTTTCCATCTTATACCTGATAATTCGCCCGAAAAAATTTCCCAAAAATTCCCGGCAATAAAAGTAACATATTATGCTTTGCCGAGAATGTAAAAGGTCTTGCTAATTAGAAACCCTACTTGTTACTGATATGATGACATACTTGTTGTAATGACAAATATTAAAATAGGGCTCATGACATTTTTTATTGCGTGGCTTTTTATACGAGCGTGCGTGTGTGTGAAAATGGTTTCATGATTGTTTGACATTTCTTATGAGCAGCCATAAAAAGTTTAAATTATTTTTGTTTTTACTGGTATTCCCTACATGAGACAGTAATGTCAACACAAATGGCCTCGTTATATTTATTAAGGATACTGAAGAAGTCTGCGGATGAAATTATTCGAAAGCTATTGGCAATATATTTATTAATATTGGTTAATTAAGTTAAAATGAAAAATTATTATTGGAGGTGAAAACAATATAAAATGAAAATTTTTAATGATATTAGGTTGTTCAATTAATCGGGTTTTATTTTGATTTGATTAAACGATTAATCGATTTTTGGTATTTTTAACTAATTCGATTAAACAAATAAAATTTTAAAATTAATCGATTAATCGAATAATTCTAATTCCAGAAATTTTATAAATTACGAAATTTTTTTCCATAATTTTAGAAAAAATTAGTACTTCAGCAAATAAACATTCTTTTTTAAATAAATCTTGTCAATTTGGCGCCAAATTGTTGCTTCACTTTCGGGAACTAAGATTTTAATAGAGTCAATATAACTTTGGATTTTTTGAAACTTTTCACGGACATTCCATCCTCTTCTATGCTTCTGCAAATAATTTCCTATAAAGATTCGATCGAATTATCTAGTTTTAAATATTTATCCTTTGATTTTGTTGGTGGAGCATTTTCTTCAAGTACACGTTAAGAAAAAATATGTTTAAATATGGTCACCTCCAACCAATCTTTGTTTAAAGAAAAATTGAAACATATTTTGTTCAATTTAACCATATTATTGTCACCGACAACCATATTATGATTAAATTAGTCCTCCATCAACATGCCACAAAAATATTATGGTTGCCTTTAAGCATGTTATGGTTAAATATGACAATAATATGTTTTTAAACTAACAACAGTATTTTTCTCTTTTATGACAACGAAGAAGGTTTCAAACCGAAAAAAATAAAAATGTATTATGGCTTACGAAAATGATTGAAAAAAGGCATTTAAACAAGTAAAAGCAAAACATTAATGAATATGTTAATATACTTATGGCCAATTTTCAGGATTGATATTAAAACACATTTATGTTTAAAATCGTTTTAAATAAAAAATTCTCTTCTTCACTAAATACTTAAATCAAACTTAATTCACCGATGTGGTACACTTAATTTCAACTTAAGTTTCTATTGTAATATGTTAACAAGGTGGCCTCAATATCACGACAATACAACAACAAGAGGCAAAGCAATAACAATAAGCTGTTTTTTGAGACCACCTTGTAAATAACTATACTTTTTTATAATATTTTTTTGTATTTAGTAGTGCTACCATTCTTTTATCTTAATAAAATAAGACTTTTAAAATAAAACTCAAAAAATCAATCTGTATTTAAATACGTTTTAAGTTTTTATGAAAATTAACTTAATTTAGATTTAATTACTATCCTGAAAATTGGGCATTAGCCCTTAAAAAAGCACTTGAGGAATGCTTTGTTTGCATATTAAAAGAGCGCTTATTGTCAGCAGAAAAAAGTCATCCAAACCGGGAACATCCCATACAAACATCAGCAGGTTTGAAGCGATTTGAGGTATGAATTCATACATAAAACCTGCTCGTTTTGGAGCACTTTTTCACTGGGATGTTAAAGTCACTGTGTATGTTGTAAATTACTGAAGTTGTTAAAGAACATTTACGTTTATACATTTTTGCGCACCTGTTAAATTTAGCATTATTAGATTAATCCTTCGTACAATATTTTTAAACCAAACTCATTCTAAAGAGAGAAACGCATGAACAGTTTTGTTAAAAAATACGGGCGTGTTCTAGCAATCGAAAAGAAGTGGATTTAAAATCGAGCAAATTTTAAAAACGACACTGTAATGATATTTTATTAATATATTCCATTTTATCTACTTCATTCTTTAAGTTTCTATTATTTTTGCAAGAACTACACTTAAAACCACGAAAAACTACTACCATTTTGTATCGTTCAATTTCATTTCGATTTCTAGAACTTACCCGATAAATTAATATAAATCTTTGTCGTTTTTTCTTTTGTGAAATAAATTATTAAATTGTGTTGATTAAATTTAACATAAATATAAGCTTATTTTCTCACTAAACATGACTGTTTTTTTTTAATTCCAACGGACACATACATTTGGTTTGTTTATTCGACTTAAAACTTTAAAAAAATTATACATTTCACAGAAATATTATATATTTTTATTATTCGATTAATCGGTATAAATTCTTCGATTAATCCTTTAGCCAAAATAAGCAATTTTAAATTATAAGTACAATTAATCGTCTAAAATTGTTCGATTAATCGAACAAGAATTAATCGGCTGAACAACCTAATATTAAGTTAAGATAAGGATTGTGACCTTTATCGTTATTTCAACATACTGACAGACGAAGGAATATGGCTAGATAACCTTAGAATTTTATAAGGATGCTTAATGTATATCGCACTGGTTCCTCTAAAGAGACTTAACTCAAAACTTTTCTAATTATAAGTGTTGATCGACCTTTTTTGATTACTCTAAATAGTTTATATAGTTTCCTATATGCAGGCTTTCAAGGTCACTAATTTAATGTAAATAAAAGATTATTTATTTCATTCTCAATAAAATCCGACGTTTCGTTGGTATTCTTTCCAAATTCTTCAGGGATTGAGTTTTTAATTTTTCAATTTTCACTTTTTGCAATAAATCGATGTACAGTGGTCATATGTATATACCCACTGCAAAAATCTCACATCATTTTCTCTACTCTTTCGCCAAAAAAAGTACAGTTGTAGCCCTCTTCTTGGTATAAAAAATAGCTGCTCCAGATTTAACTAAAAAAGAAATAGAAATATACAAACGAAAAATTCTGATAGTGCATAGAAAATATTCCTGGAAAATATTGAAGGAATAAGCCTATTAAAGTATAAAAGCTTTTGAGGATTGTAATTTGACTTAAAATAAAATGAAAATTTATAAAAAAGAAATATTTTGAGTTGTCCCCAAATGCATGAAAACAAGATAGCGCAATCAGCTTTTAAAAATGAAATGTTTCTGCGCATCTACGTCACATTAGCGTATAAGTACCTACTGCTAGAATAAAAAAACACAAGCAAACAAACATATGTTCAATTCACTGGTGTGACGACATATTTTACAGTTAAGTTTTGTAAACATGCGCAATGCGTAATCTTGTTTTTATCATTCTTGCCAAAATGAACGATGAATTAATAACGTTTTGTTTCAACTATAGATAAATATTTTAAGTTGTGCTAGTGTTTATGTTACAACGGTTTACTTTCATGATGTTCTATTATGTGTTGCCTCCTTTTAAGTGCTATAGGTAAGTTTATTCTTCTATTAATTTAGTTTTGTTTCTAAATTTATGAAATTATTGCGCCATTTTAAACTATAACAGAGGAAGAACTAAAGGCCCAACTATAATATGTCAAAAAATAACAAAAATCTTTTCAAATGCATTTAAAAACACAAAAGCAAAACCAAAAAACATTTGATTCCGTACGGAAAGTGCGATTTGTTTCGCATTTGCTTAAGCAAGGTGCAGATTCATAAAATTTAACAAAAAGTTTCCTTAAGCTCAATATGGTTTGACATATATGATTTACACGTATTCGCCCATTTGCTTAAGCCAACTTAAGCATATTATAGTTGGGCCTTAAAAAAACTTGCAATTTTTCGATAATCCCTGAAAAAATTACAAAAACAACTACCGTTCTATACTCCTTACTCGTACTTCTTTACAATTCCATAATTGTTCTCAGCATTGTAAATATTAAAACAAAAAACTGTTTTTTGCCTCTACCAAAAATTTGTAAATTTTCAGTTGACTGTCTTTAGAGGAACCAGTGCGATATTTATACTTTGTATGGTCCCCGATAATTATTTAATTGTGTTATAAACAGACTGACAACCAATGCACCTCCCATATTATTCTGGCGGCGAGTTTAAAAATTTACAAAAAAAAATGTTCTGTAATTTATGGCTCCGTAACAGAATTTCTGTATGAGAACACCTGCATGTATCTTGTGTAGCACAGTGTAATACAAAAATCTCAACAATTTCTGGTTAAATTTAAAATTAAATATTCTCATTGAAGCTTAATTTTAAAACCAAAATGTAAACGTGTAAACATGTTAAACATTTTTCTAAGGGTTGTTAAAATTCTATTGAACCTAGAATTAGTATATAAAGCCGAAACACCAACGTTCCTCCCCTTTAGTTGTCAAAAACAAACGTTTCAGTGTAATGATAAAAATGGTTATCTATTCATGTATTAATATACAATTCTTTTTGAAATAAAGTCTAGACCCGTAATTTGATTATTATACACGAGTTGCAAAGAAAATTTCTACGGTTTCAACAAACACTTCTTCATACATTCAAGCCTCAATTGTCGATGAAGTTGTATAGCAATGAAAAAAAAAAAATAAATAAATAAACTGAAATTAAATATAAATAAATGCACACAATTCATATTAAAAATGTTTATCAAAATGAGCAATCTAAATGTTGTTTGCATAAATTTAATTTGTTCTACCTTTTCTTCAGTTTTTTTTTCTGAATTTATATCAAAAATTTGGCCATACTAGCAATAACATTAATATATACATAAACTTACAGTTATGGCTAGAGAACTAGCAATGCATAGAGAAAAGTGTTCAAAAAGTTCTATTAAATATGGAATTTTTGAATTTCTCTTATTTTGCTGTCTTTTGTGTATTACAAATATACGAATTTCCAATCCTTTTAGAAAACGAACTCTTATGGCCAATTTCTCTAAATTATTTAAATATCAATTTATATTTAAAACTCGTTTTTCATGTCAAATATATATAAAATTAAATGAAAAACGATATATAAATATGAAAACATATTTAAATAGAATTGGTGCAATCGGCCATTAGACTCCAAATTTTTATTCACTTCAAAGTAAATAAAAAAATCTATCTCTTTGATTGTGTTAGTTTCAGTTTCGCCGATATAAAAATTTAATTTTACACAGACAAAGCTTTAAAATGTACTACAACGTGTATCTATATTACTAAATCAATAATTAAAAGAAAAAGAATTTGAGAATTTTAAGCAAACCAAGCCAGTAACTGAGAAGCATTCAACTACTGTAGAGAGCAAAACAATTATAATTTTGGTACTTTAAAACCCATTATCTAAGTTTAAAACTAAAGATCATATAATTGTTATTATTAACCATAACATGGTTGTAGTTTTTAAATGAAATAGTTTACCATAATATGATAACTGATGATAATATGATGGATAAAGTAACCAAAATCAGTTTAAGTGTATAATTGTAGCTTAATTTTCATAAAACATTTTACTGTTAAATTCAACCATATTAACGGCCAATTTTTAGGTTTGATATTACATCGCATTTTTATTTAAAATCGTTTTAAATACAAAATTCTGTTCTTCAATAAGCACTTAAATGCATATTATTCACTAAGCTGATACACTTATATTCAACTTATGTTTCTATTGATTTAAATTAGCAAGGTGGCCTCAATTTCACAACAATACAACAACAACAACAGGCAAAGCAATAACAGACAGCTGTTTTTTGCGACCACCTTGCAAATAATTACACTTTTTTGATATATTTTTTTATTTAGTAGTGCTACCATACTTTTATCTTAGTAAAATAAGACTCTTCAAATAAAACTCAAAATTTCAATCTGTATTTAAATACGATTTAAGTTTATATGAAAATGAACTTAATATATATTTAAATATTATTCTGAAAATTAGGCATACAAGTTTTTAATGAACGTAAATATTTTATTTTTATTATCAAAGTAATTTTTGGGAATACACAATTTTACAAGATTTTGTTAGTCGTGCTTAATTTCCAATATTTATTCTTGATAAAAACACTGAAATTTATTGTTGAAGGGAAAAGCTATTCCTATGCGCAGATGAAGTTTTCTGACGATCTGGCCTAAGCAACGAGTGAAATGCGCATATGAATAGCTTTTATTTTTAAATAGAAAAAGAATTTCATTAATCGGGAAAAAAATAAATGTTAAAAGCAACAATAGTTCGTTCGTTTGCCGGGACCATTTTGTGTTTCTTTTTAACCATATATTAACCATTTTTTTCTCTGCGTGTAAGCATGATGACAGAGAATATCCTATATGGTTTATATTGTTAATAACTTTTTTTTTTATTATTGGGATTTTTTTTATTCCGTTAGTAAGTGGTGACCATTTGCTGATTCGCACATACATGTGGGATGTAGTACGTTAATCTGGCAAGACTGGCATAATTTAATTCGGACTAACGGACAGACAAAGGAGTATAAATGAAAAGAAAAGAATTAAAGTGCAGTTGATATTTTAAAGTTGAAAAGTTAAGTCGATCATTTTCAAGTTGTTAAAGTCGTTCAAGTAGTTATAGCGTTTTTATGCTTGGTGATAAATTAAAAAATCTTAAGTTGTTAAAAATTAAATTCGGACGGACATAGTTAAACAAACCAACTAACCTTCCAAACACTTATATATAAATTAATAATTTATAAAATCTTAATTGAATTTTGAGTTTAATAAGAAATAAAATTTAACTGAATTTTGAATAAATAATTATAATAAAATATCTTTTATTGGAAAATACAGCAAAAACTCGTGGTCTTTTATATTTTCCCTACATTTGGGGGCTCAACAAAAAAAAAAAAAAAAAAAATCATTACTTTTAATAAGAAAATTAAAATATTTTAAAAGAAAACCAACGGTATTGGAGAACGGTATTAAATATATTATATAGTGTTGTATATATTTTTACAAAATTGCATTAAAAAAAAAAAAGAGAGAAAACAAATGAGAAGTTAAAGTAGGATGAGAAAAATACAATTCAATTCTCTTAAATCATAGTCTTTATGCAGTATTTAAAAGACATGGTAAAAACTCGTTCCAATAACAAACTGGAAGAAATAGAAGAGAATATAACCGAAAATTTTAGTAAAGAAAGTGAGGAAGAAAAAAATATAACAAACCTTAAGAATCAAAATAAAAAATTGGAAGTAAATATGTCAAATGATAACAGTGACGTGTTTGAACAATCTTTTAATATGATCTCTACTGTCGAAAAAACAATTCCGGTGTTCGAAGGTGATACAGGAATGACTGTTGACGCGTGGTTCAGGAATTTCGAGGCAAATGCTGTGGCATATGGGTGGAGTAATGTACAAAAATTCGTATATGCCCGGAATAAAATGGTTAAGTCGGCAGATCTGTTTTTGCAATCAGTGACTGTGTGCGATTACGTTTCTCTGAAAGAACTTTTATTTGAAGAATTTCAAAAAGAATATTCAAGTGCCGAAGTGCATGCCCAGCTCCGTGATCGTAGACAAAAAGAAAACGAAAGCATTAGTGAATATGTGTTAAATATGCGAAGAATCGGTTCATTCGGTGCGGTAGAAGAACGATCGATAATACGTTACATAGCAGATGGTATAAAAGGTAAACCAGAAAATAAAATCGGGTTGTATAGTGCTAGAAGTTACAAAGAACTAAAGGAACAGTACGAAATCTATGAAAGGGTTTACAAAAACAAAGGTGAAATAAAGCCAAGTGAGTTCCGTACCAAACACAGCAAAGCTAATGGTGAAAAAAATTCCAAAAGGTGTTATAATTGTGGGTCCCAAGACCATAAAAGAAGTGAATGTACACAAAATGAACCCAAGTGTTTTAAATGCAATAAGACAGGACATATATCGACAAATTGTAAAGAAAAAAGTGTGGCAAGAGTAAATTGTACCGAAAACAAAAAAGTAATGAAACACATTAAAATCAGTGACAAGACTTTTGAGTGTCTGATCGACAGTGGTGCCGATATTTCATTAATAAAAGAGAGCGTTTTTAACAAAAACATTAATAAAGAATTCAATCACTATAGTAAAAAAATAATCGGGTTCGGTGGTGCGATAACAATACCAAAAGGAGTTGTGGAAGTTAATTCAAATTTCGATGGGCATTCAATTTGTCATAAATTAGTCATTGTGCCGGATAAATCGATAAGTTACAATGTTGTTATCGGTTTAGATGTGTTAAGTAAATTCAGATATACGTCGGATGAAAGAGGATACACATTTCATTCTATTATTAAAACTCCAATTGAAATTGAATTTAATTCAATGTTGAACATTAATTTAAATACTGAAGATGAAGTGGTTGCACCGGTTGGGTATAAAAAAGATATAGAAGACATGAAGAAAAAATATAAACCACTTCAGAATGTAAAAAGTCCTATAACAATGAACATTATTTTAGAAAACGAAAAACCAATATACTCATCTCCAAGTCGGTTGCCTATATCAGAGCAAAAAATTGTTGATGATCAAGTGGAAGAGTGGCTAAATAGCGGGAAAATTCGTAAATCAACATCGCAATACTGCAGCCGAGTCGTGTTAGCTAACAAAAAGGATGGTTCTAAAAGAGTATGCGTGGATTACCGGCGGTTAAATAAAATTTGTTTCAAAGATCGATTTCCGGTTCCTAACATGGAGGACCTTATCGACTGCCTTTCTGGTTCGACTGTGTTCAGTGTTTTAGACATTAAAAGTGCATTTTTACACGTACCAATCGACGACCAAAGCAGGAAGTACACAGCATTTGTAACAAAGCAAGGTATTTATGAATTTAATTATGCTCCATTTGGATTTTGTAATTCACCGTCTGCATTTATACGATTTATTAATATAATCTTTCGTGAACTGATTAACGAAAATATCATGCAAATATATATGGATGACATAATTCTGTACTCAAAAGATGAAATCACGGGAATGGAATATTTAGGGAAAGTGCTTAAAGTGGCAGCCGAAAACAACTTGGAAATAAATTGGAAAAAGTGTAAATTTTTACAGAAGCGTGTAGAGTTCTTGGGGATGGTTATTGAGTGTGGCACAGTAAAACCAGGCGAAGAAAAACTAAAGGCGGTTAAAAATTTTCCACAGCCAAGAAATGTTAGAGACGTGCAATCTTTCTTAGGATTGACGAGCTTTTTTAGAAAGTTTATTGAAAATTACTCTGTTGTGGCACGGCCTCTGACAAATTTGCTTAAAAAAGATGTCGTATTTGCATTCAATGTTGAAGTTGAAACAGCATTTAAAACTCTGAAGGACGTATTGGTGAGTCAACCCGTTTTGAGAATATATAGCAGGGAGGCAAAGACGGAACTACATACAGATGCGTCAAGTCTAGGCTTTGGGGCTATTTTGCTTCAGGAATTTGATGAGAAGTGGTATCCGGTGTATTATTACAGTAAGAAGACCTCTGAGTCTGAATCGAATCTTCATAGCTACCATTTAGAAATTAAAGCAGCATATTTAGCGATGAAAAAGCTGCGTCATTATTTACTAGGACTAAATTTTGTTTTGGTTACAGACTGTTTGGCTTTTAAGCAAACATCTGGCAAAGAAGACTTACAGCGATCGGTTTCTCGATATATTATGTACATGCAGGATTTTCAATTTGAGTTAAGGCACAGAAAGGGCGAGCGTATGAAGCACGTTGATGCGCTTAGTAGGAACGCGGTTAACATCGTTAGTGTGGAAGAAGATTTAAAATGTCGCCTACAAAAATCGCAAAAGTCTGATGATTCAATAAAAGCAATAATAGAAATTCTGAATATTCGTCCATATGAAAATTTTAAAATGATTGGTGGTGTTCTGTGTAAAGAGGTGGATGGAAATTACATATTTGTGGTTCCACGACAAATGGAAAAAGAAATAATTATAAAAACACATGAAATCGGTCATTTTGGAACAAAAAAGACGATGCACCAAATAAGACAAAAATATTTCATACCGCATTTGGAAAATAAAGTTAATAACGTAATTCGGAACTGTGTTAAGTGTATCCTGTTCAATAAGAAGCAGGGAAAGCTTGAGGGATTCTTATCGTGTATAGATAAAGGTGAACAGCCTCTGTGTACTATACATATTGATCACCTTGGTCCAATGGACTCTACAGCAAAGCAGTACAAGTATATTTTCGCGGTGGTGGATGGCTTCAGTAAATTCACATGGTTATATCCCACCAAATCAACAGGTGTTGAAGAGGTTTTAAGCAAGTTGGAGTGTTGGCAGTCAATTTTTGGAAACCCACAACGTATTGTTAGCGATAAAGGTCCAGCCTTTACTTCAAAAGCATTTGAAGAATTTTGCACTTCAGCGTGCATTGAACATGTTCAGATAACAACTGGCGTTCCACGTGGAAATGGGCAGATAGAACGTGTTAACCGAACAATAATATCAGTCATCTCCAAGTTATCGTCAGAAAAACCTGAAAAATGGTACAAGGAGGTAAACAACGTACAGAAAGCAGTAAATAGCAGTTTGCATCGTTCTACAGGCCATTCCCCGTTTGAAATTTTATTTGGCGTGAAAATGAGGGACAGCAATAGTAGAAATGTTATCGAAATTTTGGAAAACGAGCTACTCCTTAATTTTAGTAATGAGCGAGATCAGCTAAGACATGAAGCAAAACAACAAATTCAGAAAGTTCAGAACGAGTATAAGAAGAATTTTGATAAGAAAAGGAAGAACACATGGGAGTATAAAGTTGGTGATTTGGTGGCCATTAAAAGGACACAATTCGTCACTGGTAAGAAATTGGCTAATGAGTATCTTGGCCCGTACGAAGTTTGCAAGGTTAAGCGGAATGGTCGTTATGACGTTATAAAAGCTGCTTCTTTTGAGGGTCCAAATTCAACAAGTACCAGCAATGATAACATGAAGCTTTGGCGTTTTTCCGTGGCTGATGATGAAAGTTGCTGCTCATCCGAGGCGGATGAATAAGTCGAATGGCCGAATGTGGGATGTAGTACGTTAATCTGGCAAGACTGGCATAATTTAATTCGGACTAACGGACAGACAAAGGAGTATAAATGAAAAGAAAAGAATTAAAGTGCAGTTGATATTTTAAAGTTGAAAAGTTAAGTCGATCATTTTCAAGTTGTTAAAGTCGTTCAAGTAGTTATAGCGTTTTTATGCTTGGTGATAAATTAAAAAATCTTAAGTTGTTAAAAATTAAATTCGGACGGACATAGTTAAACAAACCAACTAACCTTCCAAACACTTATATATAAATTAATAATTTATAAAATCTTAATTGAATTTTGAGTTTAATAAGAAATAAAATTTAACTGAATTTTGAATAAATAATTATAATAAAATATCTTTTATTGGAAAATACAGCAAAAACTCGTGGTCTTTTATATTTTCCCTACATACATACATACGTACTCATATTAATATTTTGTTCATACCTTTTCACAAATGTCGGGTGTGAGTGCCATAAATTCATTCCGAATGTTCTTTTCTACGCGGGGGATGGTTCTTGGATTTTTAACTGACACTCTGACCTACAGTATGTGCTGTGGTTCCATCTTGTTGAATCCTTTAGGCTTGATTGTTGTCTTCAGCTGGCTCTTTAAAATGTTCTAGAATTGTTCGATATGAAACACCGTTTACAGAAATTGAAACATCAATTTTATTTTCCAGAAAAAAAAAAAAATAAATAAAAAAAAATTGGGCGTATAAAAAATAAAATAAGTGTAACTGTCACTGGTGAACTGGATTCTCCATACACAAACTCTTTTTCGTTGTTTATTAATTGTTGACGTTGTAGGTGCAATCTTTTTAATCTGAAATTTTAAGAAAAAGTAGGATACTTGTGAAGGTCCTGTTTGTAGGGAAACGACCAGAGAAGAAATGCTCTCAAAACATTATAAAAGATTATCTCTTAAATTACAGTAAGTGTGCTACAACAACAAAATAAACCAGCGTTGCCGATTTCTGTGCAATTATTAAAAAATGCAAAACAGAAATTTTGGACTAGTTTTGGATCATAAAGTTTTTGTGCAAATTCTCCTTAACATTATTTTAATAGTAAATTTTTCTTTTTTTCTATTTTTTGTTGACGTTATGGCTATGTCTACGCAATGGTTAATGGTTTGCAAAACAAATATCAATTGTTTTGACACGTTGTTTGATTGTTTAGTTTTTCGTATTGAATTCCCCAAATTACAAGATGCTGCAATAAAGAAGAAAAAAAAAATATATAATAATTAAACAAGTTTTAAAGAATTCAAGCCATACAGCTCATTCTGAGCCACCCTGTATTTGTTTCAACTCTGTAAAAGATATTTTTGCTGAAAACTAAGAAAATTGCGAAGCCCCAAAAGTATAAGTTGTCGTTTGAACTTGGATTTTAGTTAAAGTTTAAAAATTCCTAAAATTTTAATTTGTTAATAAGGATAGTTCACTACAGCCTTATAAAATCTATATCATCTTTAAATAAATAAAAACTTTGCTCAAATGTCTAAAAGGTTTAATAAAATGTCTGAAATTTCCATTAAGAAATCTCTTATTACATTGAAATTTACTTAGAAATTTGCTGCAAAACTATACAAATAGTTGATGCTAATTTAAGAAATAGAAAAAAATTTTTTTTAATTAACCCATTTAACCGATATTAGAAACCAAAGTTGTCAGAAAATTCTCTGCTATTTTTATATCCCCTCCTAATAGCCAACAACACATGGGTACGCTGGCTTAGCGTGTGCTTCGGTAGCACAATCAGTGCCAGTCTAGAAACAAATTTGCTGCGCCACCATAAAATTATGTGACGTTTCGTATTGCATATGCAACATAATGAAATTATTTAATATTTATTTATAAACATTAAGGTCATACCCCCAATATTAGAAATGCCAAATAATTTGCCCTTTAGTGGTCTTAAATGTGTTTATATGCATGTGTGTGTTTTTACGATTGTGCGAGTTTGTATGTATATGCGTGCCATAAGCATATATTTCTATATAAAACCATAAATATTTTAAAACATTAATTAGATGTTTGTATTGCAATAGTAAAATATGTGTATTTTTGCCTATTTTATCTTGTACTAAGGGAAAAATATGGAAAATTGAAGGAGCAAAAAAAATTTACCGCATTGAAAATAAAATAAAAAATAAGCAAAATGTAAAAAATAGGACAATAAAGTAAAAAGTTCTATTTAATATTTGAGCATCAAACGACAAACATATAAGGGGTGTTTTTTATAGAGTGACACAAGTTTAAATCATAATAAAACAAGTAAATATATTTTTAATATCAATGGAACGGGCTTTATTGGAAAGAACATTTTATATTTCACGGCTGGCGCGTAGAAGGCGCAATTTGGAACACAAATTTTAACAACTTTTCGCATTCTGACCATCATCGTTTTTGAAGACATATGGGCCAAATTAAAGATTTATATTAATTTGTCGGTTTTGTTCCAGAAATTGAAATAAAGTGAAATTAAAATCGAACGACAATTTAAATTCAATTACTATTTACAAAATGACCGTAGTTTTTCGTGGTTTTAAGTGTTATTCTTGCAAAAATAATAGATACTTAAGAACAAAGTTGATAAAATGCAATATTTTTATGAACTTTCATTACAGGTTCGTTTTTAAAATTTGCTCGGTTTTAAATCCACTTCTTTTCGATTTCTAGAACATGTCCGTATTTGTTAACAAAATAGCTCATGCGTTTCTCCCTTAAGAATGAGTTTGGTTAAAAAATATTGTACGAAGGATAAATCTCATAATGCCAAATGTAACAGGTGTCCAAAAACGTATTAACGTAAATGTTCTCCAACAACTTCACTCATTCTGCTACTTAGGATGTAAAGGCAACATCAGCCTTTGGCCGCTTGAATAGAACTTGGTGGTCACCCCAAATCTCGAAGAAGACAAAGATTCGAATATTTAACGCATGTGTGAAATCGACTCTTCTGTACGGTAGCGAAACCTGGCTGATGACAAGCGTCATAGCACAGAGACTGCATCTTTTGGCCGAACACAATAACCAATGCCGATCTTTGGAGATTGACGAACGAGGTACCTATAAATTGCCAAAAAACAAAAAGAAAGTGGAAATGGATAGGGCACACATTAAGAAAGCCAAACGGCAGCATCACGAGGACTGCTTTAGAATGGAATCCTCAAGGCAGCCGACGCCCCGGTCGTCCAAAGAACTCTTGGCGCAGAACACTTAACCAAGAACTTAAATTATTAAATAAAACTTTTGATGAAATTAAAATTATATGTAACGATAGATTAAGTTGGAATAATCTTGTAGAAGCCCTATGTTCCCAAGTGGAATGAATAAAGGAAAAAAAAAAAAAAAACAACTTCACTAATTAACCACTTAAACAGTAACTATAACATAGTACTTGAAGAAGATGCTCCACCAACTCAAAGGGGGCTACAAGTGGTCCAATGAATAAATATTTTAAACTAGATAGTTCGATTGATTCTTTATAGGAAATTATTTGCAGAAGCATAGCAGTGGATGGAATGTTCGTGAAAAGTTTAAAAAAATCCAAAATTATATTGACTCTTTTAAAATCTAAGTGCCCGAAAGTGAAGCACAATTTGGAGCTGCATTGACAAGTTTTATTTAAAAAAGAATGCTTATTTACTCAAGTACTAATTTTTTCTAAAATTATCGAAAAAAATCTCGTAATTAATAAAATTTTTAGATTTAGAAATATTCGAATAATCGATTAATTTTAAAATTTTATTTGTTTAATCCAATAAGTTAAAAATGCCAAATATCGATTAATCGTTTAATCGAACAAAAATAAAACCCGATTAATTGAACATCTTAGGTGTTAGTCGATTTCAAATTTCAAAGCAAACTAAATCAAATACCAGCTGTTAAATGGGTGCTCAAATAAAGCAGTGATGCAAACTCAAAGTTGTGACATCTTAAAAAAACCCTTTATATGCTACAGTGTTGCCAGAAAAAAAATTTTAAAAGTACCTCTTCATTGAATAAAAAATCAGATAAATCAAAATATAAATTGTATTTAAAAATTGATAATATTCTAAAGATTATTTAAAAATTTAACTATTAAGAACGTATGGCTGGTCAAGACCGACAATTCGATACACTACAGTATAACAGACAAATATTTAAGAGTGTACTACATTTGCGACCCAAGGAAAATCATGAACCCTGCAAAACAAAATTATTTAATGGAATTTAGATTCATACAAGAGTACTTTGTGTCGAATATTATCAAGATATCTAAATATAGATGCAATATTTAGACTTAAAGTCATTTTAAAGGCGACTAAATTGAATCTAAATGCAGACAATAAATTTGTATAGACGCTATGTAAAATTATGGGCCGACACATAGTATTTTCACTAGGCTTTACTCTTATAACCCTTGAGGCGTATGCACCAAATGTCATCCAATTATCTTAAAAATGTCGACATGTACTTTGCGCCCAATTCTTACAATCACCAACAACCAGCCAACCTGACAGGCGAACGGATATCTATAGATCGACTCAGATGGGTCTAGACTCGATATTTTTAAGTCTTATATACGTCATCATAAACGCATTTACTATTGTGATATGGTTAGGTGCGGTAAAGTAGAAAGGCTGGTGCCAGTCAATCTTCACACCAGCACTTAAAGACGAATATTTTCCGTCAAACATACTAAACGCAATAGTCCCCATTCACTGTTATAATGCCAGGTCATGCTCATTATGAATACCGTCAGATTCTTGAGCCCTCAGCACGAGGATATCCCAATTTGCCTATGAACCAACTTCCCAGCCATCTCAGCCTGCAGAATGTGCTCAACTCTCTCTAATTCCTCTAGATCTTCGCACAAGTACGTTAATCAGACAAGACGAATAAAATTGCTACCGTCATCCTGCCTATCATGCTGTTGCCCGTGAAAATACTTATTATGATCCTACCGTAGACCTTGCTCCTGCCCAGCAGTGAATTAAAGTCGGTCCTCCTAAGCATGTGGGTGATGCGGGAATAAAAAATATTAATATCAAATTTTATTTTCTGTAGATTTTTTAGAAAAAGTTTATAAAAATGTTTTACAATCTTAAGCCTAGTACTCTGTTCGAACTTGCGAAAAATGTTGAGCAACATTGATTATTTCACACGAAAATTTTGTCATGTATCAATATTGTCTATCTTGCTGTTTTTCAAAACTTAACGTTTTTATTAGTTAAAAGTATACAATATTATTTTTCGAAGGTAAACAAAAACCATAGTTGGGGGTAGTGCACTTAATATTGATTTAAATCACTATTACACTCTCACTAAATAAAACTGTATAAAAATAGTTTTTACTATTTTTTGCCAGCTTTAGTGAGGATTGGTATTTTTTTTTCACTAGCACTAAAAAAATTAATTGGTATTGCAAATTTTTTCACTATCACTAATTGTGTGCATAAAATCTGCACTCAATTCAAATGTGTAGTTCAAAATTTAAACTTGCAATCAAAGAGCTAAATAAAAACATAATATCAATTAAATTTAAAAAAAATTTAATTTTGTATGTGCATGGTTTTCTGATGATATGTATAAGCAAAGGAAATTTAACTAAATGAAATTCTGTCAATAACGGAATAATTCTTGGATTGAATCCTGAAACACAATTTTAAATTGTGTGCAAAATTTTTAGTCAAATAAGTGAAGAAAAAAATATTGCAATATACTGATGATTGCTTTTTTTTAATCAAACCATTTTTTTGCGCAAAATGTTTTAACATTACAATCACCTATGTGTAGTGAGATTGCTTTTTTTCCATTCATCACTCAACATCAAGGCGAATTTACACCAGGTGAACTTATCTTGCTACGTAAGCAACAGCTGATAACTAACCTTGTGTCAAAATGTTATACCGTTCTAGTGGTTCTGGGGAATCTTTACTAAATTCTATAATTTTCGCTTAAAATTATGAAATTTAAAACGTTTTTAAGTTATTACATTATAAAACACACAATTTAAAATTGAAAACAAAATGAAATATTTGCTTGAATTTTTGACACAACGTTAAAATATTTTTCAGTGTTGTAAGACGCTTTCAAAATAAGACCACCTTGTATGAATTCGCCTTGCTCAACATCAACAATATTATTGCAATCATTTTGAACTAGTGCACAACCCCCATCTATGACAAAAACCATGTGTTTTGATAATTGTCATTAAAAAAAGTAAAACAATTTTATTTAAATAATTTTCTAAAGTAAAAAAACAAATAAATTTAATTAAATTATTAATTTTTGTACTTTTCTACATTTTTCTTTTAAAAACGCTTGTTATAAACCCCACCTCGCATAAAAATAAAAAATTACCAAAAATGATAAGCTGTTGCTTAAAATTCCGTGCGAAATAATATGAGCTGCACTTGTTTCGCACGGAAAATAAAAATGTTGCTAGAAACATTTCACATGTTTTTCGTAATATAAATAGAGTACAACTCTATCAACATTTTTTCGTTTGTATTTCCCAGAAATTTTTTTTATATTGATTTTTAAAACATTTCGCACGAAAAACTGAACAGAGTACCAGGCTTTACTTGGAAAACGACATTTTTAAATAAACCTATGCTTATTTAAAAAAGTTTAAAAAATATATCCGGTTTTGTCTAAAGTTATTATTTTAATATTGTGGTTATTTTGTTGGTGTCAGAGGAAGGAAAATAGTTTCCCAGATGGACGTTTCTTCTTTACTAAAATAATGATTTGTTTTTTTTTTAATCCAAATTTTGATATTTTAATTAGGCTAAAGCTCATCAAATTTAATTTCACAACATAAAATTAATTAAAATTGTTTAATAATTTTTAATTTTTGACTGCCGCTCGGCTCAAACCCAGACTTTTACGGACAGGTTACCCTTACATGTTGCAATTGCAACCACTCGACGACTGCTGGCAGTCAATAGTCAAACATAAATCTTTAAAAAAAGTTGTATGTAACCCTTTGGCAGATCGAAATTTGCTTTGAATGAATCTATTTTAATTGATTTACATGTTCTTCCTTACTTCTGTTTTTTCGTACTTCTTGTCAAGAATTCTTCTTGAAGTCCAAGTGACATTTTTCTGTTTTTAATTTTGATTAATTTTATGTTGTAAAGTTCCTTTTTTCGTAACCATAACTTAATGAAAATTAATTTTGATGAACTTTAGCCGAATTAAAATATCAAAATTTGGATTAAAAAAAATCATTATTTTAGTAAAGAAGAAACGTCTGGGAAATTATTTTCCTTACTCTGACAACTCTAATAGTCACACACATATTGCACCTGATCAACAAGAGGGTATTAACTCAAAGTTTGTATTTATTCACTTTTTGGAAGAAATCGACGCGTAATATTCATATCTACCCGCTGTAAAAATATCGTGCTTTATTTTTTGGTAGTAAAACGGTTGGTTTAAAAATTATTTTTCATATGCCAAAATTTTTTTTTTCACTTTTTAGAAGAAACCGAAAACTAATTATTTGTCTACTTTTTGGTAATGAAATGGTTGGCTTAAAAATTTTTTTTCATTATGTTTCTATTTGTTGTGTAATAGTGTAGACGCTTAATGTAATAAGATAAATTTTTTATTCGATTTTTTGACAATCAGACCAAAAATAATGTATCCCGTAAATAACTTTGACAAAAATAATCAGATTTTGTGAAAGCAAAAATCTTAAAACGTGTAGAATAGTGTGAGAGAAGATAAAAAAATGTTTTACTATATTCGTTATTTTTTTAAAGTATTTGTTATGTATTTTCAATTTTTGTACCTTTTCCTTGTAAAAATGAAAAAAAAGATATATAAAATTATTAGAAATTTTGATATTTAGTTAGGCTTAAGTTCATAAAAAAATTTTATTTTCATGAAATTATTTTTACTGAAGGAAGGAATTTTTCAACATGAAATTATTTAAAATTTATTAATAATTTTTATTCAACTCAGGTTGAATTTACGTTTCGAGAACAACCACATTCTCATCATCAGAATTCTTTGCGTTCTACCCTCTTCTCCACTGCGTTGCCTGCCAGCCAACAGTTAAACATCAATCTTTAACAAGTGGCATTGGTGGTTCGAAATTTGCTGTAATTCATTATCATTTTTCCATTTTATTTACATATTTTTTCCTTTTCTTCTGTTTTTTCGTACTCCTTCTTTTTTATTAGAAAAGTAAAAATAAAAATATAAAAAAATCTAAGAAGCAATAAATTGTAGTCATTAAAGTTTTTAGACAAATTTTTGTTTTTAAAATAGAATTTTTTAATATTTATGATGTGTTTTGAGTAACTTTTAGTTGGCCCCCTTAATTAAATATTTATAATATCCGCATAAGGTCACATATGTTTTGTAAAAAAGTTTTATTTTTGATACCCTTCGCCACACGTTAAAATGTGTGTATGTATATTAGTTTGTCAATCCGTTTGTAATTTCTTCAATACTGTAGAAAAAAATATATCAAATCTCCGTGCTTATGGGTGGCGAAGTTTTCCGTCTGTACGTTGAATGTTGAAATGTATTTAGCGAAGATTAATGCCACGATTTGGACTAGATTTTTACAAATCTATATCACATGAAGTCCGGAATAGTTCCCCATTAAAATTCGGCTAGATGGGTTCACATAAAGATGAGATAAAATTAACAAACCACCACTCCTTTAATTCTTTACTGCCACGATAGAATGTTTTTATATTTTCTCCGCTGCTTCCGGCATATGTTTTGAAGAAAAATTTAACTTTTTGTTAACTTTCATGAATGAAGTTAGAGGTTAAAAGTATTTAATAGAAAGTGAAAAATATTATTTTTTGCCGCATACGCCACTCTTCTAAAAATATTTTGAAGAAGTAGCTTTTTGTGCAGCATACGTTATTGCTACGCATTGAGTAACTTGCTGAAATGAAAGTTTCTATATTAACAATCTAATAAAATGTCAATATTGATGATTTTTATTTTCTTTTATTTAGTTTTATTTTACAAAAACAGTTTCATTTTTATATTTTAATTAAATTTAAGAAATTTTTACTATTTATTAACACGTGTTTATTATTTTATAAAAATATTTATACACACACCCACACCCAAAAGTGGAGAGGGTATTATGAATTTGTGCTGATGTGTGTAACACCTAATATGAGTCCAAGAACCACCTTTAAGTATACCGATCAGCAAGTGTTTTTGAGTCGATCTAACAATGTCTGTCCGTCCGGCTGGCTGGCTGTCCATGTTACCTTGTGCGCAATTTTAGAAATTGTTTGATACAATTTGGCACGAAGGTTCTAATTGACACAAAGACCCAGACCATTGAAAATTGGCGGACTCCTTGGAACACAAGAAGAGGTTAAGGGCAATTTCTGCCTCTCAGAAACTATCAAACCGATTTCAATGAAATTTAACACATATATGGATCCATATTTATATGGACACATAAGCTATACATTTTAAAAAAATAGGACTACGAGGGGAGAAAGGGAACAATTTTTGCCTATGCAAGACTATCTAACAGGTTTTTAATGAAATTTAAAACATAGATAGATCCATATTTATATGGTGCACTCTCGAAAATGTGTTTTTAAGTACCATGTGTAGGGTATCATATGGTCGGGCTTGGCCGACTATACTTTCTTATTTGTTTTATTTTTCTTGTTGTCATTTTATTTTGATTTTACTCATGGTCCAATTTTTAGGTCTATGCAGACATACCGCAATTAAAAAAGCAAAACGCACTTTGTTTGTTTATAACATGTTGAAGATATTAAAAATAATTGCATGAAAAATAAAACAACTCTACAAAAAATCAGCAGTCTGCTTTTGCGGCAATGAGGCAAAGCAAAGGAAAAATTTATTTTGTACGTTTTTATATGAAGAATTTGGTGCATTTGCAAATAGAAAAACAATACTTAAAGAACTTTAAAATAGTTGATATGGAGCAAAATTAATGCTTAATATCTTAGAAACCATAAAAAATTTCGCGAAACAGGTTTTGGAAAGTGGGTATTAAAAACTATATTCCTCATACCTAACTCATTTTTTTAAATGGTTGGTAGGTCAAACCAATAATGAGCTGACGATATGATGCAACAATACCCATTTTTTGTAGTTGTTGTAACTCACTACACTCAAAATGCACCCTTTTTTAAGATTTCAGACATACTTATTAATTGCAACGTGCTTGTCATACTTTAAATAAAAAAACTTATTCTAAGTTGATTTGAGGTCGCTGAATACGAATATGAATTCGTTTTTTTTGTAATTATTTTTTTTTTAAATAAATATTTAAACTTTTTTTTTTGTTTGCTGGAGGTATTCGAAATCTACTAGATGATTTTTCACCTTTCATGCACCGACGAATCACTATCCAATTGTCTTCTCAAATTGAAAGATTGTTACGATAGGGTCACTATAAGAAGACAGGTTAATCAAATTGACCTAAAAGATTGTTAAGTCCTGAAAATCAGCGAAATCAAACTATTATTTTACTGATCGCCAATAAGAATATGCTACTAGAATAAGGGAATTGATGCGTCCATACCACATGAAATAGGCTTTTGAATAATATGGTGAAAGGTATAAAAGAATCGGCACAGCTGATTAAAGCACTTTTACTGGTTTTTTTATAAAAAAAAAAAAATCTCTAACTCACATGTGTCGTCTGTGGCAATCAAACTTATAGTATAATCCTTATGACTATATTTTTGAAATGTCAGTTTGCTTTTTAGTTTTCTATTCCTTTTTTTCCTTTGGTATCGCAAAAAAAGATTTATTGAATTTGTTTCTTTGTTTGTATAGCTACTAAATAAAAGTTCTATTTCATTGTTAACAAAAAAAAAAAAAAAAAAAAAATATCACATACACACAATGCCAACATATTGGCGTCAACTTCCTATTGGGAAATTATTTAAAATTGTCACAAGTTCATTGAAGCACATAAGTGAAAATCCAACTGGGTGATTATTTAAATCTGTTTATAAGTCTGTCTGTGTAGATATTTAAAGTTTGTTTAAGAAAAAACTTTACCCTGAAAAAATCTAAAGTTTTGGTTTTACCCTCAAATGTTTTTCTGTTTTCAACAGTTAAATACTTTTATTGCAGGAAATTATCTTTTTTTGTGTACTAGTGATGTTACGAATATCAATTTTCAATACTCGAGAATCTTTGTTTATGAAAAAAAGTTATCAGATGCTGCAGATATATATTCGCGAAACATTCGCTTTAATTAGGCGAACACGAATATCAAGAAATAGGCGAATATTCGGCGATGAAAATAAGAATATTCGTAACATCACTAATACGTACACATCTAGTAACTGATACTAAGATTTTTTTATACTCATTTCTTTTTTGCTGAATCTTAGTCTACTTAAATTGAAAATTTCTTTGTTAAAACTTTGTCGTTATCTAAATGTTGTAAGTGAGTTATTTGAAATTCAAAAACCAATGTTTTTGGCGAATTTTTCACGCTTAAGGGAATTATTTTTGTTAGGGGGTTGTAATTTAAGAGGATTTAGGTAAATTATGTGATGTATGGTAAGTATTCTTGACAGCGTGATAACAAATCAATACAAATTGTATACAATATTATAGGTTTAGTTTGTATAAGTAATGTACAGTGCTGCTGATATCAAGGAAATATATATACATATAACTAAAAACCAAGACTCCTTATCTTTTGAAACGAGAAACTGAATGGCCCTACAAGAAATGAATGAGCGAATCATCATATTTTTCACGTTGATGTTAAGCCGTGTGTCCACTAGCAAGTCACTTGCGGAAAAACTTCTGCAACTATTTGCTAAAGTGTTTCCACTCAAACCGAAACTTGCGGAAGTCTGCTTCCAGAAGTAGTTTTTAGAAGTTATCACGACGAAAATTGCAGACGTGTTTCCACACAATGTGAGTACAGCTTGCAGTAGTTTACTTTTTTTACGAATGACAGTATAAAAATGTCTTGTGACAAAATAAGATTGGCAGCTGCCATCGCAGCATATCTAATTAAAAAGAAACAAATTAAAAAAAAAAAGCAGTGTATGGGTGAGAAATTGGGTGCTGCGGCGGAAAAGAACTAAAAAAAACACAAAACAAAACTGAAAACAGAAGAGAATACTACAAACCGTTTACTCACGTATACCCGACTTCTTCTGCAAGTCTTCAAAACACTTGTAGTTCACATCAAGTCGTTCAAGTTACTTCCAGCAAGCAACAAACTCGTGTTTCCACATAATTGCTGCAAGTAACTTCTGCAAGCCGTGACTTCTATAAGTTGACTTCTAATACGTGTTTACACGACAAAACCTTCTGGAAGTCACTTCTGGAACCAACTTCCGCAAGAAAACTTGGTAGTGGACACACGGCTTTAGGAAATGTTGGGAGAAATTACAGAAAATTAAGCTTTCTATCGTTTTCTTAACGCTAACGTGAAAAATATGATGATTCCCTCATTCATTTCTTGTAGGGTGGATATTTAGAATCTTTAAAAACAAATTGGAAGTCGGACAGATTAATTATTATAAAGTGGGTAAGGTAAGATTAGCATCCTTAAGTTTTTCTTTACCGGTAGATCAACAGCAGCACTGTCATTATGGAAAATGAATGTTTCGCTTCTGCTGGCTTGCTGAAGTTTTTTGGTTAAGACTAAATTTTTCAGCTATTTGTACGTTTTTTAATTCCGTAACATTAAGCATATAACTTTGTTTTATTCACAAAGTTCTCATGTTCTTTGCAAAAAAAAACACCTAAAAAGCTGTCTACTGAAGCACTTCATGTTGGGAGACTTTAAAAATTTTATCACTAACGACCTTCACAGGATGATGATGAGGGTGGTTAAATTTCAATGGCCGATGTTGATTTTGAATAAAACACAAACTATTTAGGAAATTATTGTAATTTTATTTTATTATGATATATTGGTATTACTCAATTATGTATGGAACAAAATATCGGCCAAATGGGCGCCGCGACCACGGCGGCACACCTCCATCCGATGGTCCAAGTTTTCGATGACCCTGGGGCATAATGGAGGTTCTATGCCGTTAATGTGCCGAATTATCTCATCCTTTAGCTCTTGAATTGTTGCTGGCTTATCGACGTACACCTTTTCTTTCAAATAACCCCAAAGAAAAAGTCCAACGGTGTCAAATCACATGATCTTGGCGGCCAATTGACATCGCCATTACGTGAGATAACACGACCATTGAATTTGTTGCGCAAAAGATCCATTGTTTCGTTAACTGTGTGGCAAGTGGCACCGTCCTGCTGAAACCACATATCGTCCACATCCATATCTTCCAATTCGGGCCACAAAAAGTTCGTTATCATCTCACGATAGCGAACACCATTCACAGTAACTGCCTGACCGGCCTCATTTTGGAAAAAATACGGCCCGATGATGCCGCCAGCCCATAAACCGCACCAAACAGTCACTCTTTGTGGGTGCATTGGTTTTTCGACAATCACTCTTGGATTATTATTCGCCCAAATGCGGAAATTCTGCTTATCGACAAATCCACTGAGGTGAAAATGTGCCTCATCACTGAAGATGATTTTCTTCGAAATTTATCATCCATTTTCATAATAAGTCTGGATAACTTTAACACGTTGTTGGATTGTGTATCTCTCCATGGTTCAAATTGAGTAAGTCTGAAATAGTGAAATGTCAAATTAAATTCGGAAAAAAACTTGGCGTTTAGGTGTGGTTCACATTCAACATCGGCCCTTACAATTTAACCACCCAACACCAGGTGCAGAACAGAACTTGATAAAAAAAAATAAATCGTTTGATGAAATTAAAATTTTATGTAATGATGGATGATGAATACTTGCAAATGTTCCAAAATGGAATAAATAAAGAAAAAACATAGAAGCATATAAGCTAGCTTTCTCTCAACAATGAATTTCAGTGTATACATCAAATTTGAAAAATTGGGAATTAAGCACGTCATACAAAAATCTTATTAATAATAAATTTTGTATATCCAAAAATAACTTTGAAAATATTTTATTTCAAAATTCGGAAATTTATAATAGAAAGACTCAGCCCTGAACTAAAAACGATATTGCTCACTTTTCTTTTGAAAATCTGCATTTGATTATTTAAGCACAAGAATTTTGTCAACCAGTGTTCGAAAATAAACACTTAATATCGCTCTTTAGTGTTCGGTTCCCTGTTTGTCATCTTTAGAACACAAAAATAATGCTGTTTTATCAAACTCAACAAAAGATGAGAACAATTAATTCCGTTCGGTTTTTTTTTTAAACCACAAACTTCATTGTGTTCGGGTTGGTTCATTAATTTTCGTCCCTTTTACCTGGTAAAAAACCAAAAACAAAAAGCCAGCAAAAAAATTTTACACAACCAGAACATATACACAATACACACACAAGGTGTTCGAGCTGGGATCGTTGCTAACATTTTTTGTTTGTTCATTTCTTTATCAGTGTAAAAAACGAAACATTATAGAACATTAAGATATATTGTTTGTCTACAGTATCACTAAAATTGTTCTGTTTTTGACGAAGAAGAGAAGAGAAAATAGTTACAAACAGTATTAGGGGTTGTGTTCGTCAACACAATCACTAAAACAAATAGATATTGTTTTTGGGTGTGTGAGCCGAACGCTAAATAATGTACTGTTTATTTTCAAACACTGGTGTCAACATCTCGTCAGCTCAGATTGGCGCACATCATGGTAAGTTAACCATGATATGCGCCAAACCAATTTTGAGCTGACGATCTATTTTTTGTTCAAAATAGACTACAACAATTAACCAGTTGGTTTAGCATTTGCGGCAATAAGGGGCTGTTTTTGGTCTTTCGCTTGATAATTAACCTTGTGCTACTTGAAATAATGTCAATATGTTTTGGGTGCAAATAATAATTGAGTTCAATTCTGAAATTTCGTGCAGGCGAACTGCTAACCGTTTGGTTAGTTTGTCTTGGTAGACTAAGAAGGGAACTTTAAATAAATTACATCTTTGAAAGTCTAATATTCGTTTTTCGTTTAAACTTTTTTGTTAATAAAAAAAAAACTGAAATTTACTGTTGGGGGACAAACTAGTTTCTTTGCGCATTTCACTGATTTTTGTTTAACTGGCTCTCGATCTTTTTTTTTTGGGCTTCCTAAAACATAAAAGGTATGCCAAAGAGCCAAGAACAGCTTACAGCTAAAATTCGAGAAAAAATGTTTGGCACGTCGAATGTGTACAACTTTACATTATCAAATTGTAAAAAAAGACTGCTCACTTCAACATGAGTCCAATTTGCCTTTTTTCCTGTCTTGCAATCAATATAAATCTGAACTGAATATCCTTATAAAAAAATTATATTTACCTTTGAGAAACGTCTATCATCATGGCATTCAGCGTACATGAATAAGCTTGCTTATGAATAAGCTTTGAAAAACTTAATACACTCATATGTTTGCAACGGCAGTTCCTGTGGCAGTAAATTTTGCATTCGCGTAAAAATATTGGCACTTGCATACCATTAAAAATTAAAATTGTTATAAAAGTCTTAACTTGTTATATTTATTATACTGAGTGATTTCTTAAAATGCGCATTAACAAGAGCAAGCTTGTTAATAAAAGAGCATTGATATTTTTAAAATAATGTTAATCCATTTCCCCAAAAATGTGCATATGCGGCGAACTCGGTAACTCTATTAAGTTTTCTGGTCCTTTTTTATAATTTGAGATAAAAATAAATTTTAAACACAAAAATTGAGAAAATAGCATGACATAGAGAAATCTTATTAATAATAACTAGGGATGAGATTTTCATGCACTAAACAATTGAAAATATGCGCTTAAAATATGCACTTAAAACTCCAAAATATGCATTAAAAAAATAAAAAATAAGCATTAAAAACTTGAACATTTTCAATTAAAAAAGGCGTTTTTTTAATTTATTTAAAACAAAAAATAAAAAAAAAAATAAAAAATTCATGAGATTTGTCTATAAACAGGCACAACTCAAACTTTATTAAAATCGTTTTTTATTTTTTAAACCAGTTCACAAATCAAATCTATAGCGACCACGAAAATTTTGTTTAACCCTGGATGGTAACTGTTCGTCAAATCGATGAAGCTCATTTATCTTTTATCATAAAACTTTTTTATGAGTGTTCAAATAACGCCCTTTTTGCACGCAAAGTAAAAACATGTTTGTGGTTATGATTGTGTCAAACACGTCTTAAGTAACAATATATGTTTAAAAATAATGTTTTAAGCTAATAATTGTTTCAAACATATTATTATGTTCAGAAAAAAACGCCAACGATTCAAACCATGTTTTTTTTATTTCCCAACACCATGCAACATGTCTATTTCAACATGTTATATGGTTTTTAGAATAAAACCTAAAACAAATTTAATTCCAAAAATTTATTTTTATTAAAAATTAATAAATAATATATAGCATATGAATATTAAGAAATAAAATTAAATACATACATTTTAGAGCCATATATGAAAAGTAAAAATTAAGTCTAATACAAAAATATACCTTTTATATTTACTGTATCAATATACTGTTGAGCAGAAATTTCGGGGCCAATGACAAAATTTTGTAACAAAATTTCTATGCCGGTTTCAATGTTTGGTTTTTTTTTTTTTGGCTGCAAGAAGGACAATCCAATTTCTTATTTATACATTTTTATAATTGTGTATATACAAAAAACTTACCTGTTTCAATAAACGTATAATAACTATTGTATTTCCTTAGTTTTGCAGGGCATCGTTTCAATTATTTTGTTATTGATGTTTCCCGATTAACATCACGGAAAATGACGTGGAATAAAAATTAGTTTTTTTTAAATACACACTGTTTGCGACAATAAATGTTTGCTCATTTAGAGAATGTGTTTTTAAGCAAACAAAAATTATTGTAATAAACATACCTTTTGTGGGCAACTAATATTATTATTTGAATTGTATATTATAGTAGCAAACATTTCACATAATTTAATATGTTTAGCTAGATCAGAGTAAGTTTTGAGGTATAAAATTGAGGTATAGTGAATTAAAAAATGCTTAGGACAAAAAATATTTGTTCATGTTAAATTAGGACTATAATAAATTTATTATGGTAAACATATTAGGCAAATGTGAATAAAAATGGTCGTGGTGAACATTTATTTTTCATGTTTTTTCTCTGCGTGTGTCAACAACGTAAGTTGGTGCCGAAAGCTGGTAGCGTGTGGACGTACACTGGCTCCTCATTTTTTTTTTTTTTTAAGTTGAAATTTAGAGGTGTGTACTTTAGTGTACGTTTTTGTGTCTATTTTTTTGAAATTTTAAATCTTACTTTTGTCAAAAGCTACGTCATATATACTCACATATGATTCATAAAGATCGAAGACCCAAAAACCGACGACAGTACCTGAAAAATCTTCATTAATCTCTAATGGCTCCCTATTTAAGAGGCAGATTCGAGACACCTACATACCTTGCAGACTTAATTAAGGAAAATAAAATACCTAATCGACAAGAAACCTTCGTAAATGTGTCAAAGGACCAAAAGAGCGTAAAATTGGTCACCAAACTAAGAACAGAAAACTTAGAATAACGAGAAGTACATGTTATATATGCCAGAAAAGTATCTGTTGTGAACATAAAATTGAATTTTGTGCCTCATACGTAAAATAAGCCTAATAACTAAATATTTTTTTCTTTTGTATTATTTGACTGATTATCTTTAAAGACTAAGTAAAAAAAAGTAATATGTTTTACCTTAATAGTTTTTGTTGTTTTAATACAAAAAAAAAAAAAGAGAGAAAAAACATTTTAATTTTTTTATTTTTAATAAAACGCTTAATTTAATCAGCTTATTGTTTATTTTTCACTTTAGAAATCGATCCGCTAGAATTTATTTTTTTAAAAGTTCGTCGATTCGACGAAGAGTAACCTTAATGTACTAAAATGAAGAGTTACCTTCCAGGGTTAAGTCACTGTCTTCATTAACTTTTCTTCTTGAACATTTGTAAAACTTTATTTGATTAAAAAAATGCAACCATATTTTTTAAGCTATTTTTCTGCCTCCCCTGAACATGTTTGAATTTTGAGTTGTGCCAGTTTATGATTCAGTATGCGATGTGTATACAATAGTAAAATGCCGCTATTTGCATGTGCAAAGGCAGCGTTACCAGTAGTTACAATTTACAACTAGCACAGTATAGTTAATTAAATCATGTTCTAATTGTTTATTTTATATCCTGCCAGTGCCTGACAAAAATTTTACGGTTTCTGCTTACATTTTTAGGTGTTTAGCGCTCTTCTAGTTTTAGGATTCCTGCAGTATCTCTTTTCCTTGAACGAGTGTGGCCGCCATCATTTTAAATATGTTGTGCTAGTGGATATGTGTTTTTCTTTATATTTTACCGAATATTTTGTGATCACCGATTTAGATGTATGCGGAAATATTTTACGCCTGATTGTTGAAGTTTTACTTGATTGTTGATTTAAATAGGGGTGCATCTTGTTTTGTTAATTGACCTTAATCCTCCATTATTTCTAGTTGAAATATATGATCTTGTAAGCAACGGAAGGGTTTATGACGCTTAGAAAAGCTGTTTGATCAACAAAAGTTGAAGTTGTATGCTAAAATGTCCGGAGTTATTATCAAGTAAGAAAAGGGCCCAAGATGCTTCCTTGTGGGACTTCGGCGCGACATGTTGTGAGGGTGTTAATAAATGGCTAAACTTAAAGTGTAAATATAGACCAACTAATGAATGCGTTGTTAAGAAAATAACTTGGGCATTTAATGTCTAATTAATTTTTAAGATATACCTAATTGATTAGAAGACTTAGCTCTTTAAAAATGAGGTTTTTGAATTCTATATATATTTCGCTAAACATGTTATAAATACGAGTACTTGTTTTTTTGAAAGGGCCAAAATTGGAATATTATTTAAATGGTTTTCAAAATCATGACATTTTTACATATTTTGTAAAAATTCACAACACAGTGAGACCAAAAAAAAAAAGCATATTGTTTGTTGAACTTTTTTGCACCCCAAGACTCTAAATAATTTTCTTTAATGAAACTTTGTTGCATGTATGTAGATTACAAATCATGAAAGAATTCATCAATATATTTCCGCTTTGTTTGTTTATTAAAGTTCTTTGACTAGAGCCTGCGTTCTCTACATTCTATTTCTATTTCTTTAATTTATTGCATTTTGCTGTGGGTGTTTAATTAAAAGCACGCGATATTTTTAATGAATGGTTGAAAGTGTAACATGAAGACGCAGAAGTTATATTAACCACATAGAAATGATTTGCAGAAACCCACAACATCTCTTCCGCCTTAACTTCGTAATTTAATAAACGTCTCAGTCGGTCAAACCAAAACTTCCGAACTTGTCGACTGCCAAAATACTTTGTTGTTTATAACTTTTTTTTTTTTGCTTTTGCTTTTGACTTGACTGTGACTGTTTACTTTTAATGAATCAGAAGTTAAGGCAACAGTTTATTTTTGCCCAATGAAAAATTAAAAAGTCGAAAAAAGGAAATCCTTTTATTTTGACTGCATAGACAATGTAAAATATCACTGTAAAATATTATTAACTTCAGAAAAATTAAAACAAAAGAACAATTTATTTCTAAAATTCTCCTTATTTTTTTTTTAATTATACTGTCAATTTAGTAACTAACGACTTACTTCTCTTACCTCTTGTTTCAAAACACTTACATTCTTTGACTTCTGATAAGTACTTGTATATTGACCATGGCCATAATTTCATTTTCTTTAGTAAAAACTAAGAAACTTTTACATAGAAGTTCTTTACGTATTTTAAGTGCCTATTTGTTAAATTTTTTATGTTTTTTCTTGTTAAACATAAAAAACATACAAAATATGTATAAATTTTTATAAAAAATGAGAATATGAATACAAATGTTTGCTTTTTTAACAATATCATAAAAATTATTTTTAAATCATTTCCCATGAGAGTCTCAAACATTTAGAGAGCAAAACAAGTGCCAGGCACAATATGTGCAACTACTAAACATTTAAAATTAAGGTATTTGAAATAAGCTATGAAATAATTTATGCCCCATAAATTCTCCATTCTAATGGAAATAAAATTTAGTTTTTTTTATGATACTCGTTATTGCTACAAGTTTATTTTTGCAAGTGTACACTTGTTTATTTGCGTATTTTTATTGATGCGTGTGATTATAAAATTCCCATAATTTATTATATGCGTTGGTATGCTCATAAAATGTACACTTGTATTTTATATTGTTTCTAATACACATGCATATTAAATAGGAATAAATAATAACACTGTGGTACACAAGAAAAATGCAAGGGTTCTCATGTTTCAAGTTGGTTTTGATGAGGTTCACGACTTTTTTTTTACTTCGGTTCACCGTATTTTTTTTGTAAATAACACGTTAGTTTAAAGTGATAAATTAAAAAAAGCATTATTTAATTTTTTTTTCAAAAGCCTTCTGAAATGCTTCTTAACTTAAGTTTTAAGAAAATGGAAAATGGCTGCGTCATGGCCATTTAACCCTTTCATGGTCAAAAATAATTTTTGGCGAGATAAAGATCTGAAAATTTGTATTGAAGGTAATGTGATGGCGCTGAAGCCAGAAAAAATGGTAGTTTTCTTCTCATGTAGATCCCTTGGTTGTTAGGGAATGTCAAATATTTTCAAAATTGACCTTCAAAGGTCAACAAAATAACCTACCCAGCTATGCTCATCAGACTTTATCTTCTTCATGAGCAAAGCAATTACAGAGTATTCTTCCTTTACTTTGGTTGAATGCGCGATCGGCAATGAGTGCAATTTATTTCCATTTTACAAAAGGACACACTGCAAGCTGCGTTTTGATGAGTCAATAAGTTAACGCCATTCATTTAAATCGTACCTCTGTAAGCCCATGGCAGCCATTAAACCAGAAATATTGGTGCAGTACACAAAATCACAAAAGTAAGCCTTCTTCTCGAGTACGGTTATACGAAACTGTAGTTATAGTTTATAATGATATCTGTTCCTTTCATCCGATTCACAGCGAGTTTGTGTGAGATGAACCCGTCGTTTTTAGATGACGGTGGTAGGGCTGGATCTGAAATATCTGATTGCTAACTCATACTTGAGGTTGAGTGTCCTGGTGGACCCCCATTTTGAGCATATTAAATTTCTGGTGAATGTAGAACTGCAAGTGTAAACCCATCAGCAGACTGCGTGGAGTAAGACCATCGCATATGTTTTCCGAAACTGTTTTTTTTTTACTTAAACAAAAATAACAATCGGATTCGTGGCTCGTTGTTTCTCTACAAAGCATGGGATTCGAAATTGCCAAGTGTTGTCTGTGAAATTAAAAAAAAAATTATAAAAAAGGAATATGAAGAATCCAAAATGTGATTAAAGGCCGTTATACACTATCCCACAAAGTCCTTAGTAATTTACTAAAGTTTAACCCTGTCATGATAAGTTGTTATTGTTTTTTAAAAATGTTCAAAGAATATTAGATCAAGGAAGCATTTTGGAAAAATACGTAAGACTTTGTGGGATGGTGGGTAACGGCCTTAAGAAATACTGTAAGAACAAAATATTCCAAATGTATTTACCTATACTTACTTTACGTTAGAAGACCTCATAGATAAATTCAATCGACATGAAATACATATAGTACTCGGTGTCCAATGCTGGTTAAAATTTTGCGGATCCATATTATAGCAGTGTTCATATGACTTTTGCAATGAGGTTAAGAAGCAGTTTCATTTTTTCTCGGCCGCACACAAAACATTATCCGGATTTGTGTTTAATTGTAAGTTGTTTTAAACGTGTAAGCTGAATTACTCTTATCTTTATGTAGGGATAAAACAATTTTTCCGTTATCTCAAACACTTCTTGAATGAAAGAAAATTACTCAAGGAGCTCTTATTAATACTGATATTATAATTTGGGATAACCTTTTGTGTGGGTGCAGTTTGTGTTTGCTTAAAATGTTTTGTTTTGAATCATAAAAAACATTAGGGATTTAATGCAAAAATTCATCAGTTACAGGTATCTAGCGGAAAAAAAGAGAAATATGAGCCGTTAAAAAATGATTCATAAATGACTCATTAATATGTTCAAATAATGATTTCTAAATATTTTGAATTTAATATTGTTTTATCACTAGGGCGATTGAAAAGGAATTCACATATCATGCACGATCAAGAACATATCAGCAAATTCTATCACAAATTATTCTTTGAGGGGATTCATCGGTAGAATACCATTTTGCCACAACGAGAGTAACATTTATGATTGAAAAATGAGCTGATTCATATCAGATTCGATTGTGATACAAAATACTAGCTGGGAAGCATAGTTGGGGGTAGTGCACTAAATATTGATTTAAATCAACAATTCACTATCACTAAATAAAACTGCAAAGAAATTAGTTTGCACTCTTTTTTATCAGCGTTAGTGATGATTGTAATTTTTTTAATTACCACTAAAATTTTTTTAGTGATATTGCAAATGTTTTCACTATCACTTAACGCAGATTGAATGCAAAAATCTACACTCAATTAAAATAGTGCAAAATTTGGACTTGCAATCAAAAAAGCTGCATACAAATATTGTATCACTAAAATTTGAAAAATTTAACTTTTTATGTGCATGACTTTTGATTTTTTTTTGAAGGATATATTTACAAAAGCCAAGAATATTAAACAAAATTAAATATGTCTAATAACGGTATAATTACTGGCTTTAATCATGAAAAAATCAGGTTTTGATTTTAAATTGAGTAAAACAATTTTAGTTGCACTCAAATGAGTGAAGAAAAAAAAGTTGCAATAAACTGATGATTGCATTTTTAAATCCAACTATTTTTTTTTGAGTGCAAAATTTTTTAACATCTCTATTACTCATGTTTTGTGAGGCTGCAAATTTTCAATTCATCACTCAACATCAACAAAATGATTGCAATATTTTTGCACTATCACCAAGTATGAGTTGAAACTGCAAAATGAGTGCACTACCCCCATCTATGATGGGTAGGCATGAAGATCTATTACAAGATTTCGGGTTACTATTATTAACCGTCTGTTAGATGATTTCGATTAGATTAATTTCAATTGTTTTATTTTTAAATATTAATTACTAGTTGTAGAAAATAGCAATAATGGAACTTAATAAAAATTGATGAACTTTATCCTACTGATCAGTTTGTGAAGAAAAAAAGAAATTCGTAACAATTAAATCATTGCTTAACTAAATTTTTTACTTAATTTCCAAAGATATTTTTTATAAGTCCCTGTTGTGTGTAAATCTTAATTTTTTCGGTTTTGTTGAGGAAAATTTTTTAACATATGAAATTGGAACTTTTTGTTAGTTTTTGACATCACCTGAGGCCAGGTTAACGCCATTAAAAAAGATAAGCCTATTCCATAACTAGCAGTTTTTAATCTTTTGAATAAAAAATTTTATAGCAGAAATTAATTTAAAATTCTTTAAGATGTGCGCTAGAATTTCTCAGTCAAGTAGTAATTGGTTACATTAGTGGTCTGGGGCATTATTTATTACTTGGCTAGTTTTTTTTACCTATTTTGAGTTTTTACAGCATTTTGAAAACATAATTGCATCTACATTTCGATTATTTTGTTTTTCTTAAAATAAAAATTTTACGACAATATAACAAAAACTATAAAATGTGACCAAACTTCATATTTAATGTTTCTATATACAAAGGAATTGAATGTCGCTTATCTGAAATTGGCATACCGGTGCACCCTACGCGAAAGCAGATAATCACCCCTATCGTGAATAATTTTTCCCTCGTAATTTTTCCCCTTTTCACATATTTGCGATCATGAAAAACTCCCATTAAAAAAAAAGGTAATTAAAAGGAGAATAATAACGTGAAAAAATGTTCAGGGGAATAAATCCTTATCGTGAAGAGTTTTTTCCTCGTAATTTGTTTATGTTTCCTTTAGATTTTCTCACTTTATTTTTGCTATGGAACGGAACATGTATGTTATTAGTTCCTCCTATAAATCGAATATTTAGGACTAGATGTGTTAAAAAGGCACAAATTGATATATTGGTCAACAAAATGCAAAACAACAGGTTAATTGCCGGCGGATTTGCGAAGATTTCGAAAGACGTGGTGGCAGAATTTTAGAAAATATTTTACTACATAAAATTTAAAAAGTGAAAAAAAAACTAACGTTGTAATCAACCTATCCCTCCAATACTAATTATTTAGCTTTATTATTTTAAAGTTTCTTTAAAATATATACGTGTATATTTTTGAACAAATATTTCATTGAATTTAAATTTTTTCTACTCTTTCTTCTTTTTTTACACTCACTGGAACTGATAGCGTGAACAATTTTTCACATGAGATTCACGATTGCTTTCTTCCCTTCGAGGGGAATGCAAATTTCATGGGAACAAAAATTCCACTTGTTATTCACGATAGGGGTGAATATAAATTAATTGAAATTTAAAAAAAAAACATCTAAAAATTCGACCATTCAACTTTTAAATTAATATCTACGAACGAAACCTGTGGAAAAAAGATGTAATTTTTGAGAGAGTCTTTTTAAAAATTTTAATTTGTAAGAAAGAAGCTTAATTTATATTAATACCGGACTTTTTTTAAAAAACTTCTTTGCTGGCGCGACTGGTAAGTAAAATTGAAAATTTTTCTTTGCGAACGGTGAAAAAACGCTGTAAAAACGGTGTAAAAGACTTTTGCTATTAAATTTAAGATCATGCCGACACTGCTAAGCAAAAAATAAAAATTAGTTTGCGCTCTTTACAAATTCGTACTTTGCTTTTATTGACACTACTTTAGACATATGATGTTTTTTAATGTGCCTCCAAATAAATTACCCATTATTCTTTTATATATAAGCATTTAAATTTATGTATGTGTTTTACTTTTACATGAAACAACTATAAATTATTCGTAATTGTAGCACTAAAATATTTAATTTGATATTATGAAAATGATTGTAAACAAAAATAAAAACAAGACGCTTTTATATAGTATAGAAATAGTTCGTTCGTATTAATGAAATATGTATTCTTTTACACTATTTCCAAAAAAAAAATTTTTTGGACTTAATTAAACGATGGGTATGCTGTTCAATTTTTCGTTTTATTATATTGTTTAGTAGTTTTTATTTCATTGTAACAACAAAGAGTTTCTATTATTATTTTATGATTTGACACAAAAAACATTGCGTAAAAATGTTAAAAAAAAACTATGCTTTTAAACATAAATTAATTAACATTGTATCAGATACACTAATCGATATAGATAATGTACAAACAAAAAATCATTAAAAAATTTCGTCTCACGTTATTTTTTTTTTTGCAATGTTTAGACAGTAACTATAAAAAGTGTTCTGAACAATTCCATATGAACACACATTCAAATCATTGAAAAATGTTCAAAATCTTTACTGTAGAATCGATGTCAGAATTAAATACTGAATATAAGTGTTGACGGTCGACTGGTCTAAGTGTGACAGTGCGGGTATATAAACAATTATCAACCGAATGAAAAAAAACATGCAGCAATGAAAGTGGGAACAAAGATTACACACAGTCTTTATATCTGCGACAAAACATCTTCAGTTAAATTAAAAAAGTTGAAAAAATATATCATATTAAAAAAATTTTTTGTTTACGTTTCTAAAATTTTGTATTATCAACGAAATTTTTCTTTTATTTTGGCTTATTTTATGATTAAATAAAAATAATTGTTTCAACAAGTTTTTTTTTTACTTTTTTGCTTTCTTATCTTGACTTAAGATATTTTGTCAAAATATAAGTTTGCAATATGTGTCTAGGAAATATTTTTAATAATAATGCAACAAACATTTTTTGCAAAACCAACAAATCTTTTTATGTGTACGCCCCATACCACACACAAGTAAACATTACAAGTTCTCGCGGACAACACGAGGTAATTTTCAGATACTAGAAGTATAGTAAATTATATTAGTGTATTGTAAAGCGTTGAAAGAAACAAGAAATGTGTAGAGTGTATTCCTTTAAATTCATGTTCACACATTTGAATAGTTTTTTGTGTATTTGATTTTCAAATACATCTTTGCAGGCCTTTACAATAATAAAGTATTTAATAATTTTAGAGACGTTAAAGTGCTAACATTAAAAACTTAATTTGTCACTTTTCATCATTCATCTACAACTTTAAATTTATTGAAAATCGTATTAAAAAAATTTTCTAAGAGATGGGTTACGTATGAGCAACATTTAATTCATATGTAATTAATATTGCTCATACTTATCTCTGCCAGACACAAAATGTGAAAAGGCCAAAACAGACGCTGAAATGCAATTTTACCGAACCCGCAGCTTCTAGTTATTTTTGTGCAGTGTTGCCACCTTGCGGGTGATAACCCGAATTGGGTGCTATTTTTACTGTCGGCGTTTAAGCGTGGTTAATTTCTTTAAGGTGTTGATCAGTTGTAATTTTAAATTCTTTTTTTTTTTAAATAAATTATAAAAGAATTTGATTTCATTGATAAAATTAATACATTTTCTGATATTGCTGATCCAAAAAATTCATAGTCTTCTCAACCAAAGTCAAAGTGAATGGCGCCCAATGGACTATTAGATTTCGATTAATATGATTTAGATACTAATAGATACTAATAAATACCCAGTGTATTAAACGTTTAATTGACAAGATTAATTTGCAACAGCAAACAAATTAATAATATCAATTAAACGTTTAATTCACCTGATTAAACGTTTAATTCACTTGATTAAACGTTTAATTCACTTGATTAAACTCTTAATTAAAACTGATTTTATTTTTGATTAATCCGTTTACTGGGGCAAAATTTTTTTCTGTGTACGGAATGTAAAACTAGATTATAGAAAAGAGACTTCCATAGGAAAGAGGTTATTATGCGTTTGTGCTGATGTGTGTAACAATTTCTGAGTAGATCTGCTGATATCCATATGTCCGTCTGGCTGGTTGTCATGTGCACAAGGTTTATATTGACCCTGTCCAAAATTACTTTAAGGCGAAACTTCTTCGATAGAGGTTTTTATTTAATATTGGGCGTAAAGAATTCTTGCATAAATATTTTGTTTCGCAAGGTATATAATTGCATATGGGCCCCAACTAAGGAACACACCTGGAAATTTGGCTGAAAATACTTTCATACTCGTTTTTGTTAAATTAGTTTTTTATAAAATAAAACGATAATTAAAAATTAGGTGTTATTTTATTAATAAATTATAATTCTATTTCTTTGACCTTTTTTATTAAATATTATTCTTAATAAATTACTCAAGCTTAAGGTCACTTAAGAAGATAACGGAGAATTCTAAGTATAATGTTAGTAATTCTGTACAATTAAAACAAAAGTTGGAAAACTTAACAATTCAAGATAATGAAAAATTAATATCACTTGATGTTGTTTCATTATTTCCTAGTATTCCAGTTGACTTAGCAATTACAATTATTGAGGAAAAATTTCAGCGTTAACGAATATTAATAAGGATTTATTTTTGAGAATTATAAAGTTCTGTATAGCAGATAATAGATATTTTCAATTTGATAAGAAAATATTTTCACAGAAAAAAGGGAAACCTATGTGTTCTCCAGCATCTCCAACAGTTGCTGATATTGTTATGGAAAAATTTTTAGATACATGTTTAGGAAAATTGCCAATTAAACCGAAGATAATAACGAAATATGTAGATGACTTGTTTGTTATAGTTAATGAGTATGAGATAGATACTTTGTTATCAACATTTAATTCATTTGATCAGAATATTAAGTTCACTATTGAAAGGGAATTGAATTTTTCAATTCCATATTTGGACACATTGGTGATTAGGAAAGGAAATAAATTATTGATAGATTGGTATCAAAAACCAACCTCATCAGGCAGAATTGTAAATTTTTATTCTAAACACCCTAGGAGAATTATTATTAACACAGCTAGGAATCTAATAGATAGGATATTAACAATTAGTGACAATAGATTTCATAAGAAAAATAAGGAAATTATTGGAAATATTTAAAAGAATAATAGTTTTCCTAACAAATTGAGTTGGAAATTGGTAAGACAATACAATATAAAGAGATCTCGTAATATTGATGAGATTTCGGAACCACGTATTTATAAGTCATTAACTTATGTACCTGGGTTTTCGGAAAGATTAGAAAACTCGAATATATATGATAAAGGGAAATACAGAATGGCACATAAGGTGAATAATAATGTTGGGATATTATTCACAAAAACTAAAGATAGATTAAAAAAGTCAGATATGTCTAATTTAGTTTATAAGATTCATTGTGGTGGCAATGATAATGAACAATGTAGTAAAATATATGTAGGAACAACTGGGACAAAACTTAAAATTAGATTAGCAGGACATAAACATGACCAAAAAAATAGGAATTATAATTCAGCCCATGGAACGGCGTTATCAACCCATTGTAGGGATTTTAATCATTATCCTGATTTTGAAAACACATAAATTTTGAATACGGAAAGTTTTATGAAACGTAGATATATGTTAGAAATGTTGCAGATAAATAATGTTCCATTTGAGAAAAGAATTAATTTTAAAAAAGATACTGAGGGATTAGCTCAGATTTATAGACATTTATTCAATAAAAATAATTAGGTTGTTGGAAGGGATAATTATAAATAGGTATTTGTCTTTGATTGTTTGTTAAATAAATTTCAGATGGCATAGCTCAGTTGGTGAACTTTTATTAAATGAAAATAACTATTGACGGAAAGGGACATTAAAATATGTTTTAGGCCTTGAATATATTTAAAATTTTGTGTTTCCTTTTTGTTTGTTTTTCTGTTTAAAGTTTGTAGAATGGAATTTTAAATTTCTTATGATAATTTTGTTAATTGAAATTTTAAAATTTATTTTTCCATGTTTTATTTTTCCATTTATTGTCAAATTTAATTTTATTATAAAAATTTCCTGAAGAAGATTTCCAACGGAAATCGAAATATTGAAAATAAAAATTAAAATATTTTAATTAATTTTTTAAAAAAGTGACCTTAAGCTTAAGTAATTTATTAAGAATAATATGTGTTATTTTATTTAAATTTTGTAATTTAGCTTCATGTTAAGTCGTCAGCTCAGAATTGGTTTGGCGCATATGCATAAGTCGGAGTGACGAAAAACGACAAAGAAGATTTACATGAAGATTTCTCAAAATGTACCCGATAGAATTTTTTTAAATTTTTACCACTGCTTCCGGCATAAGTTTTGAAGAAAAATGTAAATGTTTGCGCACTTTCATTAATAAAGTTAGAATTTATTTTGAAAATGAAAAATATTGTTTTGTGCCGCATACGCCACTTTTCCAAAAAAAAAAAAAAAATTAAAACAGTGGCTTTTTGTGCTGCATACGTATACTTATTGCTGTGTATTGAGTAACTTGTTGTTGAGATGAATTTTTTAATTTTTATTATATTATATTTTTTTTATTTGATTTTATTTTACAAAAACAGAAAAAACAGTTCTACTGTTATGAAAAGGTACATAAAAAAGCCACAAATTAAACAACTTAAATAATGCAAAAGTAAAATAGAATCAAGAAAAACCACTTACCCCCATATTCATAAACGATTATTAAATTTATTAAGGATAATTTTCATAGTAAATATGTTTTTTTAACCTTTATCAAATTTAAAAAATTTTTATGAATACAGGCATTAAAATTTAAAACTAAATATGTAATTAATATTATTCATACGTATCTCTGCCAGACACAAAATGTGTAAAGCCCAGAAATGCAATTTTACCGAAGCCGCAGCTTCTAGTTATTTTTGTGCAGTGGTGCCACCTTGTGGGTGATAACCCGAATTGGGTGCTTTTTTTACTGCCATTTTTCTAAAAAAAAGTTAAAACAGTGGCTTTTTGTGCTGCATACGTATACTTATTGCTGTGTACAGTGCTGGGCAGTATTTGAAATACATGTATTTGAAATACGTATTTAAAATACAAATACGTATTTTGTATTTGTATTTTAAATACATGACGTGCAAGTATTTTGTATTTTGTATTTTAAATACATATCCAACAAGTATTTTGTATTTTGTATTTTAAATACATACAATAAATATAAGTAGTTTGTATTTTGTATTTTAAATACATAAAAAAATGGGAGTATTTTGTATTTTAAAAACATAGTTTACAAAATATATTCTGTCAGTTTATTGATGGTTGATTGCATTTTAATCTACCAAAATATAAAAAAATATGGTGTCACTTTTCATCTTTCGTGAAAAAAGTTTCCGCACCGAAAGCGTTGAAGTTTTGTTTTTATTTTTTATTTTCATCATTAAATAAGTGGCTCTTGTCTTAAATAAGTTCGTTTTTGTTTAAATTCATATATAATCTTCAACATTAAACCATTTTTCATAAGTCTAATGCAAAATCAAAAGGGTTTCAATTTCCATAAATAAAATTTACACATAATATGGAGTTTTAGGAATCGCTTACGGTGCGGAAACTTTTTTTACCGAATCAGCTTAAAAAACAGTTTTTTATTATCAGAACAAAATTCCCCACATGGCGCTGGAGTGGTATTTTGCACTCAAAAAAAAGTTATTACCTTAATGTACATGACGTGGAAGTATTTTGTATTTCGTATTTGAAATACGTACAATAAATGGAAGTATTTTGTATTTTGTATTTTAAATACATACAGGATGTGTAAGTATTTTGTATTTTGTATTTTAAATACTTACAGGATGTGTAAGTATTTTGTATTTTGTATTTTAAATACATAACCTGAAAGTATTTTGTATTTTGTATTTTAAATACATGACCAGCAAGTATTTTGTATTTTGTATTTTAAATACCGCAAACCATGTATTTTGCCCAACACTGGCTGTGTATTGAGTAACTTTTTGTTGAGATGAATTTTTTAATTTTTATTATATTATATTTTTTTTATTTGATTTTATTTTACAAAAACAGAAAAGCAGTTCTACTGTTATGAAAAGGTACATAAAAAAGCCACAAATAAAACAACTTAAATAATGCAAAAGTAAAATAGAATCAAGAAAAAACACTTACCCCCATATTCATAAACGATTATTAAATTTATTAAGGATAATTTTCATAGTAAATATGTTTTTTTAACCTTTATTAAATTTAAAAAAGTTTTATGAATACAGGCATTAAAATTTAAAACTAAATATTGAATAAATTTGTATAATAAATTTTATCAACACGTGGAAGAAATATAAGCAAGTCTTTTATAGTCTCTATTTTTATCGCTGGAAATAAATGATAGTTTCGGTATTTTCAAAACATTCGTCAACAAATTCTCAGGAGTTTTCAAACAATTTTTTGATGCTTCATATTCAAGGTAGATTGATAAATCAATACTTTTTGAATGCAAATCAAATGTTATAATTAACTACGACCCTATTTATTTGATCAGTTTAGTATACCTTCGTTATTGTTTTATCAGTTTTATAATATATACATAAATCATTATTTTTACTGTATAGAAGTACTTTAATTTCATCAAAGGGGACTTTTCGAAAGTCCATTTTATTTGCTTCCGAGTATGTGCCAAAATCTTTCGGAAGCATTTCCATAACTTTTAATTTTCTTTTATTATTTGGCATTGTTTTTAGCAAATTTAGCAAATGAAGAGAACTATGAATTTCAATATTCTTTTAGTACCGGTCAATAACACCATGGACACAGTCCACTTCTTGAATTAAAGAATGTCCTGGTTCTGAAGACTTTTGTATAACGGCATCAATGATATTTTGTTTAATGAACATTTTAATTGCGGTTGATTTAATTCGATTTTTAATTTGAGTCACGCAAGAATCGCTCCATAATGCCAAAGTTTTAATTAGTGAATAATCTTTTATTAATTAATTTAAAATTTTAATTAAAGCACTAGCAATATTGTTACCACTCCGACCACTATGAGCTTCCATCCACAAGGCACAATAAATAAATGTTGCTATATTGGCATAATAATGGTTGCTGTAAGATAATACATATTTAATTTTCGTTTGTAGTAAAATGTTGGAGCATTTCCCTTAGGTAGGCTAAAAACACTTTGAAAATAATAGCAAACCGTACACTTGGTTGGGTCCATTATTTTATAAAACTATTTTTCACAAATTTATTTTCTTGGTGTCATTTTATTTTGTTTAAAATACTTTTTTTCTTACGGCAATGCAGCAAAGCAACAGTAAAATTTATTTGGTACGGTTTTGTATGAAGAATTTGCTGCAATCGCCAAACAGGGGCTTGTAGAGCAAAACAAAACTTAAAAAATTTTTAAACAGTTGATATGCAGCAAAATGAATGCTTTATATATCAGAAACCACAAAAAATTTCGCAAAACAGATTTTGGATTCAAAAAGAGGGTATTCAAATATATACCCCATACCTAACTCAATTTTTTTTTTAAATGGTCGTTAGGTCAAAGTGTTTTTTTAAATACTGTTTTTGAGTTCCATTTGAATTTATGCCATAGAATCCCCAAATGCGGCATGATCACATTTTGGTACAATTTGTGTTGCAGGGTGTGTGGAAAACAAATAAAATCGGCTTCAAACTATTAGTAATTTCAAAATGATTTAGTTGCAGTTACTTTTTACTGTCTGTTCTGGGTCTTAGATGTAGGGTAAAAATATTTTTAAAATTTAAGAAAATTTTGGGAATTATTTCAAAAATATTTCAATTTGAGTTTAATAGCCAATTTACACTACAACGAAATCTAGTACTTACGAGATTTCGAGCCAAATCTAGTGGTTTTTGACTAGATTTCCCATACAAAACAAAATCTACTTTGTGACTAGATTTCGACGAAATCTACTCAAAATTTAGTAGTACTTAGTTTTGCAACTATGGTCTTTTCCATATAGCACTAAAAAATACTTCCCTGCATAACAAAAATATAACATTTTAATTAAAAACAAAACAAAAACTTTTGAAAAACATAAAAAAAAAATTGAGAATTTGTAAAAAATTAAAAAAGGACAAATAATTGGTATAAAAGTGATGTTGATTATAAACTAAAGATAATGCAAATTTTTTAATGTATATTTCTTTTTGTGTTTGTATGTGTTTCACAAAAATATTTTAGTCATTGATTTGTTATAAAAGCAAAATCTCGCTAATGTCAAAACGGTGCACTAGATTTTGAGGAAGATTTCAAATGAAATCTACTAGATTTCGTTGTAATGTAAATGGCCTATAAGTTTTTGTTTAAATAGCAGTGACACATGCCTAAAATGTTAGCAGCTTATAAGCAATATAAGGATGAAGAAAGTAAAACATATGTTAAAAAATTATCTTAAAACTGTTCCAGGCCATTATGTTCAAATTATTATCTGACATTATCTTAACAAAATATTTATTATTATGAAACAGAAATGTCAAATCTTTTAATTTTTGCGCTCTTGGGAATGGATAAAAATTCGGGAACATAGAAATGAGTAAGATGTGTTAAGAGTGCAGTAACTTAAACAGTATAATAGTTAAAAACAGCGCAAGCAATTTTTTTTTTAATTAAAAAAAGGCAGTTAATTGTGTTTGAAATATTTTTTAAGTAAATTGGTTTTTCAAACTTAATAATTTTTTATGCATACGGCGGAAAGTGTATATCGTATATATATATTCACAATTTTTTTTTTTTAATTTTAGACATAAAAGCATTGTATTAAAGCTATTAGAAATGTAGGAAAGTTCAAAAACTATCAATAAGCTTTTTTATAAATCCTTTTTTTCGATTTAAATGGCTAAAAGTAATAAAAAAAAACTGTAACTGCTAAACACGCCTTTTGAGAAATACTTTTTTAAAAAAATTTTATACAAGCAAAAAGTAATTACGTTAAAATTTTTCAATTTAAATCTCAACTGTCTTATTGTTAAAAAAAAAGCATAAAGTTTTTGTAAAATTGGTTTAAAATTCCGTCTCTACAAAAGTAAAAGAAAATTCAAAGTTTTTAAATTCCGATTTATACTCTCGTAAGTTTTCCTTGTAAAGCAAAGTTCATTTTTTCTCTTTCGTTAACACAAACAAATCAAACTTTTAGCTACTGAAATTACCTTTCACTAGAATTTAAGCAAGTAATAAAAAAAGTTGCATATAAAAAGGAAAAACTCAAACATGAAGCATCCATTAGTCGAATGCAGGTTACTTTAAGTACGTTTCATAACATTTTTGTTTTAATAAATTTAGTTGTCTACATTTTGTAACATGTACCAATTAGTTGCTTTTTTTATTTTTCGAAAAAAAAAAAAAAAAAAAACAAAATCTCATCATCAGCCAACTGATTTAAGCTGTAAAGGATACACGGAGAAGAAATTTTATCGCAATTATGCCCGTAATTTGTACAAACAGATATCTTGTCATGTTCGTGCCTAATATTTATCTTTACCTATCCGTTAAAACTATATTAGTAATTTTAACGTTAACTTTTCCTACGCGAATTATCTATCTATTATCTATAGCCCGTAGTTAAGATATTTGTTTTAAACTTATGAAAAGTACTTTACACCATAGATATATATATACACAATTAGATCTCTATATGTAGAAATGACGGGCATTACGGTGTTTAAATAACTTTAATTTTACTGAGTGGCAAACTCAGAGCAAAAAAATCCATTGGAAAAACAGTAAAAAGGACTGACACCCACTATTGTCAAACAAAGCTTAACACATTTGTATTCAATATAACAGGGAGTGTTAACAAAAATTAAGAAATTGTTTCTACATTCCTTCCGTTCCTAGCAACATGTTGATTTCATTCGAAGAACAAGTTTTTATTATTTTGTTAACCCAACGTTAGTAAAGTGATAGTAAGTTCACAGAAAAAAAAAAAAAAATTTGCACCAGTAAAAGCATTAATCAAACATAAAATCCGTGTTAATTAAAAATTTAATCAAGTGAATTAAACGTTTAATCAAGTGAACTAAACTTTTAATGAAGTAAATTAAAAGTTTAATTGATATTATTTATTTGATAACTGGTGCAAATTAATATTGTCAATTAAACGTTTAATACTTTTGATTAAAAGTTTAAATCAATTGATTAACTTAAAATTAGAATTAACTTGATTGATTTTAACTTTAACTTGATTTTAACTTTAACTTGATTAAATTTTTAATTAAAACTGATTTTATTTTTGATTAATGCCTTTAATGGTGCAATATTTTTTTCTGTGTTGGTGTCATATCGAAGCCGATCTTTTTTTTTTTTTTTTTTTGAAACTAACTCACTTACGTCTTAAACGTAAGAGAAAATTTAGTTATTGCATTTTTCTTTCTATTAAGTAAATTGCCTTTTCGAAAAAGACTCTGCGAAAGAACTGATTCAGTTTAAGATGAAATCTCTTCTTTGTTTGGATTCAAGTTAATTTTAGTTACTAACTAAATTATAAAAATTTTGTTGTATTCATTATAATAAATGTTTTGCTCATTTTAATTAATTTGTTCCCCAAAATGTAAAATATTTTTTTATGTATTGCTACCAGTGCTGCCAATTTAGCATTTTTCATGCTAGATCTAGCATTTTTAAAAGTCATTTGGCATGAAAAAAAAAACTGATTTGGCATCTAGCATATTTTCTAGCATTATTTAAATATTTCTAGCATTTTTTAGTTCTTGTGGTATTTTCAATATTTTCAATTAATGTTTAATACAAATATTAAAAAAAAAAGATTCTAATATTGAAATAGATCTTAAAAAAATGCTCAAATTTAAATTCTCATTAATGTGGATATATTTAAACTGAAATTAAAATTAAAACAGGAAAAAAATTCAAAAATTAATAAAACCTATTCAAAAAAGTTTCACAAAGATTGGCGAAAGCAAGAAGAATGAGTGAAAGAAACAGACGAGAAAACCTGTTGAAATCATTGAAAATGCTATATTGTGTCTAATGCGTTGTTTCCAGGTGACAAGCAATTGATTGTATACTAAATTTTTATGAAAAGCACTCAAAAAACTAAGTGAGTTTCATATTAATTTTTCTACACAATCAATTGCTTGTCAACTGGAAACAGCACATAAATTTAGTGGCCTGGAGCAACATGCAGAAACAAGAAAGCACAAAAATGCTAACGGCAAAACTAAACATGACTAAATAAAAGAATTTGTTACAATGTTCAGCAGAGGCGGTATCATGTTTATGTGCTGTGCACAGTTCAGTTGCACCTGTCGATCATCTGACAAACCTTTGTAAAGGGCAATCTGACACCTCGTCGCGAAAGCTGAAGGACAAAATGCCACATATTATAAAAATTGTACTTGGCCCTTACTGTTATGAAGATTTTTAAATTTTTTTTAAACAAATATTTTAGCATTTATTCTAGCATTTATTTAGAATTTTTTTTAGCATTTTTTGTTACTACATCTAGCATTTTTTTCCTCAATAAGTTTTGGCAACAGTGATTGCTACAAAGAGTTACAACTAATTAACATTTTAAAAAAGTACCAAACAACTATCAGAATTTTTTTTAGGCATGTGAATCGATTTAAATTTTTCTTGTACAAGTTAACACCCTTATGTTAAATGTTAACACCCCTAATGTTTAAATTTAGCTAGCACATAATTCGTGGAATCCAAGAAATGTTATTTTAACATTTCCTTAATATATCACAAAATTACTTTTGTTACCTTTGAAATTTCCTACATTTAGTAATGCCTCAATTCAAAGTGTGCAATGTCACATTGCACTTTTGTGCAGACTTACTTCCCAAAACTACGGAAGTCAATGCACACGCGTATAAACTGCTGTCAACCCATTTCCAAAAAATATTTATAATTCCAATTAATTTCAATAAACTGCTGTCAACGCTTTTCCCAAAAATTCCAACTAAATTTAATAATTATTTTCTATTATTCTTTTAACACTTTTCTTTAGTTGTTTGTAAAAAAATATATAAAAAGAAAAAATTGGCAAGAAATAAAGTTAGTTCACAAATGGAATTCAACAATTAAACAACCTTGTTTTAATTAACCTACATTTGTTAGGATGAAAGATATAGTGAACCCTTCGTTTAACTTTTTACCTTTTTAGCATTCGTATTACAAAAAATTCCTTCTTAGGGCCATTATTACAACTTGCAGATCGTTAAAGGTAGGATTTTTCCTACGTATAAAACAGTTTTCACTATGAAAACTTTGCTTCAAACTAAAGGGAGAAATACGTTAAAGGCTCAAGCTCATCACTAAGTTAAAGTAAAGTTAAAATTATAAATAGCTTGTTATACGTCCGACAATATCCTACCTTAAACTATCGTCAAGTTGTAATAATGGCCCTTAATGAATTTACATAGTTGGCTAAAAAGATGAATACTGTTCTTCTACATTTAACCTTTTGGGTGAAGGTACTCTTTTGTACACTGATAGAAAAGGCGTCATAACGCTGATGTATTTTGACATCAGAACTATGACAAGTGTCTTCGTTTTTGACCCCATGACACTTGTCATCATTGTGATGTCAACCTTAACATCACTTGGCCAAAGTGTCATCAGGGTCAAAATGAAATTATGTCATCAATGGGATGACACATCGGCATCACAGAAATGACGAAAATGTCCTCAGTGCGATGACGCAGTAACATCGGAGAAATTACACATTAGCATCAATTTAATGACAGTTTGTCATTAAGTCAAAGTCATTGGAATTGACTAAAGTCAAAGTGAGAGAATATTAGTATTTACTTACCCGTTGCAAATGTTTGTTTCACGTTTGTTGAATTACGACCTTTGTTTACAGCAGAACTCTCAATAATAAGACACCAGCACCATGCCTCATGTGGTTTTCGTAATCATTCTACTTTAAAAATTTCATGTATTTAACTAAATAATTTAAAAAAATAGAATATAGGAATTTTTGCTTCTTATAATACATTGTAATCATGAAAATAATGTTAGTAATATATAAAATGTGGCATCGAATGTCACTATAGTCATAAAATAGATGACACTTAAAAAATGACAAAATTGTACGAAGACGTTAGTCATTGGATTGATGTTACTTTTTGCATCATTGATGCCATTTGTAGTAACATTGATGTCACAATTCTGATGTTAGGGCATCATCAATATGAAGATGCATTTTTCTATCAGTGTACATGTAGTTAAGTGATCCATTCTTACCTTCTTTTTTACCGTATTTCAAAAAAGTGCCGTATCTTTTTAATGTATGTCAATTTTGTACCAAAAATATGCCCGCTCCATATTGTATATAAATTGAATACACTTTCATTTTTATTTCTATACTATCATTAACCCGTGACTTCGTTTACATAAAATTCAGAGCAAAATTTAAAGAAAAAGTTTTATAATATAGTGCGGCTACTGAATCACATGCAATATACATACAAAATTTGTCAAAAAGAGAAAAATTACCAATCTTTTCCCGTTTTTACCCTAAAAAAAGTACCCTTTATTTTAGTCTAGGCCTAGTATATAGCCATGCCAAAAGTTTTCTAAAGAGAAAAACTACCTAAGGTAAAAAAGTACCATAAGTAACTGATTTTTCGCATTGTAAGCTTCCACACATGGGCCACATGCTATCCGTCTATCAAATTTCATCCAAGTCCATTATCCTGAATTGCCAACGCGTGGACAAAAAAATCGGCTGTTGCTTAAACAGTCAGAAAATGCGAACAAATTTGTTTAGAATAGCGGTACGAGCTGTTGTTGAGTTGTTAAGCAATAGCGTTCATTGTTGTGAAGATTTAGTTCAGTTGGTGAATGTTTGAGAAGAGCTTTTCGGAAACAAGTGTGTAAATTGAAAAACCAAAATAATTAGGATATTTTGAGATGAAGAAATAAGTATTGCCTAATATTTGTTTATACGTTTATTTTAATCATTAAAATTTTGATGAATAATACAGTTATATAAATAAATAAAACGAAGATTTGGCTTTTTAAAATTTTGGTTTTTTGACGTATGGTTTTAAAGAATTTTATAGGTGCTTTCATAAGAACTTACGGATCTAAAGTCAAATAAAATAAATATTCAACAAAACATATTTGTTTTGCTTTATTTTACGTATTTTTTTTAACGATTTTAAAGTAAATTGACACTAAAAAGGGTTTGCACTATATTGAAAAGTTTGAAAGTGAATATGAAGGTGGCGAAAACAATGTGCACACCATTGCTATTGATCGTACGGGTGTTGTTTTAATGGGCAGAACATGATGGTAATATCAAACAAGAAGGTGAATTTTGTAATTCTACTATATTTACTAGATATATATCTAGGCCATCCCCATTAGAGCTGCAAAATCGTCAATCTTCTTCCACGATTCCTCCTCAGTGATAAACTAATAAATTCATGCGCAGTGTAAATCGAACGGATCAAAATTAATAGGTTTACGGAACAGCATGCAGAACAAAAAAGCAAAAAAATTTTACGTTGCTCATGGATAATACTGTCCAAATATGCCACATGTTGGGTTGAGAAGAAAAAATAATCTATTGTTCAGCCAAATTTGAAAAAAAAACACAACGTCCAGTACCTATGATCTGTAACTTCAGTGAGAACTTCTCACTTCGAAAAGATGTAAAACAAAATATTCCATTGTTTCTCGAAAAGTGAGAAAAAACTGTTTCTATAACTCATGTTGAAAACTTTCAAAAGAGATTACGTCGCACACAGGGGCCAAAGGCGATCATTTCACGGATAAATTACAAAAAAGTTCAAGTACCGTGAAAACTAAAAGTACTCTGTTGAAGTGCACAAAATTCTACATCAGTAGGCGAAAAAATAAATGTCAAATATGTAACAGTGCTTTTGTAGTGATGCGTTGAAATTAAACCTTGTGAGAAAAAAGTGAAAAATAGGCAAAAAAAAGCTAAAATTTTTTTATAATTTAATCCGATTTAGCGAAAGTAATTTTAAAAAGTTACAAGTGTATTGATGCAACAATCAAGTTAAGGTATATGTATATTCAAATATTTTGCTAAAATTTGTAAAGAAAATTATTTTTGGAAGTGCTTATATTTTTTAAGATTATATGGGAAATGCAACAAAAAAAAAAACATGGATTATCTCCATTCAAGCGGACATAAAGTTATCAATTGAGCCCAAGTGAGCAGAGATTTTAACTTTTTTTTAAAGGTTACGTAAATCAGCTTCAGTTTAGAAAAAAATAAATTTTTAAGTAATTCGTTTCCGAACTCATTCAACTAAAGGCAATTCAGCGGAAGCATTCGCGTTTTTAAAACCTAATTTTATTAATTAATCATTTTTTAATGAGGAGTACCCGTCTCCTCTTCGTATACTTCGAAGATTTTTTTTGCACATGCAATTTGTTCTAAGAGCTACGCACATCGAATTAAGTGTGCCTCATATTCTAGCTATTCAGATACACATAAGCATATTAATAAATATTTTGTGGGAGGGGCCTTCTTTCCCATTATATACCTCCAAAATTTTAAGGAACATTCTAAGAGTAACGCACATCAAATTTAGTGTGCCTCACTATTGTAGTTCTGCAGATATAAGAAAATTAATAAATATTTTGTATGGGGGTATACGGCTTCCCCGTCCACAACCTCCAAAATTTTGTTACAACATGCAGTTTGTTGTAAGAGTTACGCTCATTATAGTTAGTGTGCCTCACTATTGGAGCTCTGCAGCTATAAGAAAATAAATAAATACTTTGTTTGGGGCTATCCGTCTCCGCCTTTTTATACCTCCAAGATTTTTTTTGGAACATGCAGATTCTTCTAAGAGTAACGCAAATAAAATTTAGTATGCCTGACTCATGTAGTTCTGTAGATATACAAAATAATAATTTATACTTTGTATGGGGAGTATCCGTCTCCTAACTCCTATTTAATAATTAAAACAACCCATGTTTTAAATTCATATACATATGTCTACGCAGTTGCATATGAGTCGTAAAAAGGACGAAGTATGAAGTTTCCAGAGTATAGTTTTTTCAGTTAGCAGTTAGTCTTTTTGTTTTGCACACAGTAAAACTTTAAAGCTCTTGCACAAAATAAAGACTAAACCTTCTGAAAACCTTTTTTTTTAATAAATAAGTTCATTCTGCGATGCAAACAAATTTAATGGATTGCATATTTTTGAGTTAACTTGGTATGTAATTTTCTGTGGCATTTTGACAAAACATCTTAAGTCGAGATAAGTTTTAAGAAAAACTCGGTGTTAATATCATTTTTAGCAAATAATAAAATAAATCGAAATTAAAGAAAAATTTCGTTTATAATACAAAATTTTAAAATCGCTACATCGTAAACAAAAATGTTTTTTGAAGGAAAATTCGTATAATTAACAGCATTTTTTTTCAACTTCTTAATTTGACTTTAGCCAAAAGCTATTTATTTATTTAATTTAATTTCATTAATATCAATAGCAAATAATTAAACAAGCGAAATTACAAATATATTTGATACTCTTGTGAATGTCAGTGTCGTCGATTTGACGAAGTATTCTGTTTACGTCATAAAAATAATTTTGATATTCTAGCTTAAGGCATTCGCTTTGATCAATGATAAATCTGTAAGTCTAAAAAAGTTTTCTTATGTGCCAGTCGCAAAGTGTAGCTTTTCAATCGCAAAATGTTCAAATTTCCAAAAGGTAGAAAATGTCTTCCTAATATTTTTCAAATAAGATTTATATGTGCGTTAAGTTTTTCTACTATATTAAATTAACTAGAAGTTATTAAGTTTGTTATATTTACCAAAATGTCCAATTTATTCCTTTTTACCCGTATCAAACAACCATTAGATAAGTTTTAATTAGAAAAAGCCCTTTGGGCTGGGCGATGATAAATCATTCTCTCAAAAAGTTTACTCATTGTTATATATAGAGGCATTGGCTTAAAATTGGAATCATATTCCTTGTGCGCATTTTGTTTACCCCCTGCCTTTGTCATAGCTTATTTCGCAGTAAAAATTTCTTAAAGTAGGCTAAAGTATCAGTCATATTTATGGCTTATCGAAAGTTGTTATTTAAAAGTAAATGTCTATACTAGCGTGTTAGTTTTCATGTCTTCTAAACATGCACATTTAACTGAAAACATGCGTAATTATCTGTATATTACACACAATTTCTGGCTGTGTATATATAGTTGTATAAAATAAAAATACACTACATACTCATAGTTCGGTCTCAGGGTATAATAGGAAGGTACTAAATTATTGTATGTTGTTTGTATGTTGACCTAGTTTTCATTTTGTATTTAATGTTTATTATGAATATGAATAAATGAATGTCTTACATTCTCTTCTGTACACATATTTCTACAACGTTAACATGTTCATGTGTATTTGTATTTGTGTGTGTTGTGTGTGCGTGTGTATTTATAAATTTATAAGATTTTCAGATTATAAAGTTATTTTGTCTTCACTCTTCTTCCTGTTCCTTTTACGGTGGGTTTGTGTGTCTTGACATACTTTTTGCTTGAATTGTTTGAAAAATAAGTAACATAGTTTTTTTTTTTTTGGAAGGATATTTTTTTATCAACATCCTGTCGAAATGTTTTGTACATGTTTGTAAATGTGTATCAAGGATTTTTATGAATTTTTTATTAAATATTTTATATAAAAATAATAAATAAAATATATTTGTTATTGAAATAAATTGTTAAAGTTCTAGTTTTTTATTAATTAAAACATTTTATTCTAGAATTTTTAAGTTATTCGATTTATTGTTTTCTAAAAGTTTTCTTTTATTTATTATCAATGACAGTTGGAAAAATGTTTCTAATAACTCCTTGAAATATTTTTTGAAAAATTTAAAGAAGAGAATTGAATTAAAAAAAGTTCACTGTTTCATCAAAGTAAAGGGTGTCTTAATTGAAGGTATCAATGGTCAATGGAAATCGATACAGGGAGAAGATTCGAAGCTTTTTGTGGCGGAAAATTAATGATTTAGTCGTAAAAAATATGTGGTTTTAACAGGACGGTGACACACATCGTAGAGGAGGAGTGAATTGGCCACCAAGGTCGTGCGATTTGACAGTTTTACACTATTTATTGTGAGGTTTTTTTAAATCGAAAGTATACAGCAAAAGCCCCACAACAGGGCAAGAACTTAAAAACAACATAATCGAGCAGATATCAACAATTGACAACGTGATTAAAAATCTTTGTAAAAGATTTAGCGCCTGCCGAGTAGATTTAGTAGAAGGGATACCCTTTATTTTTGTATAGTTTAGAAAAACTTTTTTTCTTGGATTTATAGAAAATTTTGCATATGTTTAATACTAAGGGATTTTTGGAAAAAATGCGCTATTTTTTTAGGAAATTTTGGGAAAATAATGCTACTACAGTAAAAACTCGAAAATAAGAAATACTTTTTTTAAGGTAATTTAAACTTGTGAATTTTTCTAACTTTTGAACTTTCTTTAAGGCGAATCTAACCATGAAATATTAAAAAAAGTAATTTTGTTAATATATTAAGCACATTTACATTAGGTTAGGTTTCATTAGCAGCCGCAATCGAGCATTTAATTCCCGTTGTCCACCATTTCGTGATACCTCTTGTTGTTTAAAACTCAAGCTCAAAATGTCATTGTTTAAAATTGGTTTGCGGTTTGCATAACCCTACACCACCCCTGGGGTTAATGGTGTAGGGTTCAGCTCAATTATATTTCACCTTTTGGTGTTAGATCCTCCCGATCAAATCAGGCGTATGCATTCCTGTGATCCGATTAAGACCCAAAATCACAGGGCTCTTGAAGTATTCTTGATTTCTTGAGACCGAAGTTTTACAAAAGTACTTTCTTATTCTGGTGCCACGGGAGTCAGTAGCCCCGGTGAGTGCAGGGAACTGATCTCGCTATTGGTTGAGACCCCGTTAGTATGCTTCTTGCGGAAACAGCTTCCTGACTTTCAGGATTATTGTGTTTGGGGAAGCTTTACTTTTCTGATAGAAGGTTGCTTTTCAAAGTTGTTCTCCGTCCGATTGGAAGTAACTCACTAACAAAAGGGTTCAACAAAAGCAGGTTTATTTGACGAAGAGATACTCCTGGAGATCAGGTGTTGGCTGTGGCTTATGCCTAAGCCAGCGGAAAGGAAGACATCCACTTAGAAAAAAATCAAAATTTTCAAAAAAAAATTTAGCTATTTGTTTCTTTTACCAATATGAGATAACCGAAATTAACAAAAATCTTATTCCCAGACTTTAAACGTATTTAATTCAATGAAACGCCATGAAACGTGCCTCTTGTTTTTTCTTTTTGCCTTGAATTGTGGCATACATTAAAAGGCATTGATTGTATTTGTGCCACTAAATAAGGACATTTTGGAAGGGGGGGAATAATAAATAAATGACTCTGAAGAAGGAACAAATGAAGAAAGTGAGGAATGTTTTAAATCGATTGGCATAATGAGATTTTGTCGCGACGCTGTTTTGGGTTACACCAGGCGTACTCAATGACTTTCTTACAGTGCTGTGTAAATGTGTATGTATGTGGAACGGTTGTAAGTGCCAACATTTATTACTTCTTTCAATTTGATTTTTTTTCTTTTTGTTTTTTATTTTTGCTTTAATTTAATCGTGAATATAAAATTCAATGAAGCAAGTCACCGGCTAAGTAATTGTATGTAGTAGTAAAAATGTAAATAAAAATAAAGAAAATTTAACAGATGCAGGAAAAATTAAAATTTTGAGGAGTTTTTTTTTTAAATTTTTAGACACTTTTTTAATAAACTTATTAGTATTAAGACTTACTTTTAGTTAAGATATTTTCAATTCCATCTTTTCTTTTCTAAAGGTATCTTTACAAGGTAAAACATGCATTACGACATGTAAAAAAAAAAAAAAAATTAAGTAGAATAACTAAAGACTTATCATGTTAAAGCAAAATCTGTAAGTAGAAGAGATTACGCATATAAGATTGACAAGCGTTTGGTTATTGCGTATTTTCAAAACCATTTAAGAAACTTATGTATTCTCATTCCACGAAAGGTGTATTTTAAAGTAATCATTGGCAGTAAAGCGAAATCATAAAAGGTGGTCTTATTTTAAAACGGATTTAACACTGTAAAATACTTTAACGTTGTGTCAAATAATACAGTAATTTTGACTTAGCTGCACAATCTCCTTTGCACGATTTTTTGTGCAGGTATATCAAAAATGCAGCTATCTTAAATGTATTTAGCTGCCTTAATGTGCAGGTACCTGCATAAAAGTGCAGCTAAAGTAAAGTGTTTGAAAGAGAAGTAACAACGTTTGTATTAATAAATTGATAAAAACAATGACGTTCAAACAACTTGTAGACATTTGTTACGCATTTTTATAATTAACGAGCTAGCCAAATTGGTAACAAAAATGTGTGGAACAGAATAGTCGCTGTAGTACAACGTTAAGAATAGCGCTGCAAGCTCTCAAAAGTTAAAGACGGCAGTTGCAAAGTAGTGTCAACAGAAAACGTATTTGTAGTAGTCGTTGCAGTTGAAGCGCAAAATTCGAAATTTTGAACTTTGTTGCGCTACAGAGCATTCGTCAGCTTCAAATACTACTACAACTACTTTATTCTGTTCCAGACCTAAGATTTGCTATTCCTTTCATATAATCGTGGTAAAGTTGCTGTAACCACAACCCATATGCATAAATGTAAATATATGCAAACAAAATAAATGAATTATAATGATACCAACTTGACTTGTTTGCGATTTTTGTTTTTATAAACTGCTAAAATTGGATATTTATGTGAAAAAGTGGCCACCATATTTTATCATGTGTGCAGCTAACTTTGATGTTTTATATGAAAATATTTTAAAGCTGCCCAAAAATACGAAAAATGTGCAGGTATCCAAAATGCACGTAAACAAGGATTTTGAAGAATAATTACAGAAAATATGTATTTTGGGCAGTTAAGTCAAAGTGCAGCTAACTTGAATTTTTTGTATGAAAATAATTTTAAAATGCCAAAAATTTTGGGCACTTATCTTAAATGTGCAGGTTTTTAATTTTAAAATGTGTGCTTTGAAAAGTAATAATTTAAAAACGTTTTAAATTTCATAATTCTACGTTATTATTAAATAATTTAGGAAAGACTCCCCAGAACCACCAGAACGGTATGCCATTTTGGCACATGGTTAGTTTTCAGCTGTTGCTTACGTAGCAGGCCAAGCAGGATTCGCCTGGATTGGCAGCATTAACAGTATATAATTAAGGTGTTGACATTTTTATTAAAAAAAATCTCAAAGATTTTCTTAAGAGTCAAAAAATTAAAAAAGGATGTTTCGTTTAAATACACACAGAAAACAACTTGGTTGGAAATCGGTTTCAGTAATAAAATATTGATCAAGTAATATAATATATTATTGCAACTATTAAAAATGTGTTATTCCAACTGATTTTTAATACTAATGATTATTAAATCGTTATTCTAACTGAAATATGATTCTTTCAATTCTTTTATTAGTTATGATAATTAATTTCATTTAACACTAAAAATTAGTACGAATATTGCCTATCACAACCAAATTAAATGCAGTGCAATACGGAATATTGGTCATTACAATCAATAATTTGCTTTTGTCGATAGATTTTATAATATTGTTACGAAAGTAACTTTAGTTAAGAATTAGTTTTATACTTTAATAAATTATTTAAGCTTAAGGTCACTTTTTTAAAAAATTAATTAAAATGTTTTTATTCGATATTTCGATTTCCGTTGGAAATCTTCTTCCATAGTAAGATCATCCTAAGTTTAAACTTTGTGAAGATAAGAGCGCATCACGCGGAGAACATTATAGTTGGTTGTGAATAAAAGCTATAAATTACGGTTTTTAAAGAAAATAAAGCTGTGTATTATAAAGGAAATAAACCAAAACGTTATTGAAAGGCAGTAACGTAACAATATAATTTTTTATTTACTTATTGCAGCTAATTATCGATTGTTAGTATAGTTTCATTCTAGTACAACAAATGAAAATATAATTATTTGGTTTTCCCAACCAAAGCTGTTAATTGTGAGTACTAAACTAAATATAAACTGAATTTTCTGTCAAAAGTAAAAAATAAATTTGTAAGACATTTAATTAAATAAGTTCTAGTTTCATATTTAAAAAATATTTGGTCCTGTTGATCGTAAATGTGGGCTAACTCTTCAGCACGCTCTATACATAGATTCCAATGGATCAATAGTCCTGTCAAAGCCTACATATATTCCACCTTCTGAGCTTATCCATCAAATCCATTTTGGATTCGGTGGCTGTAGATGCTATCGAGGGGTGACTCATCTTAGTACTCTCTTCCTCTACCGGTGATTTTACCACTACATTCAGCTCCGAAGTCACTAGAAATTTGGGTTTTTGCTTCCTGTTTCGTTTGGATTTCAAAAAAGAGCTGTGTTTTAAGCCCAACATGTTCGCCACTTATGAATTTTCCCCACTTCTTTCTCAGTTCCTTAACACTGCCCACTTGGTCTAATTGGAACTATTTTAGGTGCGATAGCAACTCTTTACGTTTAAGGGAGTAGGTCCACGATGTTCTCAACTTTGTCTGAGGTGGTCGGATAAATAATGTATGTATGTATGTATTTTATAACATTATATAATCACCCTTATCAGGGTTGGCGAGTTTAAAATTCGTAATAGATTTTAGGAAGTAAGTTTACGTTCTCTTAAATCTATTACTAAACAATCAGGCGCATTTAAAATTCGCCAAACCCGATATGGGTGAATGTATAAACGATACATAAAATATCTTAATTAATATACAAACAAAAAATGGAGGTTATTGACATTTTTTTGATTTTCTACCTAATACATCTGGAAAATGGTTTATGCAACCGGTGGAAAAATATATTAATTAAGTCAATCAATGCTTTTGTTATGAACACCAATTATGTGTTAATTCAGTTGCATATATTATATATTCGGTTATAAGCATATTTTTGTTTTTTAAAAACCATACTAACAACTAACAATATCTGTGGTTATAACTAATTCAAATGTTGCTTTCAAAAATATTATTTTAAGCAACAAAATTTTCAGTAATTGTAACCGAATTGTATGATAGTACATGCAACCGACGAAATTCGATTGGCGACAAATTCGGTTGTGATCATAAATCTGTTTTCGCTGTTCATGCTAAATTCTTATTTCATACAATTGATAAACTGAAATTTATTGTGATTCTATCCTATTAGCATTTCACCGCTTGCTTAGGTCAGATCATCAGGAAACTTTATCCAAAGATTTTAGAAAAACTGAAAATATTATAAAAATAAAACTGTTAAGCGAATAAGAATTATAAGCCCTAGTTTTACCTGTAACAACATCAAAGCTTAAACAAAAACAACAACAACAACAATAACCAGTTTAATTTATTAATTAAAAATAAATTATTACAGTAAAAGGTTTACAAAATTTTCGTTTGTATAATTTTTTGCTTTTTTTTATTAATTCATCTGTTTAATATCTTTGCTTTAATTAACATCATCCGTGTAAACTTGTAAAATATTTACAACAGACTTTTGTTCTCTTTTTTAAGCACGAAGATAATTTTGTAATATTTTGATCCCTAATACTTTGTATTACCATGTAAATATACCTTTAGTAGCATTTATTTTTGTTCTTAAGGAAATTCTGTCATTCGATATCGACTAACAGGCAGTTTAATTAATTTTATTAACACAAGACTTTTTGGTTCTGATGTTTATCGATGTTGTAATTTTAAGTAGACATTTTCATTATATGTAAAACCAAATTCAAATTAAGTCTATTAAACACATGGTGTGAAATATATAAAAACATCTGTCTTATTCAATTAAATTAGATGTTTTAAATTTAATCAATTAAATTAGTAATTCGAAATTTTTTCTTAAAGAATATTGCAAGAAAAATTTGAATACTTCAGTAAATAGGAATTACGAAGAAATATAAAACTCATGTAAAATATATTCTTTGTTTAAAATTTAAAGCAAATAATTTTAGTCTAACATAAATGAATTTTATTAGAAAATATATTAGAAAAGAAATAATTTTCTTCCAAATGTCTTCTTTTGTAGTGTTTTCTGTGTTTGATCTTGGCCAACTGTTCTATTTTACCTTTTCATGTAGTTGGTTTATAATAAATATTATTCCAAAATACTTCAGTTCTTTTGTTTTGTTAGTTTGACTTAATTGGTTTATTTTTTTGTTCAAAAACACAAATTTCTGTTGTGTTTAATTTCTTTATTCTTGTAAATTAAACTAAAGCTTGCTAAAGTAGTGCTAATAAAGTGAACAAAATTAAAAAATCTTAAGAAAACATTTTTTGCTTTTGGTAATCTTGCAAAGGTTTGCTATTTATGGAAATTTTGTGAATACAGTAGACCCCCGCAAACTGAAAATACTTTGTTTTTAAGACATTTCGAATGTTGAAATATTTCTTATTTCTGTTCTTTTTTTATATAAAAATAAATGTGAATTTCACCATAATAATATATTATTATGCTTATTATCTCTGTTTGCTGTGGCCTGCCAAATGTGTTTGTTTTTAAGGTTATCGGTATTCTAGTAAATCGATATTGTTACGAAGCGCTCAAAAACTTGTCATTCGCATACTGGTAAATCAAATGCTTTTGCACAACTTTTTTAAATTATTTGCGCTTTAAGAAGCTGGTAAAATCGTAGCATTTTGGCAGGACTTCCAGGTCACTACTTTCGCTAATGTCAAACAAACTACCAACGCCATTAAACAACGTGTGTAGATTCATCTTTAAACACATAGTCTGAAGCCCTTATGACACTATATTTTTAATGCAGTACAAATATAATGTAATACAAAAATTTGACAAGTGCAAAGAGTTAAGCTGTGTTAAGATAAATGGCAAACTGTCAAACATTTTACTTAAGTTATCGATAAAAAATTAAGTTATGTCAAAAAAATGTAAAATTGTTTAACTTAAAATTGACATCTAAAGCTTGAAATATTAAAAGTGTTGCTTTTTGTTTTTAGGTTTCTCATAAACAAAAAGCTGGCAACATTTAATAAAATAAACCAAACAGGGATGGCTAAGTTGTTTCAATTGTACTTTTTTGTTGACACTTTTTAAAATAAGATTTATAATACCTTTTTGTAATGTTTTTTAAGAACATAAATAAAATTAATTTCAACAAAAAAAATCTTTTAGTACAATTAAGGTAAAAAAATAAAATTTTGAAAGGTTGTTGGTACAATTTCAAAAATTCTCAACGCCATCCCTGAAACAAAACCATAACAAGAGAAAAAAAAACTAAAAAACTTTGTTTACATTTGTTATAGTTTGCTCTTTCTAACATTTACTGTTTCGTTCTATTAATTCTATATCAATTAATGAATAAAAAATGTAGTGTCGTAAGGACTTTACCAGCATTCGATTTTTTAACGGAGATATAATTAAAAAAAAAGTAGTACCAAGACTCTTTTATTGTGAAAATCGTAATTTCTTACAAAAAATGTATGTATTACGTGTAAGTTGGCAACCCTGCAACTAATTTACTCAGAGAGTTCAAAGAAAAATTAAGAATTTTGATAAATATTTTATATTTAAAATACTAGCTGGCCACCCCGGCTTCGCTCGGTAGCGGATTACTAATGATCGATGGAGCCGTTTTCTGGATTTAGGTAAATCGGAAAAGTGGGCGTAAAAGTGGGCGGGACAATATTTTCTTTCCGTACAAACCTTAGTTGGACCATGTCGATCATTTTAAAGAAAATTCGTCCAAATCGGTCAAATAAATAAAGAGGTATGCGTAAAAGTAGGCGTGGTAAATTTTTCTTTCGATGAATACTTAAAATGGATTAATACGAACATTTGAAGGAAAAATTAGTCAAATCGATGGAGCCGTTTTCTGATTTTAGGTAAATCGAAAAAAGTGGGCGGGGCAAAAATTTATTTCCGTAAAAACCTAAGTTGAACCATGGTGATAATTGTATAGAAAAATTCGACCAAATCGGTCAAGCCGTTCTCAAGTTATGCGATCAGCAACACACAACATTTCATTTTATAGATTTCTGGAAATACGAATTTCTGACAGTTATAATTTGTGAGCGGCTATTGTATTTGCTCTTTTTCCTTTTCGTCAAGTCGCCTTCTAGCCAGTGCAGGACAGTGACAGAGAAGGTGGTTTACGTCCTCCTTCACATTATCGTCATCACAGCTGCGGCAGTAATCATAGTGTCCAGTGTCCATGCGGGGCCATAATTGCCTGACAAGCCTGCATCCAGTGTTCTCGGCACATCTTTCATTAGCAGTGTCAATAATCCATCTCCGAATTTCGAGTTTGCAGAAGATGCACTCCAATGCCTTTAAAATCCAGCGGAACCTATAAGGTCGTGTAAAGTCTAGCAAGCGCATCTGCCCTTATGTTTCCCAGTATATCCCTTTGCCCTGAAACACAAATTGTCCTGATATCCAAATGTTCAGAATGGCAGTCTGGGTCTGTTCTCGTTCTCATTGTAAGGGACACCAAGATCAAAACAGTGGCACGACTATCAGTGTAAATATTTACAGTAGTCGTTGATACCACTGGGAAAATGTGATCAACCCTTCAGCTCAAAACTGTCGAGTTCATAACCCTACAATGTCCGCAGATATTTCCACTTCACTGTTAAGTGCATTTGATGCGAATTTTCGAGTTCATCGCCATCTCTTTGCCCACCAGATCCAGGGGTGGCTGATGAAGGATTATATTCAGCGCGTCGGGTAAAGTAGTGCGAAGACCCCTTGTAATTACAGCGAGGTCATTCTCAGTACTTTTCTCAGTCTTCCTAAATCAGCCCTTCTATCCAAGATTGGCCACCATTTAGGTATGCCATATAGAAGGACAGGACGTACTATGATCATGTAGATTCAGTGGACTATCATTGGGGCTAATACCAAATTTGTACCAATTACCATTTTGCATTTTGTACTTCACGCAAACAAAAAACATATTTTAATATAGGCACCTCCACAAAACAATTTTTAAAGAAAATTTTAAGCATATTGAGCTGTATTTATGTAAAATTTTTAAATTTAATAAAGGTTTGCAGAGCAAATTTTCATAGAAATTTTTATAAAATATTAAATTTAAAAATTTTACATAAATACAGCTCAATTTGCTTAAAATTTTTCTTATTAAAGGTTTGTTAAATTTAATAATTGCTTATAATAACCATAACATGTTCGTAGGCAACCATTATATGTGGCCTCTTGATGTAGGACTAATTTAACCATAATATGGTTGTCGATTACAATATTACAGTTAAATTAAACATAATATTTTCTTTAAAAATATTTTTCTTGGAGGTGCCCATATTTTAACATGTTTTTTCTCTGAATGCAGAGCAACTTTTCGTCCAGAATGATCCTCCGATACTTTGCGCTCTTTGCCATTTTCATCTCAATGTTATTTAGGATAATAGTTCTTAAGTCGGGCGTCCCATACTTCCGAGTGATTATGACCAATTCGGTCTTCCCTGGACTTAGCTAGTCCTCTAGCCTTAACCAATTTGTAGAGGTTAATAAGACCGCTCTAAAGGATATCACGTATCGTAGAATATGTTGTAAATTAATTCAAAAATTTTGTAAAAATTTGCTGATTCTTTGAAAATTTGCTGTTCATAGCAATTTTTGTTATAAAGAAAAAAAATTTAAATTGATTTCTATAAAAAAATTTGTGATAATTATTAAAAAAATTAATTTAGTTTGCACCAGTAAACCAATTAATAGTATTTATTAAATATTTTTTTAATACTAAGAACATTTTCTGCAGTTATGTTGTTATTATATGTAAACGTTTAATTAACTTGATAAAGTTTTTAATTAAAACTGATTTAATTTTTGATTAATGATTTAATTGACAAAAAAAAAAAAAAAAAAATTGGTGAGAATTTTTTCTGTGTATGCATAAGAAATTTTGGGAGAATTGGCGATTTATAGAATTTTTTTCAAAAGCTTGCTATTTATAAAAAATGTTGTAAAGTAATTGAAAATTTTGTAAATATTTGCTTATTATAGAAAAATTTTCTATATCTAGAAAATTTTTTTTTAAGTTTTTATTCTTTTTAATCCAAATTTTTAGTATTTTTAATTAGGCTTAAGTTCATTAAATTTAATTTTCATTAAATTATTTCTATGAAGAAAGGAATTTTATTCTATGAAAATCTGCTATTAGAAATTGTGAAAAAATTTTCTCTGTGTAACATTTGTTTAAAAAGTTTCTATTCATAGAAAATTGTGTGAAAACTTTATAAAAATTTGCTATTAATAGCAAGTTGTGGGATTTTCATATAATATTTTGCAAAAAGTCATTATGTTTTTAAAATTTTAGGAAAAATTTTCTTTTAAAAAAAAAAATTTGCTATTCAAGAGATATTTTAAAAGTCTTAAATCTATTTCACATTTTTTTTTTTTTAAATAAATTCCTGTCAAATTAATCGTTTTCTTTTGCTGGGTTCCATTAACAAAAAATTCGATGTCTTGCTCCAGTTTCTCTTCCTTTTTTTCTTATTTGCTAAATAAATAATTCATTTCATTTTTACAATCCCATATTTGATGAGACTTATTATTCAAACTGTTTTGTTTTTCATTCTCATTTTCTGCAGTTTTTCCTTTTTTTTTTCTTCATCATAATAATGAAGACTGAAATTTGCTAGAATTGAGGAATAATAGTGAACTTTCTTTAACAATAAGAACATTTTGCTTGTAAATCGACAAAAAAATACAATATTTTTGCAAAATCGGTTTTCTTTATCTTGATTTCATTCAATTTAATAAGTATTTTAGATTTGTTTCGTATTTATTGAGACTCAAGTGGAATCAAGTAGAGAAAAATGGAGAACGTTGAACAGTAAAAAAAGACACTGTTAAACAATAAAATGCTGTTGACCTTTTTTAAATGCAGTTTTTGTTTCATTTCTATAGAACTGAAATAACAATAGCAGTGGAAATATTTGTGAGGAATATATTTCTTATGATCTGTTAGTGTTTTATCGTCAAAAAATTATTTTATGTTTGTTTAGCGACAAAAACTAGCTTGTTTTCCCCATACATTTTTAATGTTCAAAAACTGAAGCAAAAACATGTTTTGGTCCAAAACATGCCGAAAATTGTCTGTGCAACACTGGTTTAGTTCTCAGATTATAGAAACAGCTCTGGGCCAACCAGTAAAATTGACTCACTCGAAAGAAATTACATATATGGCTGTCATTTCCCAAAATAACATGGCCCATAACAAAGGGTTATGCATCTCTACAACTGATTTGTTTTGCAGCGTACAAAAAAGATAAAAATAAAGTAATGTTTGTTAATAGATAAATAAATCGTTACCTAAAAAGCAAAAATTTACCAAAAATTAAATATCGACTTTTTCATGGATTCTAATGTATTGCCTTTACATAAATGTCCCCAAAAAATTTTTGGAATGTTGGTCCTATATTCAAAAGATTATATGATAAACGCTAAAACACCTAACTAACAGTTAGCATAATATGCAACATTGTCAATTGTCAAAACAACTGGCAGGTTTTAAAAGCAAAATAAAAGAAAAGATAATTATAAAAGTAAATATAAACAGCTAACAAATTTGCAAAAGCTTATTAATAAGAAACTGGACTAGCGAATTGATTTATTTGGGTTTTCTTGGGAAAACAAAAAAATATTTTGTTATTAATTTTGTTTTTTCTTAAAATTAATGTTGGAACTATCCAACCAATTGGAGTGTGGAATGTAAGAAAAGATAAACTCACTGTTTATTGTTGGTATGTTGTTTAAACTTTGATATCGTTGCAAATAAGACTTGAGTGTTTGTAATTCCCATTCACTTTAGTTTTATAAAGTCTTTGGAAAAAGGTTTTGTGATGATCTGGCCTAAGAGACCAGTGCAATGCGCATAGAAACTAGCAAATCCTCCAACAATAAATTTCACTGAATTTATCAAAAATGAAAATTGGGAATTTATTATACTAAACGAAATCTTATTAATAAGTTAAAACAGTTTAATGCAATTTATTAATTTACCATTTTAAATAGTTTTTTTCTTCCCCCCTAAAATCTTCAAAATGTTAAGGTCCTTGCGTTTTAGGTTACGATATATGCAATATAGTATATGATCGTTCATCACAAAATTCGGTGACATGTCATAAAGCCCAGTGTCATAACGCCTAAGGACATAAATATACACCAAAAAGTGCCCATGGACGTTATGACACTTCTAAAAGAATAGTAAGGTTCTTGGACATTGTGACACTTTTTAGTGTTACCCCACTTTCAAATGTATCGCAATGGCCACTTAAGTTAGCAAAGCCGGTTTTTGTTATATAAAGAATTTTTCCCTTATGATTATAAAACACCGGTCTCGCTAACTTGAGCTTCTCTGCATTGCTGACCTTTGGCCGTACGCAAGGGTTTCGTTATCTGTGGTTTAACAAACAAAGGCTTCGCTAGCTAAAGTTTCTTAATTCGGGATTTTTAAATTCAGGATTTAAAAATTTTGGATTATAAAGTTCAAGAATTCGAGATTCAGAATTTTGAAATTCCAGATTTAAAAAAATTCGGTCATAATGTTCAGGGACCTAATAGCACGCCGTTCATGGGCATTGTGACACTTTTAAAAGTGTGACATGCTACCCAAAATTCACTAAAGTGATTATGACAACTAAGTTATAATAAATTGTAATATGGTAATATTTTTTTTTAACATTTTATGCGTCTTAAAATGCTTCTCGTATATGGACCGATTTAAAAAAAATTGCAGTATGATTTCTGCTCACATAAAATTAATTTGTAAAAAATTTAATGAGAATCGGTACTCTACTACACCAGTTTATGTTAGTTTTTGTACCAAAAATATCAATTTTTTGGAGAGGTTGTTTGACTATTGGGTTCATAACTTTTTTTCCTAAAAAGTTGAACGGGCTGGACTTCCACCCCAAGCTACATAGCAGAACTAGGAACAATTTAATACTAAAATTGTTCTTTTTCTGTTGAGTCCTTCGAAAGTGAGCGTTTTTCCTACAGACGGACAGACAGACGCGCATGGCTAAATCGATTTAGAATGACTCAAAGAACTAGAATATCTCTACTTTATTTATTTACTCAGCTCAATTACAAAAGTTGCCAGAAGCAGGGGAAAATCCTTACATGTAGGTATTTTTGATACTAAAATAGCATCGTAGGGAAAATCGGACAGATTTTTTATAATCTCCAAAATGTAGGTATTTTTCGTTATATCGCATTATATATGAAATAAATGCAGAAAAAAAAATTGTTTGTGATATTTTCTTGTCCAAAATGGTTGAAAAATTGTATTTCCCCTAAAATCGCATTAAAATATACTCGTATTGCCAGAGTTGTTTGCGGCTTAAAAAGTTGCCGACACTAATATGTATGTATGTATATGTTTTTTCTAAGATATCATTGAATGTTGAAAGATTTAATTGAATTTAATTTAATTAAAAGTACGTTCATATGTACATTAGGGCCATAACTTTTTTACATTTTTTGCAAATATTAAAATGGCCCTAGCATAGTTGAATAGACTACTGAAAATTATTTAAAAAAATGGTATTACTTTTTCGCGGTTGTCAAAAAAATTTCAACCACAAAACGCGGTAAAGTTTGGAAATCAAATATTTTAGTTTATTTATCCAAAAAACGCAAATATTTTTTCAGTCAATTTGTTATAATTAAACAACATTTTTCATTTTACTTGTATTTTAGTTATCAATATGTAATAATCAAACAACATTTTTCACTTCTAGTTGTTAATAACTTTTTTATTTAAAATTAATGTACTTTTTTATTTGGGAAATATAACAAAGTAATTTTTGTGTGTGAGGTTTTTATTCCAAAATTACCCGACATTTTTTTTTTTGTAAAAAGCACAACATTCGCAATCGTGTGGTACTGGGGCCAAATTTGGTTGTTGCCTTAATGTACATATTTATATACCCTTCACCACAGGTCTATAATATTAATCTTAGACCCTATAAAGTATATATATTCTGGGTCCTTATGAGGAGAGAAGTTGATTTAACGATGTCCGTCTGTCCCTCCGTCTGTCCGTCTTACGTTTGATATATGTTTTCCGGATACTCCAGACATGATAGCGGCTAGGTTGTTTTACATTTATGTCACATATAGTCCACTATTTCTTGCCATTGAAATTCAGTCAGATCGGTCCAAAAATGGCTGAGAAATGAGCAAAAAACCACGACTACCTCTAATTTTTTCCAAAAATCCCTTGTTGTTGTTGTATTTTTAATACTTTTGTCTGTATATCTGGAGAACGGCAAAAGCCAAAATTTCCAAATTAGGTACACACATTTAGGTTATCAGTACACAGCATCCCACAAAATGTGGGCGGGATTGGAGAAGTGGGCGTAGTACCTCCCGTACAAAAAATATCGCAAATTGTATAAAAACCTGATTTTTTCGACTTTCATATGACCTATGGTTATCCCTTATATATCAAAAGATCGGAAATCTTTAGTAAAATATATTTTCTGAAAATTTCGGGAAAATCGGCTCAGATACAAAAAGTTATGATCAAAATTAAATTTTTTTAAATCCCCACTTTCGGGAACCATAGGTCTTCCCGAGTCCAAGCTTTATAACCCAACTAACTGGAAAATTTATTTTTAAACACGTCGGTATATTAATCTGTCAAATCGGTTAAAAAATGGGTGAGTTAAAATCAAAATACTGAAATCCCAAAAATTACTCTTTAAATACATGTATGTACATATATGTACGTATATATACATATATATCTACCTATAACCGAATTTAATGGTAATATTATTCTTAAGCACGTTGGTATATAAATCTGTCAAATAGGTTAAAAATGGTATGAGCAAAATAGTCAAAAAAAGGACTAAAAAACATAAAATTTTTATAAAAACTAAAATTTTAGAGCTGTTATATGACCCATTCATACGTTTAAGATATCAAAATATCGGAAATCTTTAGAAGAACATATTTGCTGAAAAACTCGGAAAATCGGTAAAAAAAAGTAATGTCAAAAATATAGTTTTTTTTTTTTTAAATACATATTTTTTAATTTTATAATTTATATATAATTATATTATATATATTATAATTTTATTTTTAAAGATGTCGGTGTAAAAATGTGTAAAATCGGTTACAAAATGGCCGAGTTATGACCAAATACTGAAAATCGATCAAAACTAAACTTGCTATATATTAATTAAACTTTTAATATAAGTATTTAATACCACGCAAACATGTTCAAATAATTAAATAAAGCTAAACGATATATATAATATAAATATACATGTACAAATATATAGATATATATATATTTAGATAAATATATATACTTCTGTTTTTTCCAAACCATGGTGAAGGGTATATAAGATTCGGCATCGCCGAATATAGCACTCTTACTGGTTTTTTTTTAGTTTTTTTTATTTTTTGTCAAAGCTTTAATATGTATACGAATAAAATTTATTTTTTAAAACTATGGTATTTTTCTTCTTTTTCAATGACAATAATGCGTAGGGATTTTTTGTAGGGGAAATCTTTTCAACGTGTAGGGAAAAGTCGGATTTTTCTTAGCCTGTGTAGGTATTTTTCCGAAAAATCTACTGGCAACACTGGAATGAAGACTTCGTTCGCTTAAATTACATTTAAAAACAAAACAAATTACAATTAATGTTTTTGTTTAACATGTCAGTTAAGCGAACATAGTCTGCATTCGAAATCGATGAGCAGGGCATAAGCATACCCTCATTTAGTGCGAGGTATAAAAACAAACAAGCAAGTTCCATGCTCGAAAAAATCATTTTTTTTTTCAACACAAATTTTGTTTTGCTCACATGTTTGTTTACAACATAACCTGGGGGTTTACACATGCAAGTGCAAGTTCGTAAAACTCAATACAATTTTCAATAGCACAATCACCTTTTTCGCACTAGCAGCTAAAGGTGCAACATATTCTAGCAGACAATGCTAAAATCCGCAACCGTCCTTTTAAAAGTATGTACATACAAAATGAGAGAAAAGTTCCGTTATGTACGTGTTTTTCTGTGCATTTTTGTTTATATTTTTATTGTTTATTCTTTGTTACGAAGGTTTTGTAGTCGAAAGCGTCAATTGATGAAAAAAGTAAATCGTGCTTTAATTGCATAGTGAGTGTTTTGTAAAGGGTAGATTTTTTAATAGTGCGCAATGGAAAGTAACGTGTAAGTAAATCATTTACATCAAGTGATCTGTATTTTAATTTTCTTAAATTAATAATAGGAACATCTAAGTTGAACAACAAATAAATGGAAAGCGTGCGTTATGCTGTATTTCAGCGCTACGGTCCTTTTGCCACTGTGGACTTTTAAAAAGACAGTGGCAAAATATACTACCTATTTTTTTAATTTTTTTTACAGTAAGTGACACCGAAAGGCATTGAAGCTTAACGAAATTTAGAAAGAAATTGATCTATGGAGTGAGTGGTGGTTTTTTGGCACCATTTACATTGCACCCACCGACAACGCTTATGCTAATGTAACAGACGCGGACAGTGACGACGAAGCCCCAACAATTTGTCAGGCGATCAGCTACGTGCAGAGGCAGAAATGGTGCATAAATATAAACCTGAAAATGACCATTATTTGATGCTATTGGCAAGAATTTCGTACTCCATGCTCCACTTCAAGAATTTCAATGAATTGACCAATCAATAGTACAATATTTTGGGCATCACAGTACTAAACAGTTCATCCGCGGTAGCCAATCGAATGGGACTAAACGTTATTGGCAGGCACAACTCGATTGGGGTATATATTATGGTTTGAGCCTTAGCAAGGCACTTTCATACCTTTGGAAGATAAATATAAGCACTTAGAACAACTGGGTGCCAGTTTTGTTCTTCAATTCGTTGATGAATTGCAAGACAGATATCCCAATGTACCGTTTGAAATATATTTTGACAATTTTCTTACGTCAATAAAAGTGCTAGATGTGCTGGTACGCTGGTCCCCCCCGTGACTCATTTGGTATTATTTCCAAATTTTTCACATCTATTGTTATTTAATATAAAATGGGAACTCGTATTAACTGTCCAATGAATATAAGCGAAGATTAGTGTTTGGTGCAAATGGTCTTGCGAAAATGAAAAATGTCTTAGCTTTTTTATGAAATCTAACGAAAACTCTGTGTATGTTGTTGTTGGATTTAAAAAAACAGCTATAATATTTTGTATTTTCTCTCTTGCAAGAGCATTTTCACCATACACTTGTGAATAGATTTTTTGCACTTGTTCATTGAACGATTGAATATGCCACATTCTAAATCAAGTATCACCGGTAGCGTATTCTGCATTTTCTGATGTTATTGTCAATTTTGTTTAAGATTTAGGAAACCACTTATGCAAAAGTTCTAGTAGAAGAGACGACTTCGTCTCATTTCAAGATTATTTTGGAACGGAAACGCATAATATTTTTAAATATTCGTCAACGAGACAGTTGTCACGTCATTATTATTTTACTCTGAATGATTTTGAAGAAGATTTAACAAGCGCTTCTTAAAATTTTTTTAAATCCGGACTTTCTACTCCAGCTTATAAAATGTCTTTCCTCTTTCTGCAATATATATTGATAATTGTTAAACACAATAAATTTGGAAATGCCATCCCAAGATGCGTGTGTGCTCAAATTTTAAGAACTCTTCAAATTTTTGACTCGTCAAATGGGGCGCAATTTTTTGAAAAAGGGGTTTTAGACAAATTCGAAATATAAAAGCTAAGATTTGAAGACAATCATCTGCCAATTAACGATATTTATATATCGTAGATCCAGAATAGGGTGTTCAATTAATCAGGTTTTATTTTTGTTCGATTAAACGATTAATCGATATTTGGCATTTTTAACTTATTCGATTAAACAAATAAAATTTTAAAATTAATCGATTATTCGAATATTTCTTAATCTAGAAATTTTATTAATAACGAGATTTTTTTTCGATAACTTCAGAAAAAATTAGTACTTGAGTAAACAAGCATTCTTTTTTAAACAAAACTTGTCAATGCAGCTCCAAATTGCTGCTTCACTTTCGGGCACTTAGATTTTTAAAGAGTCAATATAACTTTGTATTTTTTGAAACTTTTCACGGACATTCCACCCTCTGCTATGCTTCCGCAAATAATTTCCTCTAGAGAATCGATCAAAGTATCTTGTTTAAAATATTTATTCGTTAAACCACTTTGTTGGTGTCTGGCTGGTGGGAACCGAATGTTCATGTTTCCCAGTATTTTTGATCGTGTGCAACAGGATCACATGTGGTGGTGGCATCTGGCAACACCGCATGTGGTATGTCGTCTGACACTTGAATTCGCCTTTTGCCTCAAATTTGTTACTCGTGCTTAAAAACTTCGACCAGCCGGACGCCATTAAATAGAAAAAAAACATAAAAATTTAGTAAATAAAACTAAAAGTGAAAGAAAAAAGAAACAAGTGTGAAGAGTACACATTACCCAAAACCTTTAGAAGGAAAAAACGTGATCTACCTTTTAAATAAACAGAGCCAAATAACTTTAAGTAAAACCAAAGAAAAGTGAGTTTCATTTGTTAACTATAGGGCCACAAGCAAAAGCGACACTGAGCCACTAGCGATAAGGGTGGTTTTGACCAAACAACAAGTGGCTTTAACAATACAAAGCGCCCCCCAAATTGGACCTCATACCACAAAAGGAAACCTCAGGGTACCACCGCCCAAGGAAAATCTATCCTGTATTTCCGACGCACGTCGGTAACGTCCAACAGTCACGGAAGAGCCTTACAGCAGGCCAAGACGTATCAAGAGTACGCAGGTAACCAGCCCCATCACTAACCCAACATTTGGTCCTTCGCCCGTAAGGAATTAATAAAAGGTACGTGCTGTGAAATTTAAATTTGCATAAATTATATTGTGTCGCGCCATATTTGTGTCTCGAGAAAAGTGAGGTTAAGTTGCGCCAATTGGAAGCCGCGCAATTTTTAATTGCCATCTTTTTTTACTCGCTAGTTTACCCGTTACTCGTTGAGTTTGTATTTCAATTCCCTTTTGCCTCAATTTGTTGTAATTTATAAAATAAAGGGAAAGTCCAACAAAAAAAATTTTTTGCCAGAATTTGTTTCATTTTATAAATAAAAGAAAAAGTGTTGCCAGCGCGTAAAATTTTTTTTCAAATAATTTTTTCTGGGAATTTTTATTTTGTTGCTCTTTCGAGGTATATTAATTAGAAAATAAAACATGTCGACTTTTGAGAAATTTATTTGGGCAGCAGATGAGATAACGAACATGGAGGTTATGTTGAAAAAGGAAGATTTTGCAACGTATACCAGTAATGCGTTCGAATTCGAAAAAAGCGAGTTAGAGAAAAATTGGGAAAAATTTAAGAAAATTTATGACGAGTGTTCCGGGGACACTTTAGAGGAGAAAAAAGAATTAGTAGCGGTAAAAACAAAATTTCCTCTGGTGCGAAGAACATATATAAAATGTTTGAATATTTTGGCAAATGCTAGACAGGTGTTAGAAGAAGAAAGGCAACAAAATAAAACAGTGGTTCCCAACCTGTGTTCTATACCTGTCCCACCTTGTGATACTGGCGTTTTTCATGGAGATTACGTATCGTGGCCCACCTTCAGGGACATGTTTACGGCAATCTACATAAATAATTCGAGACTTAGCCCTGTAGAAAAGTTGTTTTATTTATTTCAAAAAACAGATAATGAGGCCCGGGATATAAATAGAAATATTGCCCTCACGGCAGAAAATTTTGAAATTGCGTGGGGTAATTTAAAATCCCAATATGAGAATAAAAGGGTTTTAATAAATAGTCAACTTAAGACTTTGTTTAATTTGGCTCCATGCCAGAGAGAAACGGCTGCGGAAATAAAAAGGCTCCAAAGGGAGATTAATAATTGTATTTCGGTGCTTAAATTATATAATGTAGATATTGCCTCATGGGACCCAATTTTTGTGTTTCAATGTTCGTCTCGGCTCTCAGAAAATACTTTACATCTGTTGGAGCAGTCAGTAAAAAATAAAACAGAGGTTCCCAAATGGGAAGAATTAAATAATTTTTTGACTGATAGATTTCATGCCCTTGAGAGTGTTTCTGACATTATAGTAGCGAACAATGTAGCTGCCAGTGGTTCCCAAGCAGGCCCTTCACATAATAACAATATTTCTACAAAAGTTAAGCAGTTTAAGGTGTAGTGTATGATGGCAGGATCGCCATGTAGAGTATGATGTTGACAGGATGTTTGCCCTATAGCCCAATATAATTTTATGCAGCTGTAGGGTACCAGCTCGATGGTCAGGCGTTCTTAGCGAACTGCCAAATTAGGAGACTAAAAATAATTCAACTAGGCAACAAGTGCCACTTTATGTTTTCAAATCTAAAGTCTGCTTTATTTGTGGGCTACTGCCCTTTTTATACTAATTTTACAATATTGCTTACTTATTCTAACTTTTAATATTAATTCTTACAATCTATACTTCTCTTTCAGTACCATGGAATTAATATGGTTTTTCCTTATGCACAATGCTATGACCAATCAGAATGCATGAGTAAGGAATGTACTCATTTTCGTTAGACAATCCAAATTCATGTCACTCACATTCTGATTGATCTGCTTTACCATTATATTGACTCATGTTCGAACACATTGAGTCATTTGGGTAAATGCCGTTATTTGATCTTTTATGTATGGCATTTACCCTACAGTAATTGGGGTGGCATGTATGCATTTTAGATTGGTTATTGGGTAAGCAGTGGACGCTTATAAGGTACACTACACCCTCACCGTTAAGAGAAAAATTAGGGGAGTAATTTTTCTTCATATTTTCATAGTACTGTAAAAATATTGTAATAATTATAATCTGTTGTTTTAATTAATGATTCTTAAAATCTATTTACATAATTAATTCTTATATCTCTATACTTTTATTTTTACATAGTTTGTTTTATTTATTAGTCCTTAATCATAAGTATGGTTTCATATTTTTGTTTTTATATAGTTTTATTTTAATCATTAGTTCTTAATCCTAGGTATGGTTTTAATTGGTTATTGTGCATTTCTTTTTCTACTCCGTTATAATCTATAATAGTATTTACATTATTTCTCCTAATTATCCTATATGGGCCTTTGTACGGGCTTTGGCTTTTCTTTCTATTCTCTACTTTTATTAAAACTAAATCTCCTATGTTTAAATTTAATCTATTATTATATTTATTGTCTAGTATTCTTTTTTCTTTTGTCTTTATTGTCAGTTCCTTGGCTCTTTCTAAAGAAAACTTTAGTTTTTGTTTCAGCTCTTTTGCATAATCATCGTAATTATAGATTTTAATTTCCTCATTGTTACTTATTTCTGATGGTAAACATGGTAATTTACCATAAACTAGTTCGAATGGTGTGTAACCAGTGTCTATGTGTGGTGCCGTGTTATAGGCGAAAGTAAAATAGTTTATCCACTTATCCCATTCATAATCATTTGCTGTTGTTAGCAAGAATTCATTGAGAACTCTATGATTTCTTTCTACCGAACCTATTGTTTCATGATGGTAAGGGGTTGAAAATGTCTGCTTGATTTCAAGTAACGAGCATATGTTACGCATCAGTTCGTTTTTAAATTCAGTCCCGTTGTCCGATTTGAGCACTTTAAATTTTCCGTATTTTAAAATTAATTGTTCTACTAATGTTTTGGCAGTTGTAAGTGCATCTTTTGTTGACATTGGGTGCGCCATAACGAATTTTGTTAGTTCGCATTGCATTGTCAATATGTATCGGTATCCGTTTGAAATACGAAGAGGTCCTACAGTATCAATTGATATTATCTCAAAACTGTTGTTTGGGGTGTTTGTTAACGTAAGTGGTTCCTTAATGTTCTTTGTCTGTTTGTTTATATTACACTTGTCACAATATCTTACAAATTGTTTAACCATCTTGTTCATGTTTTTCCAAATGTACCGCTGTTTCAACTTAATTACCGTTTTTCTAATTCCTAAGTGGCCTGCGTGTGTGGCATTGTGGAATTCATCGATGAGTTTATATTTCAGAATGTCATCTGTTATTCTTGTTGGGGCATTGTAAATTAATATTTTTAGTAGAGGACTTTTGTTGTTTATTCTTATCTTTGCATATGCTTCTTTTAATTCTTTCATTGTATACGTCTTAAATATTTTATCATTCTTTGCTAGCGCTAATTCCTTTATATTTTCTTTCTTCATTTTAGATATCAGTTTTCTCAGAATCGAATCTAGTTTCGCTGAGTTATCGCTGAATCTTGCATGCATATTATTATCATCTTGTACGTTCTGGGCATGTAACTTCTTCATAATCGAATCTTGTTTCGATGAATTATCATTACATCCTTTCTTCACATAACTATTATTTTGGGTACGTGATTTCATCATGATCAAATCTTGTTTCGATGAATTATCATCACGTCCTATGTGCACAATATTATCTTCAATTCTTATGTCGACGTCTTCTATATTTTCAAACTTATTAAATTGCAATTTTTTCATATTCTTAATATCATTTATGGATGTGCATTCCCATATTAGAAGTTGATCAGACTCCTGAGAAATGCATCTTCCCATATTACTTCTGTTTGCACGTGCTTCATTCATATCTACTTTATTTGCCTCTTTATTTGCTATTTTATTTGCCTCTTGTAACTTTATATTATCTTCATTCTTCTTTTTCATTGCCCTTGTGGTTATTAATATTTTCTTTTCTGTTTCATCATTTTCCAATGGTATCATTTGCTTAAGTATTTCCGAGTCTATTTCAATTCTTGACAATGCGTCCGCATTCGTGTTAATTTTTCCTTTCTTATAGATTATTGTAAAATCGTAATCGCTTAGATCTAACCTAATTCTTGTCATTTTTGATGATGGATTTTTGTGTGAGAACAGGGAAATTAGTGGTCTGTGGTCTGTTACCACTATGAACTTTCGACCGTATAAATATGGTTTGAAAAAATTTATTCCCCAATGAATTGCGAGCAATTCCTTTTCAATTATTGGCTTGTTTAAGTCGTGTTTCTGTAGAGATTTACTTGCATAAGAAATTGGTAGGTCTTGTCCAATTTCACCTTGAGACAGGACTGCTCCCAGTGCGTAGTTTGAAGCATCAGTCGTTAAAATAAAAGGTTTGTCAAAATTTGGGTATTGCAAAATTGGGGGTTTCATTAGTTTTTCTTTTAAAGTGTCAAAAGCATTTTGGCAGTCATTTGTCCATAGGAATTTTACTGATTTTCTTAATAACATATTTAAGTGTTTCGCAATGTCTGCAAAATTTGGTATAAATTTCCTATAATAATTGCAGAATGCAACAAATCGTCGTACATCGTCAGCGTTTCTTGGTATTGGATAGTTTTTTATTACTTCATATTTTGATGGGTCTGTTTTCACACCGTCTTTTGTTATTAAATGTCCTAAGTAAACTACTTCAGGTCTTAGAAAACAACATTTCTTTGGATTCAATTTAAGATTGTATTTTTGTAGCCTATCAAGAACTTTTATTAAGTTTTGATTGTGATGATTTAAACTGCAACCGTATACAATTATATCATCTACATAGAGAAATGCTTCGGATTCTAGTCCGGATAATGCTATTGTGAGCATTCTTTGAAAGCTGTTAGATGAAATTTTGAGTCCGAATGGAAGTCTTTTAAATTGAAAGTGTCCTTGTGGTGTTGAAAATGCAGTTAGTGGTCTCGAGTCTTTATTTAGTTCAATTTGATGAAAAGAACTCGTCATATCGAGTGTAGAAAACCATTTTGCTCTACCTAATTTGTCCAAAATATCTTCTAGTCTAGTTAGAGGAAATTTGTCGTTAACGATTTTATCATTAAGTTTTCTAAAATCTACAACAAGTCTCCATTTCTTTTTATCTTCCATGTTTTTCTTTGGTACTAAAAGGAGTGGAGCATTGTATGGACTAACGGATGGTTCTATTATCTCGTCATCAAGCATTTTCTGTACCTGTTCATTTATTACGTCTGTATGTGAATGTGGTAATCTATAGTTTTTTATATACACAGCTGTATTGTCTGAGGTCGTGATATTCTGTTCATAAAAATTGTTGACACTTAATTTTTCGTCTTCTAAATGAAAAACGTTTTGATATTTTTTAAATATTTCTTTTAATTGTGTTTTTGCATATTCGTCATCATGGTCTAATTGCAAGTCATTCAAAATTTTGTAAAAACGTTCGTCGCCGTTTATATTTTTGTAATTTAATATGTCGTAGTTTTTAAGTGGGTCAGTATGTAGTTTAATGCCCTGTAAAGTTGTTGTTTCATTTGTTGTGTTTAAAATTTTGACGTGTGTCATACCGTTTTTAGGTGCTATTGAATTACTTAAAAAAACTCCGTCTTTTAATTCGGTATTAAATATGACGCAATCTTCAGTGAGGTTCAATTTTAGTGGTTGTATTATTTCTGTTCGCGCTGGTATAGTAATTTTTAAGGTGTCGAATGCTTTTGTTTGCATAGGAAGAATTATGGTTTCATTGTTTGCAAACAAAGAAATTGTAAATGTCTCGTAATCTATTTTGCAAAGGTATTCTTTTAAAAAGTCTCTTCCTATTATCCCGTCTGTTTCTATTGGGAAATCATCATCTACTATATGGAATTTGTATTTACATATCTGGTCTGCTAGCGATAGTTTAAGTTCGCTTGTCCCTAATGAATGTATCTCTTCCTTAGTGATGCCTGATAATTTACATCTGTTCTCCACATTTAATGGCTCATCATCAAAAATTTCTCTAGTGCGACATAATGACACGTCGGCTCCTGTGTCGACAAGAAATGTTAATTCTTTATTTTTGTACTTAGCGATTATGAAATTTGTATTATTGTTTGAAACTTTGTATATCTTTAATTTTGGCTTTCCGGAATATCCCTGTATTCCGGGCCTTCCTCGTTTCCCTCATCTTGTACCGTGCGTATGTACCTTCTGTTTTCATTGTTATTGTTTCTGTTTCTGTTATCATTGTTTCTGTTAGAACTGCTGTTATTATTTCTACCATTATTGTTGTTACCTCTGTTGTTTTGGTAGTTGTTATTCCTAGAGAAGTTTGTATTGCTTCGTGTATTATAATTATCATAGTTATTATTGTTGTAATTATTGACTCTGTTGGAATTTGCATTGTTGCTATTGTTTCTATTATTAAAATTATTGTTTCTGTTAAAGTTTTGATTGTTATATTGCCTGTTATTGCTGTAGTTAGAAAATGTGTTGTTATTTCTATTGTTATTTTGAGGTTGATACCGTGGTTCCTCTCTTCTGATATGCAGAATTTCGTTATGCGTTGCCTTCTTTTCATTTTCAATTTCAATTGCAAGGTCGGATGCTTCTTGTAATGTAGTCGGTCGGGCCGCGTATATGGTCGACTTGAAACACTCATTTAAACCTTTCTTGAATGTATCTAAAGCAAGTTTATTATTTAATCGAACTATTACGTTTTTCTCAGCTTCTGAAGCTTGATTTCCTAACTCTTCTATGCCTAACTTATTTAGATTATCAACTATACCCATTATTTTCTCCTTATACGAATTAATAGACATTTTCCCTTGGAATAATGTATTAAGTTTAGTTTGTAACTCTGGAATTGTTTTATTGCTTCTATATCTTTGCTCTAATAGCTTCTTGAGCGCTTCGAAATTTTCAGGTTTTGCATAGCTTCCAATTGCTGTTCTGACTTGTGAGGATAGTTTAGCATGATAAACATACTGAAGAAAATCTATTTTTGCTGTGTCTGATAGGGTCTTATTTATTAATTCTGCTGTTATTATAAAACTTTCTAACTCAATGTAATTACCTGTAAAAAAAGGTAATGCTTTTGCAACTGTTTCTAAACTAAACGATGCCATGTTTATATGTTTCGTTTCTAATGGTTTCTTTATACTGTTACTTATGTATTCTTCTACGAGTTTGTAAAGACTATGAAACTCTAACTTTAACGCTAATTTTTCTGTATTTTCCTCTTCTAACTCTATTAGTTGAAATTCACTTTTTAAATTTTCTATGTATTCTAACTTATTTAATACCGTTGACTCGGTATAGGTTCTCCCTGGACTTTTCTTTAAGTTCCTCCAAAATTCCTTTAAGCTACCTAACTTCTCTTCCATATATGTATATTCTAGATTTATTTATAAGTAAAAATTAATTGATTTATTATTTTCTTTATAATTTATACATTAGTTGTACTTTTACTGCTATTAATATTTCTATATTTTAAAATATCCATTAATTCTATAACTACAAATAAAGTTTTAACATATTCCGGCACTAACTCTTCTGTGATTTTTGCATTTACATTGTTCATAATATTTTACTGTATTCATTTCTACATTATTTTTAGGTTTGCTCATTGTAGGATTCAAAAACCAAAAACTTGTATAAAAGTCCATTAATATTTATTGTTGTTGTAATAAAGGAAAAGTATATTTAATTATTCTATTTATTTTTCTATAATTGATATTCATCTCTTCAATTATTGATTAGTCTGAACTTTTCTTATTGTCTTAAATTAATCTATCTTTTTATATAAACTTATTCTTCTGCTGACATCTAGATTTCAGCTTCAGCCTCTTCTGTATTAAATTATACAAAAGCTGTGAAATAAAAGTCCTTTGGTAATTAAATTTATTTTTGACGACCTCTCTTTTTCTTCTCGTGCCATTTAATGCTTGACAGGAAACGCATCATTTAATCTTCTTGGCCTAATTGTAGAATTGTCGGTCCTAGATTGGCAAAATTATTGGTCCTAGATTAGGACAGGATCTTAAAATGTGGTGGTCCGAGTGGGCAGGATCGCCATGTAGTGTATGATGGCAGGATCGCCATGTAGAGTATGATGTTGACAGGATGTTTGCCCTATAGCCCAATATAATTTTATGCAGCTGTAGGGTACCAGCTCGATGGTCAGGCGTTCTTAGCGAACTGCCAAATTAGGAGACTAAAAATAATTCAACTAGGCAACAAGTGCCACTTTATGTTTTCAAATCTAAAGTCTGCTTTATTTGTGGGCTACTGCCCTTTTTATACTAATTTTACAATATTGCTTACTTATTCTAACTTTTAATATTAATTCTTACAATCTATACTTCTCTTTCAGTACCATGGAATTAATATGGTTTTTCCTTATGCACAATGCTATGACCAATCAGAATGCATGAGTAAGGAATGTACTCATTTTCGTTAGACAATCCAAATTCATGTCACTCACATTCTGATTGATCTGCTTTACCATTATATTGACTCATGTTCGAACACATTGAGTCATTTGGGTAAATGCCGTTATTTGATCTTTTATGTATGGCATTTACCCTACAGTAATTGGGGTGGCATGTATGCATTTTAGATTGGTTATTGGGTAAGCAGTGGACGCTTATAAGGTACACTACAAAGGCTCATCATACAAAAGTTGACTCGAGCTCATGTAAATTATGTAAAGAAAGGCATAAGATTAGTGTTTGCAATAAGTTTTTGAGCATGGATTACAAGAATCGTGTTTCAACGTTAAAAAGATTTCGTTTTTGTTTTAATTGTCTTACTATGGGACATTTGTATGGAGATTGCAGTAGTCCTAATGGTTGTTCTAAATGCAATAAAAAACACCATACGTTAATACATAGAGATATAGTAAGAAGTAGCAACAATAATCAAAACCAGTCAAACACTAATTCTCAAGCTCAGAGTCAAAATAATCAAAGTCAAATACAGTCCACTAGTGTCGCCGGCCCTTCTGGTGTAGTTCAATCGCATCATACCTCTGTGGCAAAAAAGGTTATGTTAGCCACAGCCTGGGTTAACATTATAAGTTTTGGTTCATGTTACAAGGTGCGTGCCCTGATAGATCCATGTTCAGATGAAAGTTTTGTTTCAGAAAAGATTCAAAAATTATTGAAGTTGCCAACTAATCCAGTTTCTGCAGAAGTCTCAGGTTTAGGCGGAGATATAATTAGTACGTCTTCTAAAATGGCAGTTTTTACTATTGTTTCTCTTTTCGATCAGAACATGTCTCTTAATATACAGGCCCTAGTTGTCCCTCGTGTAACGGGTAGTATCCCAACGCATTCTTTTTTGCCACAAAAAGAGATTGAGCTGCCCAAATTATGTTTTGCTGATCCGAAGTTTTATGAAAGCAGTGAGATAGATTTGTTGTTAGGAGGTGATTTGTATCCTTCTATTCTTCGTGGGGGAGTAAGGCATGGTGTTTTTGAATCATTAGTGGCTCAAGAAACCATTTTTGGTTGGATAGTTACAGGTCCAACGCCGGCTAGAGTTTCCCCTCGAATACTAAGAGTGTCTCATATGACAAAAGTAGCGATTGATGACCAATTGTCGAAGTTTTGGGAGTTAGAAGAAATTTCTCATAGGCGTGTTTTATCAGAAGACGACAAAAAATGTGAGGAGATTTATAGTTCTACTACCACGAGAAACTCTGAAGGGAGATATACTGTGAGTCTGCCCTTTAAAAATAGTTTGCTTTCGCTTGGTCCCAATAGGCATATAGCTGTTTGTCAATTTCTGAGAAATGAAAGATCTTTGATGCGCAATGCTGAGCGTAAGGCCCAGTACGATGAGGTCCTAAAAGAATATTTAACCCTAGGGCATATGGAAGAAGCAGAAAGTGCTGAAGGTGGCCCGGGCTATTATTTACCCCATCATGGCGTTTTTAAGCCAGAGAGTACAACTACTAAATTGCGAGTAGTATTCAATGCCTCGAGTCCCTCTGCAAATGGCAGAAGCTTAAATGATTTGTTGTACACTGGCCCTATTTTGCAAGCTGAAATAGTTAATCTGATTTTAAGATGGCGATTTTTTCAGTTTGTTTTTAATGCAGACATTTCAAAAATGTACCGGCAGATTTTTGTGACTCCCACACATAGGCCCTTCCAGAAAATAGTTTTTCGTAGCAGTGATAGTGCAGAACTTACTGATTACCAACTGAAAACGGTGACTTTTGGTGTAAATTGTGCCCCATATTTGGCCCTTAGAACCATTCTACAGTTGGCAAGTGATGAAGAGCGACGTTTTCCGTTAGGCGCTAGAATATTGCGAGAAAATATGTACGTGGACGATGCCCTAGTTGGTGCTCATTCAATTGCTGATGCTTTAGTGGCGCGGGATGAATTAATTAATATTTTAGATATGGGGGGATTTGAGCTCAGAAAATGGACATCGAATTCTGAAGAAATTTTGAAAAATTTGCCCCATGATCATTTGCTAAATTCTTCATTTTTGTCGCTCGATGAAAAAAGCACAACGAAAACGTTAGGGATTCGCTGGAATGCGGCTGAAGATGTGTTTTTCTTTGTTGGTGAAAAGATAACACTAAAAACCTCTTACACAAAAAGAGAGGTTCTTTCTACCATTGCTCGGCTATACGATCCTGCAGGTTGGTTAGCTCCGGTGGTAGTTGCAGCAAAAATTATAATGCAGCAAATGTGGCTTGATAAGATCGAGTGGGACGAGACTATCAAACCAGTGGCTCTGCAAAAATGGCAGAATTTTGTTGCAAATTATGCGGATATTGAAAAAATAAAGCTTCCACGTTGGGTTCAATATTCGCCTGGCTGTAGTATACAATTTCACGGGTTCTGTGACTCGTCTGAGTTGGCGTATGCGGCTACAGTATATATAAGGGTACAGCTCGAGAATAAAGTTTTGTCAAGTTTGCTCACATGTAAAACGAAAGTGGCCCCAATAAAAAAGCCATCTTTACCTCGTTTGGAGTTATGTGGAGCAGTTCTTTTGGCAAATTTGGTAGACAGCGTGGTAACTACTTTTAACGTGGGCAAATTCCCCCTTTATTTCTGGTCCGATTCCACAATTGTTTTAGCCTGGTTGAGAAAACCACCTTGCAGCTGGAAAACATTTGTGGCAAATAGAGTGGCTACAATATTAGAAAAAGTTGGGAATAAAAACTGGTGTCACGTGGCGTCAGGCGATAACCCTGCCGATCTAGCAACCCGGGGGCTGATCCCTGCGGATTTATTAGAAAATAGGCTCTGGTGGCACGGGCCTGAGTGGCTTAACTTGGAGCAGTCTTCGTGGCCCGTAGGAGCGACAGAGTTCGAGACGGCAGAAGAGTCGAAAGGAACTCAGGTCTTTGTTGCTAGATCTGCTGATAAAGAAGATATTCTAGACAGGTTTTCTAGTTTATCTAGAGCGTATCACGTAATCGCTTATATGTTTCGATTTGTTGCCCTGGCGAATAAGAAAAGGCGCGAAAAGGTCGATTATGGTTCGTTAAAGATATCAGCTAATGAGTTGAAATTCGTCAGATATCGCTTATTTTATCTTTCTCAACAAATTCACTTCTCAGGGGAGTTCAGCCGTCTTAAAACGAGTAAGAAAATTGATTCACGTAGCCCCCTGTTGACACTTACCCCCTTTGTTGATAAAGACAACATAATTCGTTCTAATATTCGTCTTAGCTCTACTACTTGTTTGTCCTACAACGAAAGGCACCCTATCATCTTGGCATATGGCAGTAGATTGGCTCGGCTGTATGTAGAATTCGTTCACACCCTAGTCCTGCACGGAGGCCCTCGTCTAGTCCTTAATGTAGTCCGGCAAGAATGCTGGATCATTCGGGCAAAAAATCTAATAAAGACAGTGGTTCGTAATTGCAAAGTCTGTGTCCTCTACCGAAAACAGCTGCAAAATCAAATAATGGCTGCTTTGCCCCAAGAAAGAACTACTCTTTGCCGCCCTTTTACGAATACTGGCGTTGATTTTGCTGGCCCGTTCGAGATAAAAAGTTTCACTGGCAGATATTGTAGAATCTCCAAAGGCTATGTGTGTCTCTTTGTCTGTTTCGCTACGAAGGCGATTCACCTTGAAGCGGTTAGCGACTTATCTACCCCTGCCTTTCTAGCAGCCTTGGCCCGCTTCGTTGCCCGTCGTGGTTGCCCAAGCTGCATGTATTCCGACAACGGCAGAAACTTTGTTGGCGCCGCTCGAGAAATCGACGCAAACTTCGCCAAGCACGTGAAAGAGCTTCGTGACACGGCTGTAGAGAATTATGGTCACCAACACTTGTCGTGGCACTTTATTCCTGCTGCAGCCCCTCACATGGGAGGACTGTGGGAAGCAGGGGTAAAAAGCGCAAAAATGCACCTAAAAAAGTCAGCTGGTCAACTAAAATTCACGTTTGAGGAGTTCTCAACTATTCTGGCAAAAATCGAAGCGTGTCTCAATTCACGCCCTCTTGGCCCTATGTCAGAGAACGCTGAAGATTTGTCTGCTCTGACACCAGGCCACTTTCTGATAGGGACACCGATGCTTACCCCGGCTGAGCCCGAAGAGTTGTCTTCACCCTTAAGTATTGTTAATCGTTGGCGCAAGTTAAAGGCCCTACAGCAAGAGTTCTGTCGCCGGTGGAAGCAGGAGTACCTCAAAGAACTAAATAAACGCAACAAGTGGCAACACCCTCAGCTAGACTTCAAAGCAGGCGATCTTGTGGCTCTGAAAAGTGAACCAGGTTGTCCAACTGAGTGGCGTTTAGGGCGTATTACTAGAGTTTACCGAGGCAGTGATGGCAAAGTTCGAGTGGCGGAGTTAAAAACGCAAAACGGCCCAATCACTCGACCGATACACAAATTGGTGGCGCTCCCTAAATGCGACCCTCCAAACCCCTCTTCTTAATGTTTCTCTTTCTAATAAAAACTATCATCTTCCAGATCCCCATGGCCGCTTTTAATACCGACTTTCGTTGTCCCCTTTGCGACAGGTTCCACGCGGTTCGCCAGTGCTCGCGGTTCATCACGCTCCCGGTGGAAGAGAAGTTGCGTGTTGTGGGCCACCGGGCCTTATGTTATAATTGCCTGGCTCAGTCCCACACCCGAGCCGCCTGTCGCAGCATAGACAGATGCCGGCGCTGTATGAAGGACCACAACAGTTGGCTCCATCCGATGGCCGAGGGACGGGTGTGGGTGAAAATGACCGCCATGATACGTGTGTCGGCCCGGCCCGGCAGCCGGACGTGTAGGACACGCGCACTAATCGACCCCACGATGGCTCGGTCATCTATTACCTACCAGGAGGCCAAGGATCTAAGGTGCGTGGTGATCCGGGGCCGCACTAAGCTCACATTCTTCCGCCGGGACGAAGAAGGCCGCACATTAGACGTCGAGCTAGAGGTTGAGGAGCGCCTATATAGCAAAAGTCCGGCGGCAAGTGTAGAAGGCGAGTACCTGGCGCGGGGCGATGATTCCTCGGCGGATCGACAGTGGCACCGGAGCCGGGCCTATCACGTGGTGCTGGGGGCAGACGTAGCTAGCCGAATACTCGTCGGACCTGCGAAGGGCAAGCCAGGGACGATATACGTACAAGATACGGTTTTTGGGTTTGCGTACTTTGGGGAAGGAGTGGTGACCCGTGAAGGAAAAGACTGATGCTCTAGGAGGAGCACATCCGTGAAGAGGAAGTCTGAGGCTCTATAAGGCGCACATCTCGTGAATTTTTTTTTATTTTTTATGACTATTGTTAAGTTTTGTTGAATTGTATACATTATTGGAATTCATTTTTATTTTTTTTTTTCTCTCATTTTGCTTTTTTTCTTTTTTTTTATAACTAAGTTCACTGTTTATTTTTATAATGAATTGATTAATTGAATACCTATGTATATTTTGTTCTTTTTCTTTCTAACTTTTGTTCTTTTTTCATTCAATTGGCATATTATGTTGCACCATCGCTGCAAGGCGGGGTGTATGTTGGTGTCTGGCTGGTGGGAACCGAATGTTCATGTTTCCCAGTATTTTTGATCGTGTGCAACAGGATCACATGTGGTGGTGGCATCTGGCAACACCGCATGTGGTATGTCGTCGGACACTTGAATTCGCCTTTTGCCTCAAATTTGTTACTCGTGCTTAAAAACTTCGACCAGCCGGACGCATTAAATAGAAAAAAACCATAAAAATTTAGTAAATAAAACTAAAAGTGAAAGAAAAAAGAAACAAGTGTGAAGAGTACACATTACCCAAAACCTTTAGAAGGAAAAAACGTGATCTACCTTTTAAATAAACAGAGCCAAATAACTTTAAGTAAAACCAAAGAAAAGTGAGTTTCATTTGTTAACTATAGGGCCACAAGCAAAAGCGACACTGAGCCACTAGAGATAAGGGTGGTTTTGACCAAACAACAAGTGGCTTTAACAATACAAAGCGCCCCCCAAATTGGACCTCATACCACAAAAGGAAACCTCAGGGTACCACCGCCCAAGGAAAATCTATCCTGTATTTCCGACGCACGTCGGTAACGTCCAACAGTCACGGAAGAGCCTTACAGCAGGCCAAGACGTATCAAGAGTACGCAGGTAACCAGCCCCATCACTAACCCAACACACTTGTAGCCCCCTTTGATTTTGTTGGTAGAGCAGATCAAGTACTATGTTATAGTCACTGTGTAAGTGGTAAATTAGTAAAGTTGTTGAAGATTATTTACGGTAATACATTTTTAGACACCTGTTACATTTAACATTAAAAGATATATCCTTCGTACAATATTTTTAAACCAAACCCATTCTTAAGAGAAAAACCCATTAACTATTTTGTTCTAGAAATCGAAATGATTGGATTTAAAATCGAGCAAATTTTAAAAACGACCCCGTAATGAAAGTTCATAAAACTATTCCATTTAATCTACTTCATTCTTAAAGTATATATCAATTTTGCAAGAACAACACTTAAAACCGCGAAAAACTATGGTCATTATCGTTCGATTCCAATTTCACTTCATTTCGATTTCTAGAACATACCCGAGAAATTAATATAAATCTTTTATTTAACATACCTTTGTCGTTTTTTCTTTTGTGAAATGAATTACTAAATTGTGTTGAAAAAATTAAACAACACTATAAGCTTAACATGACTGTTTTTTAAATTCCAACGGATACATACATTTGATTTGTTTTTTCGACTTAAAAGTTTAAAAAAATTATACACTTAACGGAAATACTATATATTATTATTCGATTAATCGGTATAAATTCTTTGATTAATCCTTTAATCGAAATTAGCAATTTAAAACTTTTCGAACAATTAATCGTTTAAAATTGTTGGATTAATCGAACAAGATTTAAGTGACTGAACACCCTAATCCAAAAATAACTTTGTAAGTATAGTACAATAAAATATTTTGCGAAGCTTTAAGAAATGAAGTTAACTTGGACGACGAAATTTTAAGCTGGCTAGCACAATTTACTCCAGAAAATGTGAAATCAGTAAAAACCAGTATAGCACAGCTTTTATTAAAAATATTTCTTAGTGAAAGTGCAAATTATGATACTTTTATTAACGAGTTTGAGCTTTGTTTGATAAAGATGCCTTACAAATTGTAAAAAACGAAAATATTTCTGTTTTTAGGTCCAGTGAAAAATGAATTAGATCAGTGTTTAGTAGAATAACTAAAGGAAAATGTTCCATTCCAGTTTTTTTTGGCTGTGCCAATAAAAAAATTATTTAGTACTATTGGGGTCGAAAACGAACGACTTTAAATGTTTGTTAGTACGATATTGGTTTTCTCATTTATCATCCCTGGGTGGGAACAATGAGAGAAAACTGACTGGGAAAAGACTGTCCTTTGCAACATTCAAAGGCCCAAAAGCAAAAGGATCGTGTTTTTTATGAATACGCAACACAGTCCCCACTAAGTCGTAGCTTGTAAGTGGGAAGACAAAAGTATTGTTACAATAGCTTCAAACAACTGCGAAGTTCGGCCATCATTACCAGTATCTCGCTATTCGCAAAAAGCCAAGAAGATAATTACTATACAACAACCAAAGCTTATCAAAAAGTATATTGAAATTATGGGCGGAGTTGACAGAGGAAAGAAGTGAAACTTTCTGGTCAATTGCTATTGTATAGACGTGGCGGAGCAAAATAACTGGTTATTATATCTTTCGTATTGCGGAATTACGGACCATTTAGCTTTTAGAAGAGTGATTGCAAACGGATTACTAAAATATTTTAAAAGAATCTCAAAGAGGGATGATGGTCAAGGGCACCTAGTACAACACAAGAAAAAGCAAACACGTTGCAACTTTTGCCGTAAGAAGGCCAACTTTGTTTGCAACAAATGTTATGTCGGTTTACACTCTTTGCCAAATTGATTAGAAAAATTCTTATGTTGGTATATTTTGAACTCAAAATTAAAACTTTAGTTTAATATTACAATTTTCTTTCAATATTAGTACTTTATTTTTATGAATTAAATTGTCTTAATTTAATTCAGACCAATTTAATATAATAAACTTAACGTGTGTAAACTAGTTAAGTCATCTTATGGGGCTTCACACTTATAGTGTGAGTAGTTGTTACTGTAACTATCGGCTTAATTCTGGTAAATATGAAGCAATTAAATAGTAAATTAAAAAATATTTTTTCTGGTTTGAATTATGACAGTCATATTAAAATCAACAACTCAAAATCATCTTCAACAATCAACATTTGACAAAAAAAAAAAAAAAACAATTGTTGTAATGACTGTGATGTTGATGCTGTGGATGACGATGAGGATACTCTTGCAAAAATAATGATATTATTTTCAGTTATTTTATTTTTCATATTTCTTCTACCTTCATTTTGATTTATGATGATTTACCATAATATCCTGAAAACTTTGGCCAAATAAGTGGGAAAATAGAAGAAATCATGTTTTTATAATAAATAAATGAAATAGAAAAATTTAATGCTCATAATTTTTTTTTTTTTATTTCTTTTTGCAGGCAACCACAATCCAGTGCTATTAAAAGAGCAGAAGTAGAAGAGAAAAAAATTAATTACAAAAAATAAAAAAAATAAAAAAACGTGAAGAACGCAAAATGCGATAACAAGGATAACACGTTTACAACAAAAAAGGAAGGTGTATTAAAGGAGGAAAAAAAACTTCTCGCAAACATAATCACCAAATTGATAATTTCATGCAACCAATTTTAGCAAAAGTGCAAACTCATTGTGGCAGCATCAATTAAATCTTATAAAAACCAAACGCAACTCAGGGAAAGAAAGGTGCAGAAATTCTCTTAACTTTTTTTTAATGTGCGTGCAAATATTTCTTCATCTTCATCTTTATCATCATCATTATCATCACCGTCGACATCAGTGGCAGAAATTTCTTAGCCCAGCTTAAGAAGTAGTGCAAGAGTAAGATGCGGAAAGGGCAAGAAAATGGTTGTACTGGTGTTATGCCAGAACACCAGTTGCAATTGACAGACAGCAATTAAGAAAAGAATAAATAAAACAAAATCGAGAAATAAAATACAAAAAAAATAAATAAAATTAAAAGAAATTGCTCATCAGCCTTAAGTAACAATCACTATCAGCAACTCTATAAAACCAGTAAAGATTTAAACACGCACGTACATTTGGCTTGCCTGCACTTAATACGGAGAAGGTTTGCCGAGAAGGAGTTGTTAAGGAAGGGGAAGAATGCTTATATTAGTTTCATAGAGATAGATAGAGATCGAAAAACAAAACCTTTTAATTTTTTTAAATAAAATTTTTTGGACTTAGAACTTTAATGCTCTACGTTTTAATTATAGTGTACAGTGGGACAGAAAGTAAAACAGTTTTGTAGTTAATATTCTATTACTAAACGGCAGCTGAGATTAAAGTCAACGGAAGCATTAAAATGTGTCTACTAATGCAATTTTAGGCTCTGACAATGAACAGCCTTGTTATGGAATAGGCGATCTGGAATACAAAATAAGATCGTCTTGTTTATTTTGTCTTGTTGTTAGGCGATTGAAAACTCAAGAAAAAAACCGCCGACCAAGCGATTCAGTTATTGCATGAGAACTTTCTGGCGATGTCAATTAGCCGCCTCGTCCTTGCGATTTAATGCCGCTGGCCTATTTTCTCTGGGGTCATTTAAAAGACCGGCCTTACATGAACAAACTACAAACAACTGACGCTCCCCGAAAATTGAAATTCAGTGCAACATTGACGTGATAAGGGAAGCTACGTTTCCAAATAAAAATTTTTTTTTCATATATAACTTTTTGTTTGACCCTTTTTAATTTAATAACTGATTATTTTTATTTAAGCTCTAGGTCTTTTTTAAAAAATTTTTAAATTATTTATTTTTTCGATATTTCGCTAACCATCGGTTAGCATCGTCAGGAAATTTTAATTATTTAACAATAACAATAACAAAATTATTGAAATTTTTTTTTTTTTTTTTTTTCTTTATTTAATTCAATTCAATTACAAAGGTGTGCAAAAGGAAATAGTTTTCCATTATAAGTGTTCATATTTATTCCTTACACTGGTATTAATAAAAATTTAAACCCATATTTTGTCAGGATATCTGAGAATCGAATTTTCATTTTTTGCTTTTCAAAATATTTTTGAAAATCCAAATCTTAACTTTTAATTACCCTACAGGAAAACTGCCGGTAATTTAACTAGTTATATGACCCGTAGTGTTGACCGATATTTTTTTGGTTAAAGTTTCTATTAGTTAATTAAGAGCAAAATGAAAAAACTAACCGAAACTCTGGTGAACATGTGATTTTCCTATCTCTCTCTTACCAATTTGTGGCACTCTACTCTACTGCTTTTATTTACTACTGCTTTTTATTAGTCAATGAGAACGTGACTATTGGTTAGCACTTACTAGTTATTAATAACGTAAATATTGGTTAGTACTAACCTTTATAAAATAATAAATTTTTTAATTTTTATTTTAAATTAAAATTTTTATTAAATAAATTCTAATTGAGTACAAAATAGTCTCATATTTGTAACTCCATTAGCTGCGAACTCTAGCAAGGGCCGGGTGTTCCAAAAACTAATACAACTCCATTTTCTAAATTATTGCGTACATACACATGTAAACCAAGATCATCTGCCACTTTTTATCTATTGAGCCAATTTTCTAGGTCTGGATCTCGTTTTAGGATCTTCTTTATAAAAGTTAATTTTAAATGGAAGTAAACGAATTTGTGACCAAATAATTTCTCGTAGATCTAAAAAAGCCATTTTATTTTGTGAACAGCTTGTGGCCAAAAACCAAATACATATATACATACCTACTTGAAAAGTCATCAAGTGTTTTAATATCAGGTATTATTTGCTCCTTTATTGCTATCACCAAATCTTAAACGAGCATTCCGGCCACAGCCATCACCCGAATGACCGCTACCTCTCCGCACGACCGCTTCGTATTTTACCTCCGTTGTTTCCAGAGAATACTCTGTATTTTTTTTCCTAACATCAGCAGAAAATAATATTTTGCAGTATTTAATTTGAACAATTTACAAATTTTCACAAGAATCAGCTAGTCAAGCGTAGGACAAAAGTATATTAAAAATTGGCATTTTTTAGGAAGTGTTTTAAGTAGTTCTACTCTAACATATACGTTAGAGTGCCAATTAATGTAAAATTTTTGCAAATGTGTTAGTACAACTTTTTTTAGTTTTGGTTATGCATTTCTTGTAGGGTAGTCTGGGCATACACTATGAAAATTTTCTTTCAGAAAGTCTGAGTTTTTTGGTGAGCGGATAGAGAAGAAGAGCATATTCTCTTCCCCTCTCACAACTAAACTTCGACTTTCTTAAGAAGAAGTCATATAATTTCATAGTGTGAACCTAGACTAATAAATAAGAAGCGTTTGTTTAAGGGTTGGAATGAAATTGTTCAAACAAAAAGTTGTAAGAATTAGTAAATCCTAAAGAAAAGTCTGCTTCGGAAAAAAAATTTTTTTTGAACTTAGTAAATATTTGTAGTTATTTTAAATTAATGGTAGATGATTTAAGTTTAAATTAAAACTTTGTCTTGTATTTTGCAAAAAAAAAAATTAAATGCGTTAACTTAAGACTCACATAATTGCTTGAACACGACTATGCCCCTATTTTATTTTAATCGCATTTTTCTCTTCTACAATATGTCATGTCCACTGTGCACACAAAGTTATCTACATAAGCAAACACTATTTGAAGTAGGGAATTACATAATTTGACTTTGCACACCAAATTTACTTACTGCTTTTGTTGATTGAGTTTTAAACCTCTTTTCTTCTTAACTTTCCTCGGCAGACCTTCTCCGTTTTAATAGACATTGATTACAAGAAACAATGAACCATTGTTTTATTACTAATGTTGACTATCATTGCGTTTTTCTTTACCATCATCATCATCATCAGTACTAAAACTGACGTCTGTTTCTAAAATACTTCATAAACTGCAGGATAAAGAAAATACGAAAACAAACTAAAACAGCCAAAAGCTGCAAAAAAAATTGTTAAATACAATAGAAAAAAAAAAACAAAATAAGATAATAGAAGAGAAAGAGAGAGAGAGAAAAACACAGCTCCAAAGTCCGTAAATGTGAATGAACGCTGTAAGCCTTTTTGTAATTGCGGAAGCCTTTTGGCATTAATGAACTGCTGTCGGAGAACGTCATCATCAAATTTGGTTTTGTTGCCTTTTACGGAATATTCTAAAGGCTGTGTGCTGTGGTCATTGATTGCAGAGCAGATTGTTTTTCCTCGACAGTCCGTGCTGGTGTAGCTGGAAAGAGGAAGTTTTTTTTCTTCTTAAGTGTATGTAGGCTGTTTAACTTGTATTCTACTCCACTTTGTACTCTGGAGTCAACATAATATAACACTCATCTTGTAAAGCACTTGTGGTGATTACTTACAGTAACAGATTGCTTAAACAGCCACTAAGAGAGAGTCGGGCTGGCAGACTGTCTTGTTTTCGTAAGTGTGTAGAAATAACAACGTAAGTGTATAAGTGAGTGGCTGGGCAAGAGGCCAGTGAGTATTGCTTGGGCGTGGATGTGTTTGTCAGTGCAACAATACTGTAGTTTATGTCTATGTGTGGGTGCTTTTTACCATCTGTGCTCGTTTTATTTTTGACCAGCGTCGTCGTGGCGGGGAAGACAGCAACTACAGCACCATCGCCAGCAACAGCAGCACTTATACGCTGGAGTAGTCTCACAAATAATGAAGCTCAGCAGTAGCACGTTGTGTGGCTGCTGTTTTTGTTGCTACTGCCACTGTTGGTTAATGATGCTGTTAATTGTCTCAAGCGTTGTTCACGGTAAGTGCCATTTGCCATTCTTTCGTTTTACTCTTTTTTTTTATAAAATTTCATTTTCAGCTTCATTGAAGGAGTTTTTTCTCATTTAACTTTTACTTATTTTCCATTTTTGTACTTGGAAAAACTATTAAATTTTTTTCTACTTTGTTTAAACTTTTTTTGTCTCAATTGTTATTTTATAAAAAGTAGCAAAATGGCATTTTAATCTTGAATTTTTGTATATGTATACATAAAAAGTTTTCGAAACGTTTAAAAACTTAGATAAGAGTGCATAATTATTGCAACTCATAAAATATTGCAGACGATTGGTCGCTGAATTATTTGTACGTATAGTGTCTGAGATTTATGACCTGGTTTTTTATTGTGTGATAATTTAGGAGTTTTAAAGCATTTAAGTATGCCTTCGGAACTTTAAGTGTATGCAATTTTCCATAAAAAATGTACTCGTAAACTGTTTTTATTGAAATAGTGAAATCTAGAAAAACGTCTGAATTTAACTGAACTTAATAAAACAAAATACAATATTCTGATTAAAAAGAATATTTATTCTAGCAAGAAAATACAAATTCCTTTTAGATCTTTGTCAAATTTGTCTTCTCTTTCACTAAATAACAGTGTTCGAAAAAAAACAGAACATTTTAAGCGATCGGCTCACACACCCAAGAACAACATCTATTTTTTGGTATAATGTTCTGTTCTTCGTTAAAAAACAGAACAATTGTAGTGATACAGTAGACAAACATTATATTTTAATGTTCTTTAATGTTTCCTTTTTTTACATTGATAAAGAAATAAACAAACAAAAAAGTTTACAAACGACCGCACCACGAACAGCTTGTGTGTGTATTGTTTATATGTTTTCTTTGTGTAAAATTTTTTTGCTGGCTTTTTTTCTGTAAATCTACCCAACCGAACACTAATGGTGTTTTCTTTTCTACAAAAAAATGTAACATTTTATATTAAAAAAATGCAATTTGTGTCTGTTTCTTAAAAATTTTGCTCCCGAAAAGGGTGGCTTGTTTTATTCTAAAAAACTCAATCTAAAAAATGCAATTTCTGAGAATATAAGCCGAGAGAACCAAATGCAACAAGTTTCGACGTGAGATCACCATACAAGACTCTGTCGAACGCAATTCGCCAAAATGGTGAATGGAACGGTATCATTGATTTTTTAATTTGACTCCTTAATATTTACAATATGCTAATTAAACTTACATTCCATAACTTTAGAAAATGGCGAGCACATTGCAATTGGGCGGAAATATTCAGGATTATTGACTTTGGTCGTCAGCTTTCTTGTTCTTTACTTTAATTTTAAGTCCATCTAGCATATTTTACGAATACGAAAAGAATAGGAAAAAATAAAACTAATTCGTCCGGCCAAGTCTTTCCCTTTTCTATTCTCTGACTTGAGGAGTCAATCTTGATGTGTGTGTTAAACGACACAAAGGTGAAGTAGTTTGTTATTATAGCTCACATACGTCGCATAGTGTATATGAAATAGAATCAATTCCAAAGATGTTCATTCAATATGAAATTCATCAAAAGAGCTAGTTTAAAGCCCAGCAAACAAATTTGTTATTTTGTCCTTTAAATAAGTCGTTTAATTTTTTGAATTTTAAAAATTTGTGTTTATTTATTTTCTAGGACTCATAAAATATATTGGAATTGTGAAATTCTATTGCTTTTTTGTGCCCTCATTTATTTTCTTCTCTTAAATAAGGAAATGTGTTTTAATTTTTAAATTTATTTAAATAAAAGCTACCGTATGAAAAACGAATTACTAGTCTAGACAAATTTTTAGCTTTAAGCAACTAAATATATTTTTTCTAAACTTTTGCAAATTTCTTCAGGCTACAAATGTAAATTTTCAAATAATGTTTTATAGATCATATTAAATATGAGTGTGAAATAGAGATGGCAAAGGTGGTTTAAAAATTGAACAAACTTGCTTCCAAAAAAGTACTTTTTATGCTTAATTCTAATACAAATAATTATACACACAATACGATAGACGGATGTGTGGCATAAATAAAAACTTTGTTCACCTTTAAGTATCGATCTTACGATGTCCGGCCGTCCGGCTGGCTAGATGGTTGTCCATATAAACTTTTAGTACACGTCGCAATCTTTGTGAAATTTGTGAAAAACTAGGTAAAATTTGGTACATACGTTATAATTACTATAAGGATGGCTATTGCAAACTGTCGATAATTTCAAATAGCCCTTATACAAACCTCTTTCCGAAATATTGTCTTTGTGCCCATAAAACATCTTTTTATTTGGTTTTCGTATTAAATTAGTAAAAGAACTAATAATAACGAAAGTTTTTTAAACATATTGTGGTCACTTTAACCATATTATTTGTGCCAGCAAGCATTATGTGGTAAAATTATTCCTCCCTCAAGAAACCACAACCATATTAAGGTTGCCTTCAAACATATTATGTTCATTAATGACAACAATAGTTTTACAAATAATAATAGTATGGTAGTTTTTCAACGGCAAACACTGTGCTCGAAATTTACACTTTTTTTAGACAAGCTAAGAACATGGCGTTTAAGCATAATTCGAGTACGCTCAATCCAATGGTGCCCACTGTTTTTTTTTTAGGTAAGCTCTTGTTTTCGAGATATACCGTTATTTCGAAAATGGAGAAGGTTGCACAATATATATTCGCGTCCCTCGAAAACGGTTTAGTTAATTGAAATTACTAAAAAAACCGAAATTCCGCAATAAAATTTCCTTTAAGATTTTTTAATATGAGCAATGGTTTTAGAAACATAATTTTTTTTTTTTTTAAATTTTAATTAATTTAAGAATTTCATAAAACCCAATATTTGTATGGGAGCCCCCTAAGAAGTGGTGATAAGGGGAAATTATGTCTTGAGAAAATGTTACAGACAAAAAACTAAATGAGGTCAGTCAGATATTTTATCCCACTAGGGGCAACTCCTGGGCATTTATGGTACTTTTTCTTCATTGAACATTTTATATAGGAGCCCCCTTAAAAAATTGAGGTAGCGCGTAGGTATGTTAGAAATAAATGATTTTGATGAAAAATAAAGGGGGGTTGGAAATACATTTGACCCATCTAGGAGCATTTTTAAAAAACTAAAATTTAAAAAAAAAAAAAAAAAAAAAACAAAATATGTTTATAAAACGCCTGCTCATATTAAAAAAAACTTTTAATTTTCTTAAAGGAAATTTTATTGCGGAATTTCGGTTTTTTTTAGTAATTTCAATTAACTAAACCGTTTTCGAGGGACGCGAATATATGTTGTGCAACCTCCTCCATTTTTGAAATAACGGTATATCTCGAAAACAAGAGCTAAGCTGAAAAAACGGTGGGCACCATTGGATTCAGCGTACCCGAATTATGCTTAAACGCCATGTGCCTGGCTTGTCTAATTTTGAAACTAGCACAGTGTAATTTAAAGCCATACAATTATTTGGGTAAGTAAATTATTGTTATTAATAACACGTTCGCCACTCAGCAGTTTTTTGCGTTTTCTGTCCAAACTCAGGAACAAACTGAAAGAACCAATAAATTTTACGAGGGATGTCCCCAAATAAACGAATTCAAAAGTATGTGAGTTATTATTTTTTTACTTTAATACATCCAGAAAAAAGTAGTTATAGACGTTGTTAAAGAAGTAGTAATAGAAGAAAGCTACTTTATAATGAGTGAAAGAAGCTATTCATTTTGAAAAAGTAGGCGAAGTTTTTACTGGGAATAAACTTAACATAAGAAAAATTTTTAAACAACGAAAAGCTCAAATAATCCATAAATTGTTTTTTTTTTTTTTATTGTAAAAGTAATTTTCGACAAGTAATTAAGAAAAATTCCACGTTGCAACACAACTAATGCTGCATTTTTAAAATTTTTTTTTGACTAACAATTTAAAAACTTGTCTGCGCTTACAGTACCTGGGATAAAGATACTTTTCGAATCTTCAAATCCAATTCACTTTCGCTGGAGATCAAAATAGTCTTATAAATTTCCTCTTCAGTTAGTTTTTCTGTCTGAAAGTGTCACGCTGATTTCTCCAATCCAGCCCACTTTGCCAGATGATTTGTTTTGATAACCAAACTATGTGTATCAAATTTAAAAATTTCTACTGTAACCCTTTTTCAGATAAATGTATATTGTCTTTCCATTAAAAGTACCACGCCCACTTCTCCAATACGGCCCAATTTTTACAGATGTTTTGTATTGATAACTAAGCTATTTGTATTTAATTTGGATACCTTAACTACTTTATACTTTAACCGCTCTCCAGATATACTGAAATCTATATTTTTTTTTTGTGTGGTAGTTACCACACCAACTTGAAGTTTCTCCAAATTTTATAGTCTATGCCAAGTGCTGGATATCACATTACAGGAAGTTTCCGAAAAAACCAATTTTTTACTACTGACACTACTGACACGTATATGTGACATGAGTTTCTGTGAAAACACCCGTGTCACATATATGTGACGCTGAGGGTCCAACGTGTTAAACATAACACGTTCGGGAGCAACCACACTATGATTGTCGATTTTTGATGAAGGACTGACTAATGGAACCATGGAAATGGTTGCCGTTGTCAATAATATGTTTAAACGTTTTTCGTTCAAAATAGTTTTGATGGAGGGAAGCAAATGGAAAAATGAGTTGTTTCAGCCTGTAGATATCATGATAATTTTCGAAACAAAAATCTTTTATATTATTTATAAGTCCAGAGCACAATTTTTTTGGGCCATGGTTGCCCATTTGTGTCCTTATCCTGGGGTTTAGGAAATCATAGGTCAGCCTAATCCAACTATACTTTCTTACTTGCTTTATATAGTGAAACATTATCTAAATTTAGTTAATTTTATGACAAAAGTTGATTACAAAACCTATTTTTTGTATTAAATGTCAAGCAGAGCACTTCAAAAGTCGCCAAAATTTCCAGCTTTGCAAAAATTTTGGATTTTAGATAAAGTTTTTTGAAAATAAAATTTTGCAGTCTTGAAACTATCTCGACTATCTTCGAATTGTATCTCAAACAAAAGAATATAACTGTTTACAAAAATTTAATTTATTACAAATTGACTATCTAAATTAATTTATGCCAGTTTAGTCTAATAACGAAGAAGTAAAAATAAATGTTTTAAAATACCACCAAATCATTTTCAAATTATCAAACCTACTAGAATAGTAAAAAATTATTAAGTGGCTTAAAAAATATGTTATGGTATCTGCCACTTCAATATTTTATATCTTTGTTTTTGTTTTCGTGACATGGCACAAAAAAGATGGCAACTTAATTACACATTTCCTTTAAAGAAAGGAATTACATTATAAAGTTATTTCCCGCAACACCTTGTATTTCAAATACTAAAAGAGAGAAAAAACCATAAGCAAAAGAAAATTTTTTATGTACAATATCCTAATCAAATTTGTCACATTTTCAATTTCCCTCCCAACACTCTCAGATATAAACATGAAACAACGCTGACTGATATACAATTTAGCCTCAGTACACTATTCAAGACAAGTCGCGACAAGACAAACGAAGTCAACTATTTTAACCCAAACCAAAACATTTGTGTAGCAAAGTTGTTAGACTGTTAGTCAATTCAATCCAACCCAACCCAACCCAACCCAATCCAACCCAAACGAACCGAACTAGCGAACCAACATTATTATGGTTAATGATGGCAGGATAGCAACTGTTTATCATTTTGTTATTCATTCGTTTGTTTCTTCATTTGCTCATTTCGTTCTTTTTTTATTATTAAAAAAAAAAAAAAAAAAAAAAAACTGAAAATCGTTATCTGGTTCAGTATAAATCATGAAACTTTTTAACAGCAACAGTTTGCTGCCTAAATCTATAATGTTGCATTAAATCTGGAGAAGAAAAAGCAAAAACAGGAAATTTATTTTTTTACAAAAACAGCACTCTACTGGGAAATAAAGACTAAGGAAAAAAAAAATACTTAAACCATTTTCTGAAATGTTTCTATAATGTTTTTTTTTTTTTTGTTAAGAGCCGTCTTCTTTTTCAAAATATACATACATAAGCTAAAATTAAAATCTCTTGAATAACACGAAAGAAAAAAAAAAATGAATGAAATACGAAAAAAAGCTTAACCGTTGATTTCAAGAGGATTTTGTCTTACAACACTGATTTAATTTAAATATCACTTTGTATCTTCAAATTTAAATTGCTAAAATAAAATACGATTCCTTCTTCTCGTACGCATGTTAGCACAAGCAATCTGTCTCTTTGTCAAACACATACACACACATGCATACAAACAGGCAGAGCTATAGTGGCGTAAAAAGACCTCAACGTTTCTTGTTAATTTAATGTTCTTTTCTTATATAAAGCGCATAAACTTAACAAGATCTTCTTGTCCTGTTTCTCTATTCTCTTCTTAGGGTTGTCAGATTTTCTTTAAATTTTATCCCAAATTGTAAACTTTTATCTACAAAAATCGCCAGAAAAATATTTTTTCATTCCCAAAAATCCAATCTTCATACTCGTAAATTTTGTCATAAATTAATTAAAATTTTTAATATTTTTTAATTAGGCTTAAGTTCATTAAATTTAATTTTCATTAAATTATTTTTATGAAGAAGTGAATTTTACAAAATGAAAATTAATTAAAATTGTTATTGATAATCTTTCATTCTTGACCGTGGCCGGGATTCGAACCGCGGCCGGCAGGTTACCATGACATGTTTCGATCGCAACCACTCAATCTCCTCAGATGGATTTGACGTTTAACACTCGCAGCCATCGACGACTGCTGACGTCAATAGTCAAACATCAATCCTTAAACCAAATTTCGATCTACCAAAGGTTAAAATACAATTTGGTTTAAGGATTGATGTTTGACTATTGACGTCAGCAGCTTTTATGTTTTTCTGATTACTCAACACATTATTTTGTAGGCGAAGTTTTTACTGGGATTAACTTAAAAACAAAATCACAATTAAATCTATAATCATGTTAATTATTTTGGTATAACATTTAAATTAAACAGCTTTATTACTTCCTGGGCAGGTTCAAACGTGTCGCAACAAGTTGATTTAAGCAATACGTCTTGCTTTTAATGTCTTATTTTTGTTTTCCTTAAAATATACTGCCACTAGAACCTATTCAACATAAGCATCACTTGTTGTTATACAAAGCAATGTTAATACAAAATTGGCGAAATCTTCAAATAGCCATGATCCAGCGGCATCTGCCTAAAATGAGCTTAAAGTGTTACATTTTTCTACGTCAAAAAATTTTTCAATTTAACAAACACCAGTTTTCTCCATTGTGATTTATACATATCTGTTGAAATATTGATATCCATAACCGGTTTAACTATTTTTGTAATGAAGCTGAACTTAAAAAAAAATTTAGATTTGGTAAAAATCGTTTCAAAATGTAAGCACAAAAGTTAAAACCAGTGCTAAAACCTTGAATAGATATATGTTTTTTTTAGTGTATGCGAACACAACCCCTAATAACGTTCGTAACTGTTTTCAAGAAAGTTACTAACATTATATAGAACAGAACAGTTGTAGTGGTTCTGTACATATACATTATATTTTAATGTCATATAGTGTTTCTTTTTTAAAATTGATAGAGAAATGAGCAAACAAAAATGTTAAAAAAAAAAAACAGAATGCAATTAAATGTTCTCATGTTTTTGTTGAGTTGGATAAGTACAGTATTATTTTTGTGTTCGAAGATCACAAACAGAGAAACATTATTTATTTATTGATTTACTACACAAACACTATTAGCGTTTGTGTTTTCCATAAATCTACGAAAATTAACACTAAGGAACGATATTTAATGTTGATTTTTGAACACTAAACACTTAAAACAATCCAAAATGGAATAACTCTCACAAACCAATATGTTTCTAAAAGTTTGTTATAGAAACAACAACAACAACACTACCAAAGAAGGTAAAAAACGATTTGCTTTTTTTTGTGTAGAATAACGACAACATTACAAGAAGAAAAACATTTACTATTTTCTTGTTTAAATAGAAAAAAAAGAAACAAAAATTTTCATATTCTGTTTGCTAAAATTGTTTAGTGGAATACATCAAATTTTAAATGCAGAATGATTACGAAAATCATATCGGGCATGCTGCGGGTGTCTTATAAGTAAGAGTTCTTTTGTAAGCAAAGGGCGGTATAAACCAACAATAGTGTAACAAACATGAGTAACAGGGATGTAAGTAAATAATAATACTTTCCCTCGATCTCTGGGGTAAGTGTGTATTTTAAAATAGCTCTTACTTTCGGATTATTTCAAATACGTATTTGAGATTAAACCAACTACTTGAATCAAACACAGTTTGAGATTTACTTTTATACCACTTTTACTTAAGTCACTACTGTTTTCAGATTATTTTAATTATGGGGAACTAGAATTAACTTGAATTAAGTACTGATGGATTGATTATTCTGTTCAACGTACTTTTAATGACAACATTTAATGTATTGATTTTATTTCTTTTTCAAAAATGAAGCCCATATCCATTGTTTCTACTGCTAAGTATGACGAATCTGTTTCTATCGCCTCCTTTATTATAGTGAAAGGTTTGCCAGTCATAAATTTTTGTTTCAAAAATGGTTTCTTTATAAAAAATAGAATGACAAAAATAGAAAAAAAAATAACAAAAACAGGAAAAATTCCCAAAAAAAAACTACCCAAGATTAAAAAAATCCCCAACAAAATGCTCAATCCCCCAATAAAATTACTTATTCCCGTTTTCAAAATAAAATCACCAATTTAGTAATAAATCCCCTAAGTTGACATTACTATCTCTACCTCTGATTTTTCTTATTCTGCTGCTGCTTTTTGCTCATAGAATAAATATGAATTTAAAAAATTCAATTATTCAATTAGAGCCATTGCAACGGAAGCAAATATAATCATTTTATTTAAAAAAAAAAAATGCTCAGAGAAAGCTTTTAAAACCAGTGGGCGTTTTGACTTTTAGTTAAAAGAACATAAAACAATATTTTGTCAATTTGAAATGTAAAATTCGTTGCTATTTGTAGCTACCATTTCAAGGCCAGGTCGTTGTCATCTTCAGGTTTGTTTTTTATATGGGTTGCCACTTTTGTAAGGTAATAAAAACACTTGCTCCAACATTTTTTTAATTTATTAAATAACATCAATTTAAACAATTAACATTATGACAGTGAGAGATCAACATTTTTATATTATTCAGGTGTGAGTTTTTTTTTAAAAGAGAGCGAAAGTTGCACAGTTAGGTAATTTAGACCGTCACCCAATGTTTGCAGAAGAAATCGTCAAATTGACTGTCAGAGACTATCTTAAATCAGATCGAAGCAAGACCGAATAGCGCGGCGTCAACGCTTTATAATTAAAAAATCCGATTCTGACAGCGGGTTAAGTTAAAAAGTTATGGTAATGCAGCTTTTTTTAGGACCATCTAGCGGTTTTATCTCCATTTTTATTTTGTGGATTTAATTAAACAAGAAAAGTTAACATTACTGCTTAAGACACCAAGTGGGAGCTCTTTGTTAAGTATGCCATTTCATCGTCTCAAAAACCGTACATTGTAAAATTAAACTAACTCTTGTTGATTTTTGAATATGTTTAGTGGTGTTTAGTTTGTTTTAATTGAAATAATAAAGCAAAAAAATCTCTTAAAATCAAACAACTTGCCACTTCTGTTCGCTATGCTTGCAAGTTTTTCCTTCTTGTAAAGGGCAACATACATAATAGCGGCTAGCTTTTTTTAAATATAAAAAAATCACTTTTTTTAAAATCCAAACTAATAAAATATGGGAAGAAAATCTAGAATAAGTTATGTGACTGTAATGACTGGAGCTTCAAAACAAAAATTGTTCAAAAGTATTAGCATTCGTAAAAAACTACGAAAATTTGTTGCAAGATGTGAACTGAGAGATATCTTGCTTACAAAAAAACGGTAAACTATACCAGGATCCAAAGCGCAAACTGCTTACAAATGAAAATTACTGCCAACCAAAAAAAAAAAAAAAAAAAAAAAAAAAAAAAAACCAAATTAAATTAAATAAGAAGTTCTTCAAAAAAATAAAATAATATTAAAATATTTTGTTAATAAGTACAAAGTTTGTGATTTGAGAAATCTTCAAATTTAGGGCATAAATCGTCAAATTGTCAATATTTGTTTTGGACCCCAAAATCGTCAAAAAAGGGAGCAAGCTTTATAATTCTTTAAAAACACTGTGCTCGAAATTGACACTTTTTTTTAGACAAGCTAAGCACATGGTGTTTAAGCATAATTCGGGTACGCTGAATCCAATGGTGCTAACCGTTTTTTTTTTAGGTTAGCTCATGTTTTCGAGTTATACCGTTATTTCAAAAATGGAGAAGGTTGCACAACATATATTCGCGTCCCTCGAAAACGGTTTAGTTAATTGAAATTACTAAAAAAAACCGAAATAGTTGTATTTTTTGGTTCAAAACCATTTAAAACTTAAAGGAAATCTTTCGGAATTAAAAATTCTCTGTGACTTATAAAAATGAAGAATGACTAATAAGGCCCGTTTTCACAACTTACCGATAGCTAAAAGTAGGCTTTAACCGGCCTTATAAGTAGTGTTGCATTATTAAAACTATACTTTAACCAAAAAAGAGCGACAAAGTATCGGTTAGTTGTGAAAACGGGCTTAAACTTGCACAAAATGGTTAATTTGGAAGCACTGGAAACACTAACATACTGGCACAAACAAGTGATATTAGAAAATGCTCGAAAATAGCCATAGAAGCATATTTGTGCAATATTCATTTCTTTTTAACTTGTGTACGGGTTAGTGATTGCAATTAGTGTGCACTGCACTTGCAATTCTGACTTGAAATGGCATATTAGGTGTTTAGTAAATCGCAATAGCAAGTAGTTTGGCAACTTTAAATTGCAAAAGTATGCTCAAGGGAACAAGAATATTTTTAAGAAACTATGGCAAAAAAATAAATTTGGCGTTTTGCAATTTTAATTGTGCGGTTGTCAGAACATGGCCGATAAACTTAACCCCGGGTCTCCACGTAGCAATATTTATTGCGGCAAACGACAAATTTGATTGATCCATTAAATTTGCGGCGTATAGACCGCATATTGCCATGAGTGGCAATCTATTGCGCAATGATTGCTCTTCTGATTGCTTGAGCAATTATTGCTTAGCAATTTGCTGTCAAATCAGTTGTTGTTTATCTGACATTTTATTTCTCTGTACGGTTGTCTATTTATTTGTGTGTTTGTGTGCAAATAAACAAAAAAGTAATACAAAACACAACTACGACAATTACAATTAATAATTTTATTAAGTTAATTTATTAATTGAAAAAAGAAAATTTTACAACCACTTGAAACACAACATAAAACATATGTTATAAATACAGCCACAAATCTTTGGACAACTACTCGCTGTGAAAATTGCAAATTTATGGCAAAGCAATTTCAAGTGTTCTCCAGCAATATAGGGCCTGTTCGGAAATGCATCACTGCGCTGCATCAGTGATTTCAAATGCTTAAATATATATCAGTGAAGTAGATGTGGATCAAAAAATTATCAAATACTCCACAAAAATAATAGTCGCACAATAAAAAAAAAATTTAAATTATTTGTTTGCTTTTCTGATGCAGCGCAGTGATGCATTTCCGAACAGGCCCATAATCAGCAATTATCAGCAATTGTATTAAAAAGTGTTTAGTACAATGTTGCAATAATAAGGTGTTGAAAAATTTTATTTTTACAAATCATGTATTTTTAATGCATAGTACCCTAGTGTTTACTCTTTGACAACTTTTCTCAACTAATTCCACCATAAAGAATACCAAAAACTGGTTCCATCAGCAAAATGTCAAATTCTATTCTACTTCGTTACAGCAAAGCGTTTAAACATATTAAATGCCCATACACGACTAAACCACTGTTTTACAGCCTGTTCATCGATTTCGAACGTTAACGTTCGCATAGAAATTTACATTTAAAACAAAAACAAATTTTAGAATTGTGTTTTTGTTTTAAATATAATTATCTATGCGAACGCTGAAGTTCGAAATCTTTAAACAGGCAGTTAGTCTTAAATGTTGCCCACTACTCCTCGTTAAGGCTAGATTACTTTGTATTAATACATGTCAAAAACTCAAGTAATATGAGAAAGTGTGATAGTGTGAATGCAATGTGTCACGAAAATGTCAAGTATTATGAAAAAAGTTTGATATCCCATACGACTTCATCATTTTTTGAAAAATTTATAAACGATAATACTTTTCATTGGATCAGGGTTGCATTTTATTTCATGTGTGAGTGTTTCTACTTTGTGTGATGGTGTGAACACAAACTGTCATGTTAAATTTGATTTTTTGACAGTCGCAACAAAACTCATTAGATTTCTATCTCACAAAGTATTATGGAATACGTAAGGCTTGTGAGATAGTGAAAACTAGCCTTTAGTAATATTTAGTTCACAGCTAACAAGTAATTTTTACATTCAAACACAAATCTTAGTACGAGTAAAAAACTTTATTGTTCCAATTGAGATTCGAACTTGGAGCTTTTCGTTGATTTTTTAGTTTTGCGCTACGTGCATATGGGCATTTCCGTCAAAAGGTCCACCGTGACCGAAAATTTAAAAGTTATAAAAAGCTTATATTGTTATAGAGAAATATTTAGATTTTACTAATTTTATAAATTTACCTATAAATTTGTACACTTAGAGGAACAATGCAAACGTAATTTCTCATTTGTGAGAATGTTTTATTGTAAGTTTTCTTTAATATTATCTTCCTTAAAAGAGGTAAAATTTGATGAAAATTATTCCAAAAAAAATTTCTTACATGGCCTGTAATCTAAGGAAGAGTTCGAAGAGAAATATGTTATTCGGATTAACGGTAAATTTTTATTTTTTTAATCATTATTCAGTTAAATTATTATGAAAAAAATGTCACGTTCGAAATGTCACGTATCGAACCAGATTTTGGCTTAAACAAAAAAAAGTATAGAAGATTTTGGAATCAAACCAAAGACATTTTAATGTTACATTGCTACGTAAAATTCTGAAAGTAGTTTGACTAAAAAATTGTGCCAGGTTTCGCTGAATTACGCCCTTTTATACATGGCCACAAAAACTACTTCAATTTTTTTCACGTTCGAACCGCTACTTCTTTTGCCATTATCTTTGACCTAGAATCGTGCCCCCGTAAACTTTAGCATATATAATAGTGCTTTCTTAGTGCTAGAATTAAAGGGTTAAAAGAACGTAAAAATATTTGTTGTTTAAAATGTAATTGCATTTTTTATGCAATTGAGTAAATTACAAGAAAGTACTTTATAAATTGGTATGATGGTACTTGTTGCTAAAAAGTAAGTGAAGTTTTTGCTGGGTTGTTTCGTTATGTTCGCTTGATAATCCTTGTTTCCTGTTGTTTATTATCTTGTCATTATTTATGGCCTTTTTTTATCCCTAAACTAGAAAACCAAAACTGTGGAATTGACAGGCTTTCTTTCCCTTCGTCAAATATTAGCAATTTTATTTATGGATACGTTAACTGATATACTACCTAATAATTAATCTTTGTTATTTTATATCAGTTATACAGAATTGTTTTTGCTATTTAACTAAAGAGTGCTTGATTTGTGATATTTGTTGACTATTGTTTAAAAGTGAATTTTAATCGGACATGAGACAACAATATTTAGTGCTAAAACTTATATTTGTCCAATTCACAAGCTCGTAATAACGCCGTATTTATTGTCAAATTGTCTAATTATAAATGTATAATCCACTAGTTTGCATTAACGTCGTATTCGTTATTTAGCCGTCTATTTATACAATATTGTATATTTGTTGTTGGTAATTTTCATACAAAAGGGTTGTCTCATTATACGTTTGATTTTGATGTGTTTTGAAAAATTTTGTATTCATACCAGGTCTGGAAATGTTCGATTTGTTTGGAGAATTTGTAAAAATCTTTAGAATGTGAACACAATCTGGAAAATTCAAATTCAAGTTTTGTTTCCATTGTATTTAACTAAGCAAGGGAGCCTCAATATCACAACAATACAACACCAAAATATCTTTTTTATGATATATTTTTATATTTAGTATTGCTACCATATTTGTATATTAATTAAATAAGACTTTTTTAATAACACTGAAATGATTTGAGTTTATACGAAAGTTAACAAAATTAAGATTAAAATACTATCGTATATATTGGACATTTGTGTACGATTGAGTTTTACATGTTTTGAAAAATTTTGTATATATACCAGGCCTGGAAATGCTAGATTTTTTTTTTTTGGTGAATTTTTAAAAATCAGTTTGCAATGTGATACCTAACACAAATTTAATTCTTCTAAATGATTAACAACAAGACGGTGTTATTTAAAAATTTTAATATTTTCAGTAGAAGCAAAACGTTTTTTAATTTTACAATAAAGGCATGTAAAAAAGAATTCTTACACCAATCTTTTCATTACCAAAAAGTAGATGATATTTTTACAGCGGGGGAAATAAAAATTTTGTGTTAATTCCTTCTTGTTGATCAAGTGCGATATGTTTAATTAATTGCAATTTATTTTTGAAATTGCTTATGAATTAACATTTATTATCATTTCACCTAAAATTAAAACTCCCATACCTGGTTTAATTTCATGGCATCGAATAATGTGAATGTTAACTTTAGTTAAAGAAGAAGAACTAGACAGAACTAAGTTTTAATAAAGGGCCGATGTTGATTTTGAATAAAACAGAAATTATTTAGGAAATTATTGTCATTTCTTTTTATTATGATAATATTGGTATGGTTCAATTATGTATTGAACAAAATATCGGCACACCTCCACTCGATGGTCCAAATTTTCGATGACGCTGTCGTTAATGTGCCGAGTTATCTCATCCTTTTGATCTTGAATTGGTTTTGTCTTATCGAAGTATAATTTTTCTTTTAAATATCCCCAAAGAAAGAAGTCCAACGGTGTCGAATCACATGATCGAGGCGGAAAATTAACATCGCCACTATGTGAGATAACACGCCCGTTGTTGGCTGTGTGGTAAGTGGCACCATATGGAACCACATATCGTCCAGGTCCATATTTTTAATTTCTGGGTACAAAAATTCTGTTATGATCTCGCGAACGCGAATACCATTCACGGCTAATGCTTGGCCGACGAAGAAGTACGGCCCAATGAAGCGGGCAGCCCTAAAACGTACTAAACAGTCACTCTTTGTGGATGCATCGGCTTTTAAACCACCACTCTTGGATTCTCATTTGCCCAAATGCTGAAAATTTGTTGCTGAAGATGATTTTCTTTGTAAAGTCGCCATCCACTTTTGTCTGTGTAACCAACTTAAAAAAGTCAGACGGCTTCAACTCTTGAGTCAATTGAACCTTGTAAGCTTACAAGTTCAAGTCTTTATTTAAAATTCGCATCAGAGATGCTTGTGAGATGTTCAATTGTTGGGCACGACGACAAATCGATGTTGACAGCTCTTCTGCCACACTATCGTGAACAGCAGCAATGTATTTCGCAGAACGATCTGGGAGAGCATTTACACGCGCACAATTTTCCCTATTGTGGAAACATTTGCTGACCAAAAAAATACAAAGTGCACGAAGTCCATTTTGTTCGTAAAAGGTTACAACAATCTTTATACGCTGCTCAATTATTAACCTCCCCATGTTTGAATTTGTCAAGCACTGAAACAAAGAAATGTCAAAAAAATCTTGACGGTGTGAATCACAATTAACATCGCCCACTATGGTTAGACCACCCTTAGATCTATTTCGACTTAAAGCGGATATAATGTGTAAAATCAGCTCCATAGCAAAATATAAAGTGCTCTTAATATAGACCATCAAATATTTGGTGTTTAATGTTATTCTAAAATTGAGCAAGACTGTCGCATAAGATGTCAGTGGAAAATAATTGCTGCGTTTGAAGAGAGAAATAAATAAAAAACTGCAAGACTTTTTTTTTTTTTATTTTTTTTTTTTTTTTTCATAAATAGTTTTTTTTTTTTTTTTTTTTTTTTTTTAATTTCCTAAGCTAATCCCGCGAAGCTCTATGCTTGTCTGCAGGAAAGAAACCAGAGTCTCTGGAGGGAATCGAACCCGCAACCTCGGCTCTGATAGACTAGCTCACTACCAGCTAGCCTACCGAGGCAATCAACTGGTGCCAATCAAAATATTTTTTGACGAACACAATCATCTTGACGTTGCTTTACAAGTAAAAATCTAGATAGTTTAACTCACCCCACTTCAGTTGAAAGTGCTTTTATAAAATTATAATGAATCGTTTCTGTTCTCAAGAAATAGACAGTTCCTTTGCATCGAATAAAAGTTTTTCTTTGCTTTTTTTAAGTTTTAATTTCATATTATTTGGAGGTTGCATAAAAATTGTCTACCAAACAGTTGTTTTTACCTGCAGAATTTTAAAAGGATATTGTAGATTATTTTCTTTTAAGTTATCAATATTAATTTCCTCATTTTTAACTCTACAGCATCACAGGTGGTGAACTTGGGTATAGTAAGTGTTTCATTCCGAATGTTACGCTTAAAAATATTCATCTAAGAGTAATCCTCAGTCAATTTAGCCAAGTCGATCTTAATTATTGTACTTTTGAATTGTTTTTATTTCTCTAAAGCAGTTTGCGGCCTAATATTCTTTGTAGGATTTAAAAGGAACATTAAAATATAAAGCAGTCTAGAATTAAAATCGAGCCCCGGTAGGCTAGCTGGTAGTGAGCTAGTCTATGACCGTCGGGGCTACGGCTTTGATTCCCGCCAGAGACTCATATACCCAAATTCTGTTTGCATAGTAGTTACTATTAAGATCCAATATTAATAAACATTTTTAACTTAAATGCAAGATTTTATGATGATTGTTTTTAAAAATAAATCGCAAGTTTTATTTTAAATCCTTTCCCGGATGAACTTCCTGTTCCTGGTAGAGGCTACATGCAAATACAGCATTCTTACTTGTAAAATAAAAGCTTGCATACTCATGCAACTGCATGTAATCATTTTACTTCTTCTTCATTTCTCCTGCATTCAATTATAATTAAAATATTCATTGGATAAAAGGAAAACGTTTTTACGTACAACTTTATTTTAATTATAAAATTTCTTCGCGAAAATAAAAATCGTCTGATAACTATTACTTTACCATATCGGATTCTTTTTCATGGTGACAGTTAAAATTGTTTGCCATCTTTTGAAATTTCTCAGTTATTTTTAAAGAGATTAAGAATATTGGTCATAAGTGGGTTATTATTCCCAATACATTTGCGTTTTATTACACAGATGAACACATACATATAAATATGAAAATAAATAAAAAAAAAAGAAAAATAACCCAGTTAACTGTTTTTTTTTTATTGTTTGAATTGGATTAAATTTTTTGTTAATATTTGAATATAATACGCACTGACGTTCATAAAATGAAAGTATGTGAAAGATGGATATTAATAAAAATAATTCTTGAAAAAAGGGTTTTATTACAGGTATTTATTATTATTATTATGTCCTGTGGTCCCTATAAGGAATAAGGGTATTGAAGTCAATTAACAATCAATTTTAATTAAAAAAATTTAATACAAAAAATGAAAGGACTAGATTTAACTCTTCTCTGAATGTACTCCAATTTATCTTTCAAGAGACACAGAGTCCTTAACATTATACTATCCTTTAAGAAACATCTATATCTAGATACAGAGTTGATTGGTTAGTTATCGTGGTAGCCTGACTCCGGTCGGATAAGACCGCACCATTTATTTAAAGTTATTTTACAATTTAATACAAGTTTTAAATATTTTGACGGAAGCTCGTTCCTGTTCTAATTATTTGTTTGAAAATTTTTAAATACAATAACAACTTTTCATGTCAGGTTTGTAGTTTGCTCAAATACTTTAGAGTTGTATTAAAGTGTGCAACTGCCATTTTGATATAATTGCTTATATTTGAGGTAAGAGGTTCATAACTTAAGCTCCTAGCGACAATCCGTCGCATTCATGTTTCTAATTAGATCTGCTGGACTTATCCTTAATATTTCAGAAATGTTTTTGAGAATATTGTTGCTAAAAAATTTATATCACATTCACAAATAACTTGAAAAGTATTTCATTACAGCAGTTGCGACAATATTTATTAAAGGGAACTTGTATGTTTCTTGCATGTTTTCCTTGCACCTGGTAGCGCCAATCAGTCTCAATAAATATACTTTCAATTATGGTGCAATTATTTTAAGAAAACTTTCTCACTAAAACTGGGCCTTAGAAACCTTTTTTTATTGCTGCATATTCTTCTTTTAGAACTCTAATCTTCCTCTATATTATGAAAGATTTTCTGCGAAACATTTAAGCTTAATGATGAAAGCGGAAAGACGAAAAGAGGAGTGAACTTTATTTCGTGTTCAAGCAGTTTTTGTGTGTCTGTTATTGAGGGGAAGAAAAAGAAAGAGAAAAGGTATTTTAAACATTTCAAATTCTGCAAAATAAAAGTTTCTTTGTATAAACACGAATACAAATTCAAAAGAGAGTGTAAGAAAGGTTTTGCAGCCAATGTTTCATTTTTAAATATGCCATTTTCAACAGTTAAACTATTAAGAATGCTGCTAGTATATTTGCGATTTCTAAGGCAGATACCGCTTTAACTAATTTATCCCCCTGCTCGTTGCCTAAGAAAATTCTTTGCACTGAGAACCGTGCCCAGTGATGCCAACTTAGCTATAATGGAACCACATTAAGCTTTTTCTAATTACTCCTGGCCCGTAATTTTTCTTGTCCGTATAATGAAACTTTTTTAAAAAAGAACTAACACGGGCTCTTTTAAAACGTGATATTGAAACGTTTGACACTTTTAACATCTATCAGTAAATACTTCCGTTTTTAACCTCTTTTTTCCTCGGTCAAAAGTATAGAAAGGCTTGGGAATCAAATCCTGTGCTTAGAAAATGGAGTTAACCAACAAAAGATTCGTCAAAAGCTTCATGCAAATATTACAATTATAAAATATATAAAAGCTTAACATTTTCATTTAGTACGCCATTCGGAGACTCAAAAACATAAAAAAACTATGGCGCCATTTAACGATGTTGTACTATCCCAACAAGATATATAATTGTTGCCAGATGTTCAGACAGAAACGTAAATTGCACATTAAAATCTTGCTTTATATACACCATTTTTAGCAATGAATAATAAACTTTGCGAAACAATCGTAAAAAAAATGTGATTGAAACATATAAAAAGTCAAAAATGTATATAACAAGTAGAAGTGCTATATTAGGCTATGCCGAATCTTATCTACCATTCACCATGATGAGATAAGAACAAAAAGTTATATACATAAATAACGTTCTTTAGATAGGGTTAAAAAATTTTAATTAAGCCACGCCAACTTACATTCGCAAGAATATAAAAAAAAACAAAATATGTATATATGTACCTAAGCCCGTTCTAAAAATCGTTTTTAGAACATACAAAAATAAATAAAAAAAAATGAAAAAAAATTCTTTTTGGGATTCGAACTGGCAATATTATCAGTCTCGGGAGAGAACTTAACAACTCGGCTACGAATGCTTTTACTGAAGATGCGTTAAATTAAAATATATTGAGTCTATGAGTTTGTTTCTTTATTTGAGCGGCATATTATATACATGCATTAATGTGTATGTGTATGCGTAAAATTAAACACATTACAAATAAAATCCACCACTTGTAGTGAAGGGTATAAAAAAACAACAACAAAAAAACCACATTACCAACACTGTATTACCATAGCCACTGTATGATCGTAGAAACCAAAATTGAATTGGTTTGTATGGTATGTTTATGTCGTTTTGGTAATACAGTGTTGGTATGGTAATGTCACGTCTAATTGGACCTTTAAAGGAACAAATTTGAGGCAGTCGTGGTTTTTTACACATATCTCAGCCATTTGTGGACCGATCTTGCTGAATTTCAATAGCAAACAATTCCGGACCATATGTGATAAAATGTATAATAACCTGGCCCCCATTATATATGGGGTCTACGGAAAATCCATTTCAACGGACAGACGGACATCGTTAAATCAACTTCGCTCCTCATAAGGACCCAGAATATATATACTTTATAGGGTCTAACATCAATATTAAAGAAATTTCAAACGGAATGACAAACTTATATATACCCTATTCACCACCTGTGGTGAAGGGTATAAAACACACATATGGCCAGAAAAAGAATTTAACACTTTTCTAAAATTACTGTTCATATTTTTATTGCTATTTATTGAAATGTTACATATTGTAATGTTAATAATTGTATACAATTTTTAAGTGGTAATTTTATTAAATTCTTTTAATATAAATGAGTCTTAAGTACAAAAATTAATAATAAATGGATTTAAAACAGAACACTCTTTGATTTTTAAATTTAGCACTTTAAAGTTTTTTTTGACTGCTCGGTCGGCACGTTTTTCTATTTGAATAGTTGGCATCTCTGGCCATGCCAGAGTATTAGTAATTAAACATTGACGTACAAGGATGGATATGGAAAATTAGTATTTTTAATTCATATTCTTGAAAACGAGCTATAGTTCTTCAAAAACCACACAAGGCTACAATACCCATAGAAATTAGCTCGTTTTCTTACTTCTATCATTATTTTGCTGGGACTTCTTATTGCCTTCACTTTAATCATTATCAACATTATCTTCAATATAAAAATGCTACGCAAAAGCATGTATGCAAATAAAACCTTTAAACGAAAAAAAAAAAAAAAAATGAAAAACAGTACAATAAACATCCAGTTTTGAACATTGTACAAGAAGCAAAGGAGGAACCTTATAACAGGATATTTCCTAAAGATATAAAGTTAAATGCAAGAATAAAAAACAAAAATTACAAAAACTTAATGAAATGTTATCCTATTAGGGTTTTCGGAGAGATTCCCGTCCCGGTATTTCCAGAAATGTTACACTCCGCTCTTCCGGGAATTAAGAGCGAAATTATCGGAAATTAGAAATTAAAACAGTAACAAAAATACTTATTCTCACTGAAAAACTAAGGCAACGAATTTTTAATCGACCTTTAATACCATTTCCATGTATTAATCGAAATCCAAGGAGAGTTTTGAGCTTTCATTATACCAAGGGAAAAGTTGTATTTCCGGAGCACTGTTTCAGACTTTTTTAAAAATTAATGGCCAATTTTCAGGATTGTTATTAAAACACATTTATGTTTAAAATCGTTTTAAATACAAAATTATCTTCTTCACTAAATACTTAAATCAAACTTAATTCACCGATGTAGTACACTTAATTTCAACTTAAGTTTCTATTGTAATATTTTAGCAAGGTGGCCTCAATATCACGACAATACAACAACAAGAGGCAAAGCAATAACAATCAGCTGTTTTTTGAGACCACCTTGTAAATAACTATACTTTTTTATAATATTTTTTTGTATTTAGTAGTGCTACCATTCTTTTATCTTAATAAAATAAGACTTTTAAAATAAAACTCAAAAAATCAATCTGTATTTAAATACGATTTAAGTTTTTATGAAAATTAACTTAATTTAGATTTAATTACTATCCTGAAAATTGGGCATAAGTCTACTACACGGTGGCACAAAATCAACGTTATTATTTATTTAACCTAACAGTTTTATTTACTTTAATATCTTTAGTTTTTCTAAAATCTTTATGGATGAAGTTTCCTGATGATCTGGCCTAAGCAACCAGTGAAAGGCGCATAGGAATAGCTTATCCCAGCAACAATAAATTTCAAGTGTGTTTATCAGGAATAAAAAACTGGGAATTGAGCACGAATAACAAAATCTTTTTAATTTAACTTATAAATTTAATAAACTTTAGCCCCCGTATTCATAAGCGATCATTCAATTTAAAAAAATATTTATTAAATAAAATTTTAAGCGAAAACTTGGCTTGTGAACCTTTATGTATTAACCGCCACTTACTTGTCGTTTTCGAGGAAATATGGTCCAATGGTCCATACAGGAGTTATTCGATACCATACTGTGCATCTAAGTGTGCTCAACAGCTATTTTTGGTATTGGATTTGCAATTTTATTAATCGCTCATTATGAGTTTGTGCGACAGCGTGGCCTAAAAATTAAAAAAAATATAAAAGTTAAGTTCCAGGATTTGAAAGTTACTTGAGTTTACAACAAAACTATGCTAATTATACAAAGATCGTGATATTTAAGCATTTTTATTTCACAGTGCAACAAAATTCGGGCAATCGCCCCCAGCCTCAACACTTGCAAAGCGAAATAAGAGTAGGCTACTGGTAGAGCAAATCTGCCAAAGGGTTTTGAAAAGTTAGCTCGGGTTCTCGAAATATCGGCCCTAAGTTTTTGATATTTTTATAAAGGTGCGAATATTTTCTGCATCAAATTTCACTAGGGGTCTTCTAAGACCAAAAGTTCGTGTGATGTATTTTAAACGGATTTTCGAAATTCCGGGCCTTGAAATTTATGAATTTTTCGAAAAGCTGTTTTACATACATTGCATGATTTTTTGGTCTTAGAAGAACCCTAGTGAAATTTGATGCAGAAAATATCCGCAGAACCTTTTAACCCTTAAGAGTGCCGTTTTAGTATATTTTTGTGTAAGAGTTAAGAAAAAGGAAAAAAATTACCCCTTCAAATGAGAGTCAGAGGGTTTATAAATTCTAAGAGAAGAATCGCTATACCATTCTACTGCAGACATCTCCAATTATTTTTTTTTAGTTTAGAAGTACATATAGTATATTTTTTTTGGACTTATACCAAACGCCTTTTCAAAAACTTCAAAACTTAAGGGGCCATAGTTCGGGAACCCGAGCTAACTTTTCAAAAACATTTGGCAGATTTGCTCTACTAGTAGTCTAATTTCATTTCGCAAGTTGCAAGTGTTGAGGGTGTTTTTTTTTTTTTTGTTGTACAGTGTTTTAAGGTTCTGTATAAAACGTGAGGTTAACGCCATAAAGGCAATAACGAATAATCAGTGGAAAGTAAATATACTATGTGTAACAGAAGTCATCACACTATTGGAAGATACTAAAATTTTTTCAAATCGCGATATATGTATATCAGTTTTGCTTTGACATCTGTAAAAACAGCAGATACAAAATACAATTAAATAAGAATTCGAGCGCTTTACTTATAAGGAGCGTAGTTCTAGGTAGCCAAGTTTCTCGTTTTATTGGCTGGCAAGATCGACCGATTTAAATTGCGTAAATTTTTTCTAAGGTTTCTTAAAGCCACGCGTCTATGTCAACAAATCCCAGACTCTTTTTACGAGACTATCCGCCAGGACGGCGGGAGTCTATCGCATTCACAATAAATCAACAGTGTTTTTCGCAACCACATACATTTTCAATTAAGAAAACGCTTGCAAATTTTGCCCACAACAATATTACATACATATGTATGTATGTATGTATATTATAATTTTTTCTTTGTTAAAATATTAATTTTAAACTAAATAAAATTATTATAAACGTTATTAATAATTCCATACAAATTGTTGCTGAGGTAGAAATAGACTCAACTTTAAAATTTTTTTTTTTTTAATTTTTATTTCGAAAAGTTAAAGAAATAAGAAAGGAAATAAGAAATAATAGTACATGTGATCAGTGTTGAGGAAAAAATGCTAGACTTTGTTTAAAAAAAATGCTAGAATATATGCTAAAAAAATTAACATGTAGAAAGATCTTCATTAAAGTAAGGGCCAATAATTTTTTTATAATATGCTGCATATTGTACTTCAGGTTAAACGATCATCTGTCAAATAGACTTTAATAAATGTTTGTCAGATACTCGACAGCTGTAATCGAGCTATGCACAGCACATAAACTTAATATCACCTCTGCTGAACTTTGTTACAAATCCTTTAGAAAGCGATAGGATTGTTTTTAGTTATGCCCGTAACACTTTTGTGTTTTCTTTTTGCTGCGTGTTGCTCCAGGCCACTAAGTCATCTGTTTCTTTTACCCATTCTTTTAACTTTTGTGAATAGGCTTTTACTTTTTTTTTTTTAATTTTCTCCTCTTTTGATTTCTATTTCAGTCAAACCTTAATGAGCATTTACATTGTTGCATTTTTTAGATATAATTCAATGTTAGAATCTTCCGCTTTTTGTTTTGCATTTGTATTAAACATTATAGAAATGGAAAATATTAAAAATATTACAAAAACTAAAAAATGCTAGGAATTTTTAAATAATGCAAGAAACATGGCAACACTGCATGTGATTGAACGTGTAGTAAAATTTAAATAAAAATTATACTACACGTTCAATCCCTTGTATTGTGAAAGCCGCATATAATTTTTTTTTAAGTTTTGAAATAACTAACTGAAATAAGATTTGTTAACCTCTCAAAATGGTTCAGTATCCCAACTCACTTTTGCACAGCACGCCAAAGAAGTTATCGATCGAGGTTAATATGATATCAATATATTATTTGGAACTTTCATCTCACGAATTTAATTATTCAAATATCTAAATACTTTCACAATAGTAAACATTAAAAAAATCATACAATACTTTCGTTATTTTCTTTAAACTGGGTGGGAATAGCCGTTTTCAGATTTGTGGGAATGCAAACCCTTAATCAAATCAAAAATTTATTTTCCTTAAATAAATACGCTCCAGAGATTCATACAGGCATCCAAACAAAGTAAAGACGAAAAACTTACAAATATAATGAAACACGCCTTTAAAACTAATTGGAGAGCGAGAGAATGTCTAGCAAATTTTGGCAAAACAAATCCTTGTGTCAATGAAGAGTTGCCAGACAGCCGGCCAGCCATCATGTAGTCATGTTGGTAAGTGTGGTCTTAACCACAGTCAATATTTTGGGCGTTGTGTATAATAAATTGAACTTCATCATGTAGAGTTAATTAAACGTTCAAATACATATACATATACAAATGGGAAGTAAAAGAAAATATATACAAATATCGTTTCTTTTTTTAACATTATTTCTTTTATATTTAACATTTTGCTTACTGCTATGAATTTTTACTAGGACTATTAAGAAGACAAAAAGAAGCAGCTTAACATTGGGGCAGAAAAATAAAACTTGTGGAGGCGAAAGCTATGTATACAAACATATACCCTAGAATTAATTGTATAAGTTAGTGTGTGTATGTTTAAAGATAAAATAAAAAATATATTAATGCCATTAAACTGCAGATTGTCGTTTCGTAAAAATATTCAACATACTCATTGAGTTTAACTCGAAACATTTTATTTAACTTTAACTGCCAAATCCTTGGAATTTTACACTAAACAAAATCCATGCATATTGTACGAAACATAAATCGCCACTACGAAATAGTTGTTTATGAAAATTTATTTAAAATATAAAATAACTTTTTTTTAATTATAAATTTAACCCGTGACTTCGTTCTTGTCGTCAAAATTGGAGCAAGATATAAAGAAAATGATTTATCCAATAACAAATTTATAGAAATTTTATTTAGGCCCTAATCAAGGCGAATTCATACAAGGTGGTCTTATTTTAAAAACGTTTTACAACACTGCAAAATATTTTAACGTTGTGTCAAAAATTTAAGCAAATATTTCATATTGTTTTTAATTTTAAATTGTGTATTTTGAAATTTAATAACTTAAATAAGTTTTCAATTTCATAATTTTAAGCAAAAATGATAGAATTTAGTAAAGATTCCACAGAACCACTAGAACGGTATACCATTTTGACACAAGGTTAGTTATCAGCTGTTGCTTACGTAGCAAGATAAGTTCACCTGGTGTAAATTCGCCTTGGCCCTAATTGAAAGCAAAAACAAAGTCAAAAATATTTTTTGTTTTTGTTGTTGCTTTCTCAGAAATTTATATTGAACTTTTAAATTTTAAACGCTGCATATCTTGTGGCGTTGAAAATTTAAAAACGCAAATGTAACTGTTTTACCCGTTGTACCTCTTAAAAAGTATCCAATATTTTAATCCAGGCCATATTCTATTACTTTACCAAATGTCCTAAATAAAAAAAGTACCAAAGGTAAAAGAGTACTAAAATTACCAGCTTTTTCTCATTATAGACCCCCAGAAAGTACACTATATGCAATTATAGGTTTTAATCTGTATGATCATCAAATATATGGTTTTAGCCCTTAAAAAGTACCTATTATTGTAATAGCGAACACATGCAATCTGTACATCAAATATTTCAAAAAAGAAATTTTAGCAATTTTTTCCTGTTTTCACCCCTTTAAAGTAAGCTACATATATTTTAACCTGGGTCATACGCTATCTCTAAACAAAATTTATCAAAAAAAGAAAAAGTACCAAAGGTAAAAAGTACCAAATGCACCACATTTTCCCAATTTTAGGTCTCCACAAAGTACACTATATAGTGATGCAGGCTATGATCTTTATGCAAACAAAATTTATGGTTTTTCCCCTTTAAAATAATTTAATCTGGAACATATGCAATCTGTATAGCAAAGAGTACCAATTTTATACCTTTTTACCTCTTAAAAGTACCCTACATTTTAATCTGGGTCATATGCTATCTCTATACAAAATTTATCAACTACCGAGGGTAAATGATAACCAAAAACTCAAGCTTCTCCTTAGTAAGGGCTCCAAAAATTGCACTGATTTTAATGTACGCTATTATCTTCAAAAGTCCCCTATATTTTCATCTCGCATATATTCGATCTGTGAACAAAATTTATCAAAAAGAGCAAAAGTACCAATTTTTGCCCGTTTTTACCTCTTAGAGAGTACTCCACAGGGATAATAAATGAGAAAACCAGTATCGCACCAACAAATTTTTAAAATCGTACTTTTTTGACCCCAATAGTACTTAATCATATCTTATAATTTTTTTTAATGTTATTTTCATAAACTACAATTAAATACAACAAAATCAAAAGGTACTGAAAATTAATTTGTACATGTAAAGCAGTGAAGGGCAACACACATACTATCACATTTATTCTTGTGTGGGTGGCAGCAGAAAACGAATAACGCTCACCAACAAGTGCTGATCTGCAACTGATTTGAATAACTTTGACGAAATGACAAAAAAGTAACAGCCGAAAGTACATATCCCACAGACCACACCAAGAAGTTTAGTGTACATGTTTCGACGTCACACAAGCAGCATTTTATTTCTATGCACGCGTCATGGGATTTGCAAAAGTGCCCTTCACTGATGTAAAGTATAAATAGCAAAATATAATAAATCCATACATGCTTATTAATTACACATATATAATGTGGTGGGTCAAATAAAATAGGTGGTTTTCCAAAATATTCAAGAATGGAGGCAAACGAATTGTATATGCTTTAGCCACACTGGTATGATGCGGTTTTTGGGTCGAGAAATCAATTTATTTTTAATTGCTGCCAGAAAAAGCTTTCATGCACTTTTTAGAATTTATCGACTTTTTTTGGCGGAATTTGACGAAATTGTTGTGAAAATGGACGAATATTTCTCAAAATGCAATCTCAAATTATAAAACGAAAATACAAATTTTTAGCGTTCGTTGTAGTCCATTCCAAAATAAATTTGAAATGAGAAGAAGTCATCTCTTCTACTAGAAATTTGCACAAGTCGTTTCCTATATCTTTTAAAAACTGGTCAATATTATCAGAAAACGCACGCTTAAATGTTGCCGCTGATACTAAATTAAAAATGTGTCATATGCAATCGCTCAATGAACAAGTGCAAAAATCTATTTGCAATAGCGGAGTTTAGTGTTTGGTGCAAATGGTCTAGCAAATGCAAAATATCATTTTTAAATCCAACAACGGAAAAATAAAGTTTACGTTTGATTTCATAAAAAAGCTGCAATATTTTGCAATTTGACAAGACCATTTGCACCAAACACTGAGCTCCGCTATTGTTAATAGATTTTTGCACTTGGAGAGTTAATACGAGTTGCCATTTTATTTCACTTAACAATAGGTGTAAAATATTTGGAAATAGTACCAAATGAACCACGAGGCTACCAGCGCATTTTTTAGTTTTGAATTTAACCAAAAAAAGTACAATTGTACCAATTTTATCTTTCATGGTACCCCATATTTGAATCTGGACCGTATGCTATCCAAATCCATTAAGCGGTTTTTACGTAATTGCGCCTCAATCATACCGACTTTTACATTTTTATCGCGGTTGACGAATTTAAATTTTGGGTGAATATTAGTAGGATAGAAACAAATAAGTTTAAATCAAACATTTTAATTCAAAGAAACATATATTTTCTTGGATAAATTTTTAAAAAAATTTTTTAGGTTTATAAGACGAAATTTCTATGCAATTTTTATTATGAACTAAGCCTTCCTTAAAGGCCAAAATAACTGCACAAGCAGTTTGACAACAACAAAATTTTAATATTTATACAAACATACTTTTTATCAAAGTTATTTTTGGGAATACAAAATTTATTATTAAGATTTTTTTTTTTATTTTTATTTTTATAAATACACTGAAATTTATTTCTGAGGGAAAACTAGTTGCTATGCGCTGTACACTGTTTGCTTAGACCAGATCATCAGGAAACCTTTTTCCAAAGATTTAAGAAAAGCGAAAAATATTATACAAATAAAACTGTAAAGCGAATGAGAATTATTCAATTTATCAAAAGTTCTGCCTGTAACAATATCAAAGAAAAACAAATAAAAGCAGTTTGCCATTTTTCAGCTATGTTTGTTTAACCGTTTATTTGGACCTTTGCTCAATGACGTTGCCGTCTACTCTAATATTTGGAAGTTACTAAAAAATAAAAAAATTGTAAAAACTTATTAAAATAAAAAAAAAAAATTAAATTGTGGTTATTTTGTTGAACTATTTATGGTTTTTAATCTATTTTTTTTTAATATTTTTAGTTAGGGTTAAGTTCATCAAATTTAATTTTCATTAAACTATTTTTATGAAGAAAGGAATTTTACAACATGAAAATTAATAAAAATTAAAAATAATAAAAATAAAATAGTTGAGCTCGAGGCCTGGGTTGTTCTTTAAAATTCTTCTTTATTTTTTCCAATATTTCGCTACTCTTCGAGTAGCATCCTCAGGGAGTATCTTTAATTTAAATATAAAAACAATACAAAAGTTAAGTATAATTTAGTTTCAAGTGAACAAACAATAATACATTTAAGTGAAATTGACAATTTTCATAAACAAACGACAAACACAATATTAATTTAAACAGTATTTTTATATATTAACAAACGCACTCACAATGGATTTAAAATAAACAAACAAAATTCTAAAAAATTTTTTTTTTTTGTTTCTCCTTTCCTTATCGTTGTTTTTAACTCGTCATCATAACTACTACTAAACTTAATAATATTATTGCATTTTTCTATTCCCTTTATTGACTAAATGTATGTAGTTGTTGGAACAAGTACTCTCTATGTCGCTCTTAAAATTGATTCGCTGTGTTGTTTTTGTTCTTATGATGTTTAGCATCTCCAGTATGTACCTTCGTTTGTAATTAAGTTCGGTTTGTAAAACTTTGACCTCATTAAAATTAGGGTAGTGTTTATTTTCCAGACAATGTTTTACCAATGCAGTTTTTTGTGTTGGATTACTGAGTTTTAATTTGTTATCAGATTTGTGACCAGCGATTCTGGTCCTCAGTTTATTTTTTGTTGTACCTATGTAAACCATATCACATTCCTCAGTTAAACTTCCACTGCATGGTATTTGGTATATTAAATTAGATTTATCCATCATTTCGATTTTATCTTTTGTTTTACTAAATATTTTGGAAAGATTGTTGTCAGTTTTATGTGCTATTGTAATAATTTCACCATTAAATAATTTTGATTTTTCAAATCTTTCGGATAAATCAGGTACGTATGTAAGTGACTTATATATTTTTGGTTCCACGGCTACTTTATAATTATTTCCTACTTTTTTATCGTAATCACGGATAAGTTTGTCGGCAAGTTTTCTCGGAAAATTGTTATTCAGTAAGATATTCTGGATTTTTATTTTATTGTTTCTATGGAATTCAGCGTCACTTAGGCTTAGCACTCTTTTTATTAAATTGTTAGCGGTATTGATAATAACTCTTTTAGGGTGTTTTGAAAAATAGTTTATTATTCGACCAGAAGACGTTGGTTTTTGGTACCAGTCCAATTTTAAAGCGTTACCTTCCCTAATTACAATAGTATCTAAATATGGTAATTTAAAATTACACTCTTCCTCAACAGTAAATTTGATTCTATGGTGAAAATTATTTAACTTGGTCAATACCTCCTCAATTGCACTTTCCCGAACTATACTAAAAATGTCATCAACATACTTCGTCAAGATTTTGGGTTTTATCGTTAAATTTTCCAACACCGTCTCTAAAAGTTTTTCCATCACGATGTCTGCAACTATGGGTGATGCTGGTGAGCCCATCGGAAGACCTTTTTTCTGTATATAAATTTTGCCGTCATATTTAAAATAACGGTTATCCTTGATGCAGAATTTTACAATTCGTAGAAATAAATTCTTTTCCATTTTTGTATACCTGGAGATTTCTTCCCATTTTTCTTCTATAGTTACTAAAGCTAGATCGACAGGGATACTGGGGAACAACGATACAACATCAAACGAAATTAATCTTTCATCGTCCTGTATAGTCAAGTCTTTTATCCTATTTCTAAATTGCACTGAGTCCTTAACATTAAATCTTGAGTTTTCCGTAGTCATTTTTAATATCACAGTAATATATTTGCACAACTCACTTGCTGGAGTGTTAATAGAAGAACATATTGGCCTTAATGGGTAGTCTTCTTTATGGATTTTGGGAAGTCCATATATCCTTGGTGCTAAAGCAACTTCAGTTTTTAATCTTCTCTTCTCACTTTCCGATATTAAATTTTTACTAAACATTTCCTCTACTAAATCATTATTAATCTTTTGTAGTCCATTTGTTGGATCTTTATTTACCCTTTGGTACGTCATCATGTCTCCAACAATATGTTTCATTCTTTTTTCATATTCAACTCTCTCCATGGCTACGGTAACGTTACCTTTGTCGGCGTTTAATATCAAAAGGTTATCGTTGTTTTTCAAAAACTTTTTCGCCTTTTCCATTACATTCAATGTGAATTTGTCCCTGTTATTAATTTTCAGCTTATTTAAGTGATTATCAACATTGGATGTAAATCTCATCCTTGATATTTCCTGTTCTTCCTTTTCTTGTATAGTCTGTATGAAATCCTCGCCACCTGCTATGAATTTTAACATCGGGAATTCATCCCTAGCTACAGGGAGTGCATGTTTTTCCCCTAGAGAAAAAATCCACTCTACATCCTCAGGTATCTCAGTGTTGGTCAAGTTTTTAAACCAGTTTCTATTAAATTTTATTTCTAATTCCCTTTTTTGCATTTCCCTCAGTTTTTCAAATTTTTTCTTATGTTTAATCTTTAATTTTTCTTTCAATTTATTTGTCAAAAAATCCTCACTGTTCCACAATATCATTGCTTCATCTTTTGTTAAAAGATTGTCAATTGATGTTTTAATATTTTCCTTTTCCCTTTCATTGTGCTTTAAAAGTTCATGTTTGTGTGTAACTAATAAGTTGAGTACTTTACTGTGAAAATTCTGAATGTATTTTGTAAGTGTTTGTCTTGTAGTGGATTTTGTACTTATTGTCGTTTCGAAAATGTTGTGTATATTTTTGGTAGAATTCAATATAAAAGATGGTATTATACCCGTATTTCTACACCTTATTAAAAAAGTGATCGATGCTTTTAACTTTAAGTGTTTGTCCCTTGTTGTATTATACTTATTTATCTTTGTCCTGACGTTGTTGTTTTTCTTAAATTTATTGTAAACCATTTTGATGTTACTACGGCGTGCTCTCCGTTTAATATATTAAAGTTGTTTTTTATTTGACCTTTCCAATCTAATAATAAAAATAAAATAGTTGAGCTCGAGGCCTGGGTTGTTCTTTAAAATTCTTCTTTATTTTTTCCAATATTTCGCTACTCTTCGAGTAGCATCCTCAACTTTTGTATTGTTTTTATATTTAAATTAAAGATACTCCCTGAGGATGCTACTCGAAGAGTAGCGAAATATTGGAAAAAATAAAGAAGAATTTTAAAGAACAACCCAGGCCTCGAGCTCAACTATTTTATTTTTATTATTAGATTGGAAAGGTCAAATAAAAAACAACTTTAATATATTAAACGGAGAGCACGCCGTAGTAACATCAAAATGGTTTACAATAAATTTAAGAAAAACAACAACGTCAGGACAAAGATAAATAAGTATAATACAACAAGGGACAAACACTTAAAGTTAAAAGCATCGATCACTTTTTTAATAAGGTGTAGAAATACGGGTATAATACCATCTTTTATATTGAATTCTACCAAAAATATACACAACATTTTCGAAACGACAATAAGTACAAAATCCACTACAAGACAAACACTTACAAAATACATTCAGAATTTTCACAGTAAAGTACTCAACTTATTAGTTACACACAAACATGAACTTTTAAAGCACAATGAAAGGGAAAAGGAAAATATTAAAACATCAATTGACAATCTTTTAACAAAAGATGAAGCAATGATATTGTGGAACAGTGAGGATTTTTTGACAAATAAATTGAAAGAAAAATTAAAGATTAAACATAAGAAAAAATTTGAAAAACTGAGGGAAATGCAAAAAAGGGAATTAGAAATAAAATTTAATAGAAACTGGTTTAAAAACTTGACCAACACTGAGATACCTGAGGATGTAGAGTGGATTTTTTCTCTAGGGGAAAAACATGCACTCCCTGTAGCTAGGGATGAATTCCCGATGTTAAAATTCATAGCAGGTGGCGAGGATTTCATACAGACTATACAAGAAAAGGAAGAACAGGAAATATCAAGGATGAGATTTACATCCAATGTTGATAATCACTTAAATAAGCTGAAAATTAATAACAGGGACAAATTCACATTGAATGTAATGGAAAAGGCGAAAAAGTTTTTGAAAAACAACGATAACCTTTTGATATTAAACGCCGACAAAGGTAACGTTACCGTAGCCATGGAGAGAGTTGAATATGAAAAAAGAATGAAACATATTGTTGGAGACATGATGACGTACCAAAGGGTAAATAAAGATCCAACAAATGGACTACAAAAGATTAATAATGATTTAGTAGAGGAAATGTTTAGTAAAAATTTAATATCGGAAAGTGAGAAGAGAAGATTAAAAACTGAAGTTGCTTTAGCACCAAGGATATATGGACTTCCCAAAATCCATAAAGAAGACTACCCATTAAGGCCAATATGTTCTTCTATTAACACTCCAGCAAGTGAGTTGTGCAAATATATTACTGTGATATTAAAAATGACTACGGAAAACTCAAGATTTAATGTTAAGGACTCAGTGCAATTTAGAAATAGGATAAAAGACTTGACTATACAGGACGATGAAAGATTAATTTCGTTTGATGTTGTATCGTTGTTCCCCAGTATCCCTGTCGATCTAGCTTTAGTAACTATAGAAGAAAAATGGGAAGAAATCTCCAGGTATACAAAAATGGAAAAGAATTTATTTCTACGAATTGTAAAATTCTGCATCAAGGATAACCGTTATTTTAAATATGACGGCAAAATTTATATACAGAAAAAAGGTCTTCCGATGGGCTCACCAGCATCACCCATAGTTGCAGACATCGTGATGGAAAAACTTTTAGAGACGGTGTTGGAAAATTTAACGATAAAACCCAAAATCTTGACGAAGTATGTTGATGACATTTTTAGTATAGTTCGGGAAAGTGCAATTGAGGAGGTATTGACCAAGTTAAATAATTTTCACCATAGAATCAAATTTACTGTTGAGGAAGAGTGTAATTTTAAATTACCATATTTAGATACTATTGTAATTAGGGAAGGTAACGCTTTAAAATTGGACTGGTACCAAAAACCAACGTCTTCTGGTCGAATAATAAACTATTTTTCAAAACACCCTAAAAGAGTTATTATCAATACCGCTAACAATTTAATAAAAAGAGTGCTAAGCCTAAGTGACGCTGAATTCCATAGAAACAATAAAATAAAAATCCAGAATATCTTACTGAATAACAATTTTCCGAGAAAACTTGCCGACAAACTTATCCGTGATTACGATAAAAAAGTAGGAAATAATTATAAAGTAGCCGTGGAACCAAAAATATATAAGTCACTTACATACGTACCTGATTTATCCGAAAGATTTGAAAAATCAAAATTATTTAATGGTGAAATTATTACAATAGCACATAAAACTGACAACAATCTTTCCAAAATATTTAGTAAAACAAAAGATAAAATCGAAATGATGGATAAATCTAATTTAATATACCAAATACCATGCAGTGGAAGTTTAACTGAGGAATGTGATATGGTTTACATAGGTACAACAAAAAATAAACTGAGGACCAGAATCGCTGGTCACAAATCTGATAACAAATTAAAACTCAGTAATCCAACACAAAAAACTGCATTGGTAAAACATTGTCTGGAAAATAAACACTACCCTAATTTTAATGAGGTCAAAGTTTTACAAACCGAACTTAATTACAAACGAAGGTACATACTGGAGATGCTAAACATCATAAGAACAAAAACAACACAGCGAATCAATTTTAAGAGCGACATAGAGAGTACTTGTTCCAACAACTACATACATTTAGTCAATAAAGGGAATAGAAAAATGCAATAATATTATTAAGTTTAGTAGTAGTTATGATGACGAGTTAAAAACAACGATAAGGAAAGGAGAAACAAAAAAAAATTTTTTAGAATTTTGTTTGTTTATTTTAAATCCATTGTGAGTGCGTTTGTTAATATATAAAAATACTGTTTAAATTAATATTGTGTTTGTCGTTTGTTTATGAAAATTGTCAATTTCACTTAAATGTATTATTGTTTGTTCACTTGAAACTAAATTATACTTAACTTTTGTATTGTTTTTATATTTAAATTAAAGATACTCCCTGAGGATGCTACTCGAAGAGTAGCGAAATATTGGAAAAAATAAAGAAGAATTTTAAAGAACAACCCAGGCCTCGAGCTCAACTATTTTATTTTTATTATTAGATTGGAAAGGTCAAATAAAAAACAACTTTAATTAATTAATAAAAATTGTTATTGATACTCCTTCATTCTTGTCTGTGGCAGGGGCTCGAATCTTGGCCGTCAGGTTACCATGACATGTTTCGATCGCAGCCACTCGATCTTCTCAGATGGATTTGCCGTCTTATTTTTTATAGAGTAAAATTTCCGATGACGTACAAGACTTTTTTTAATATTTATAATTAGGCTTAAGATCATCAAATTTAACTTTCATTAAATTATTTTTATGAAGAAAGGAATTTTACAACATGAGAATTAATGTAGCCATCTACGACGAGTTTAAGACGGCAAATCAATCTGAGGAGGTCGAGTGGTTGCGATCGAAACATGTCATGGTAACCTGCCGGACAGGGTTCGAGCCCCCACGGTCAATAATAAAGGATTATATATAACAATTTTAATTATTTTTCATGTTGTAAAATTCATTTCTTCATAAAAATAATTTAATGAAAATTAAATTTGATGAACTTAAGCCTAATTAAAAATATTAAAAAAAGTCTTGTACGTCATCGGAATTCTTACTCTATAAAAAATTTGCAAGGCTTCAAGTTCAAGTTAATGTAAGAGTACCTATTTTTACATAAGCTTTGTAAAACAAACGTAACAGCTAATCCGCAACATATGCATTTACGTGACGCCAGTGCCAAGTGGGTTAATATTTACGAAATACTAAAATACAAACGAATTCGTATTTTTCGTTGAATTTCAAAGGGATTGAGTTGGCCTTTTCCTATAACTTTTGTAGATAAAACGAAATAAGAATCTACGAAAATTTCTTCTTTAATAAGAAGCAGCATTTTTTATTTTCAGTGTAGTTGTGTTTATGTGTGTAATGCTGATTATGGGTGTGCTGATGATTCTTGACACGTTGTTTGTTTGTTGAATACAAGTGCAAATTTTAATTATAATAAACAAAGTCCTGAAAATTAAAAAAGCTCAAACAAATCTAAGTTTTATAGACATCTTAACGTGCGAGCTTTTACGATGGATTATTTTTTATACTTTATGACAGCATTAAAACTATGACTTTGAGGTTGATTACGAGTTTATTATAGACTAACTGGATTATATTATACAACTAATAAGGAAATTGAATTAATTTGACAGTAAATTTCATATCGCTCAAAAAAGTATTGAGCTATACAACATATACATAAATAAATAAAAAGTCCTACTGCAAGTTCTTAACTTTACTGAACTTTAAATAATTAAGGCCTATATATTATTTTCAATAAATTTTTTATTCCCATGAACCTTTACATTCTATCTTTCATTTTACATTTTTTATTTCCATGAACCTTTACATTCTATTTTTCATTTTAAAGAATTACCGAGAATTTTTGAGGAACTTTTTAACATTAACCATTTCGTTTTATGCAACAATCGTACTCATTTAAATCCGAAAAACTGAGTCTGCTCAAATTGTTTTTTATCCTGGAGCGCAATAGAGGACGTTTACGTATAGAACGTATAGTTTTAATTAAATAAAATGTAATAAACAAAAAAAAGGGAATTAATTTAATATTCGTATATTAGGGTTATAACTTTTTTACATTTTTTGCAAATATCAAATTTGGCAAAACTTTGAAGAAAAACTTTTTTACTTTTTCGCCGGCTAAAAAAAAATTTCACGCACCAACAGAAATTAAGTTTTAAATTAATATTTGTTTGATATTCTATGAAATGGCATTCAAATAATTTTGAAAAAATAAAAAGTTTCCATTTATAAAATTAGAAGCTATTTTTCGTATCACTAATGCGCGGTTGAATTGGAGGACCATTCTTGCGCTTTAAGCATTAACGCCAATACCCAAATAACAGTCAGAGCCAAACCAAATTTGTGAGTTTATTTGGGTTTAATGGTACCGTCAAAAGAAAAATCAATCCTCCGAACTTAAATCAATTCGAAGTGGTATTAATAGTAAGAACGGATTCTCCTGAATCAAGTACAGAAATATTGATTCAAGTACGGATTATTAAAGTGACAAAATATTTAAATTATCAATATTTAATCTCGAAATAATCCGGAAATGAGATTGATTTAAGTACATTAATTTAAAATTGCACAATCTCAAAATGCTCTACTGCTTCTGTACGTCTTATTACATCGTACCTCAATGATAGAAGACAGTCAGTGCTTGCCAATAACATTAGATCTCAATCACTAAATGTAACAAAAGGTATTCCACAAGGTTCCATACTTGGACCATTACTTTTCACTAATAGTGTTTTCTTTTCTACAAAAAAAAGTGACATTTTATTTAAAAAAATGCAATTTGGTGGCTGTTTATTAAAAATTTTGCTACCGAAAAGGAAGAGTTTTTTAGAATAAAACAAGCCACACTTTTCGGGACCAAATTTTTAAGAAACGGACACCAAATTGCATTTTTTTAAATAAAATATCACATTTTTTTGTAGAAAAGAAAACACCATAAGTATATAAATGACTTAGCAAACCAATTATTATATTGCAACATTCATATCTATGCTGACGATGTTCAAATATACCTAAACTCTCCTGGGAAATATTTTGATGATTGTGTAAGTAAGTTAAAGTTTGATCTTACACGTGTACACTCATGGGCAACTGCAAATGGTATCTGCATTAACCCGTGCAAGTCCAAGTGCTTAGTTATTAAAAGTAAATCGTCAGGAACTAATTTTTTACCTGAAGTCGCATTAAACGGTCAAAGAATTGAGGTTGTTAGGACAATACTCTTACATGGAATGACCAAAACAATACAGCTTCTGGAAGAACATATGTTCTTTTGCAAACACTATGGAAAACACAAAAATGTATACCTTTAAGAATTCGTTTAATTCTTGCAAAAACATATTTAATACCTACCTTGTTATACGGATGTGAAATTTTTGGAAGTTGTGATTCAAGCAGCTTGAGCAAATTGGAACTTAGTTATAATGCAGTGATTAGATATTAAAGGGCTGCATGAACAACTTCATTCATAAACATACTGAAATGCTTATTCACTGAAAGTCGTGTTCGAATAAAATTGTGATTACCGAACAAACTGTTGTTTTATTCATGCTGCTATGAACACATTTCGTTTCATATCGTAAACACACAGAGGTTGTTCAATGAAACGGGCTTTGTTTCATAGTTTTCATTCTCTCTCATTTATTTTTATTAATACTCAATAGCAATGTTGCCACTTCAGTAAATTCATATAATTATTTGCATGCGTTGCCCATGTGTAATTTAAATTTTAACACATATGTAGATATACCTATGCACATATATGTATAGTATACATATTTGGAATATAAACAATAAATAAAATGCAAAATATTTTTTTTTTTTTTTTTTTGTTTGTCATTTGCATTTTTGAATAATACAAATCTTTAAAACATGGCAAGATTTAATTGTCTTGTAATGTACTGTACACGGCCCTGAAATGAAACGAACTCATAAAAAACACACACATTTTTAGGTGAAAGATGAAAAACAAAAGGAGGAATGAGTTTATGAGAAATTTAATTGTTAGTTTTGTAAGTGGCTTAGGAGTCTGACCACGTGGTTGTTTTCCATGAAGTATTTCATGATAGCTTTGATGTGTTACTATTAATGTATCTCTTAAACTTGTTGCATTTACCCCTCATGGTTATTTCTATTTTTTTTTTTTTTAACTTTCTTATGTTTTATTTTTCTACAACTGGCAACACTGACATTTAAATCATACTGTTTTTTCATGAACTTATTCGAGATTTGTTCAATGGTTGTTCTGTTTCATGGTTGTTAATGTTCATATTCTCTTGTATAGGCAAATAAACTAATTTCATCTTATTCGTCTTTTAAATATCGAGTGTTCATTACTTTCATTTCATAGTATTTCATCTTACTGAATACGAATGAAGCGAACACAAAATTATAATGAAGGTTTCATGAACATCATTATTAAGTTTCATGCAGATGTTTATTAGATATGTGTATGGCTTAAGGAGATTTGATCATATCACACCATATGCAAGTGAGTTATATGGAGTAACTTTTATCAATTATTGAAAATAAGAACATTGACTCTGTTGCACAAAATTATTAATAAACGTATACCTTTGTATCTCTATAGGAGACTCTCGTTTACCCGTTTACAAAGATCTAATGATTTGATGCATGTCAGATACCGAACATTTCGGTCATCGTGGCAATTTTATACCCACTTAATTCGTCTTTGGAACTTATTACCCCCAAGTATTCAATTTACTAGTACATAATCTGATGCTTTACATAACTTGTTTCATTAACTAATATTCATATACAAGTATATATCATTGTGTTCTTTAATTTATTCTATTTCTACTATTTATATATTCTTTTTTATGCAATTATCAAATATGCATGTAATTTTAAGTTTTTGTTAAAATTTTGTTAAATATAGTTTTGCAAATTTCCATTAACCTTTTCTAATCTTGTACTGTAATTATAAGACTTAATGTCTTGTTGTACAGGATAACAATATGATAAATAAATAAATAAAATGCGCTTGATTCAAGTATTATATTTTTGATTTAATCTCAAATTCGTACTTAAAATAATTCGAAAGTGAAATTAAAATTAAAAAAACACTTACTCCAGAACCAGAGACAGAAGAAGAATATTACCCGTTTGACACCTTACTTGCCCTTTTTACACATTACAGAATTTCAATTATCAAACACCAGCACCATGCCCGAATTGGTTTCTACGTTAAAAATTTTATATACATATTAAACAAAATAACTTTTGTTTCTTATTTTACTTTAAATACATGAAAATAATGTATGTTTTTCTTCTTATTCTGTTGTTATTTGCTGTTTCTACATAACAAAAAGAAGCAAATCGATGTTTAGCTACGTGTGTGGCGTTGTTGTAGTTTGTACAATAAAGTTTAACCAACACACGCGTATGCACGCATATTGAATGCAATGCTGAGAGATGAATTAATAACTTATATGAGATTAAACGCTAACTTTGTACCAGCCAATTCACATGGAGGCGACGTCGACGTCGCTTTGTCGACGTCTCTTTTGGTTTGGGTCAAGCGGTGTAGAGAAGAAAGAGGCGTAAACAAAACGACTCGTTTTGTGTTTTTCATTTCGTTTTTTATATTTCTCTTTTAACTTTTTCTTTTTACGTTTTATTCTTTTTCTTACTTTGAAGTGTGTGGTTGAAAATACAGTGAGACCTCGATTTTCGATAATAGACGGAACTGGCAGCATTCTTGATTATTTTTTTGTGTGTTTCTTATTTTATGTTTAAATATAATGTATTATTATGTAAACATGAGGAAAAATGTAATTTTGGCTGAACATGCTTCCAGTACGTTGAGAAATTCTCTTTCTTCGTTTATTTAAATTTTGTTCTGATTGTTCAAAAGTAAACGAAAAAAAGATAATTTGTTAATAATTTTCGATAACAGAGGTAATGCCGGATAATAGAGGTAATATAAATCAATGCAAAAACATTTTTTATTTTCCAGTTAATTGAAGCTGCCGGTTAATCGAAGGACGGATAATCAGGGCCATACTGTAAACCAAAAAAAAAAAACATACAACCAAATAATCGTATGAACGCAAAGAGATTTTGGAAGTTGCTTTAAAAGGGAATCAAGATAAAGCGACGTCGTAAAAGCACTCATGTAAATTGAGTGTAATTTTATTCTCAGAGCGGCATGAGCTACGAAAAGTTCAATCAGTTTTAACTTGGCTTAAATTTACTTATGGCCATTTTCGCAATGTATTGACAAACTGCCTGTTACCTAATGTCGACATAAATTTGTTAACAAAAGAAACTGTCCGTTACCGATTTCGGTTTTCTCAATATAAAAGTTGGAAGTCAGCTGATTGAATTTATCTGTACGGCAGCTCATTGGTTTGCTTTAAATATTAAGAATGCAGTTTGAATTGTTGTCTTAGTTTTTTAAATTTTCCCCTAACGCATTTCCATCATATCAAACAAAAGGAATTTGATTTTTTCCAGTATCTAGAAGAATATGTTAAATATATTTTTTTTTGGCATTAAACTGCCTTCAGTTGAAAAAAAAGAAGAAGACTAAATGTCTGCTTCTTGTCCAATTTATGCTATTAAAACCAAAAAAACCTTATTTTAGCATCAAAAGCAATCTATGTATAAACAGAGGCCATATTCGCCGTAGTCTTTTCTGAGAGTTCGGTGAGTTGCTGCTACTTAAAAAACTTTTTTTGTTCTTAGCATTTCCTAAAGCTGGGATCACACGATTGCCGCAATGCACCAATTTTCATACTTTTTAATACCCCAATTGGCTCATGTACCAATCAAGGACAATATTGTGCTTACTTTTACCAATCAAATGCAACCCTGGTGCGGCAACCGTGTGGCTGTTTTCTATGCAACCGCGCGTCAATAAAAATAACAAAAATACACCAATATTTATTGTGTTCTTGTGCGGCAATCAAGCAACACAATACGCACCAATATTTGCCTTTTTTTAATAAATTTACTTTTTTGTGTTTCTTTTAGTAGGCAATGAAGATAAATATTTATTTATTTATTATGCATTTTAATTTTTTTTAAATTATTGCTATTACCAAAATATGTATGGATGTATGTATGTTCACAAGCATATTTAGCTGTTCAGTGCGAATATTTTTTAAGTTTCTAAGCGAACCTTAACATACGAAATTTTTGAACAGACTTAATTTTTGGAATTTCTTAAAAAATTTATATAAAAATATCCAACAAAAATTTGTTTAAGTACATACATATATGATACATATTTAATTTTATTTAATTAACAAACCAACAAGAACTTTCAAACAAATAAAAAAGCTACCACAACAGCTGTTTTCGCAGTTGTCAAGTAAGAACAATCGTGTGACTGTGCTGCGGCAATTGTTGTAACCATTTCGCTTTGTACCAACTAGCGGCAATTATATTTGTTTAAAACAGAGCAATCGTGTGATTTTATAATATTTTATTGATCCAATTTCATTATTGTGCGTCAATAAAGCACAATAAAAATTGTGTCATATTGGTGCATATGCGGCAATCGTGTGATCCCAGCTTAACTATCCCAGTAAAAAATTATTGGACTTTTGGAAGCTAAAAAGGTAAATTACTGCTGCTGTATTCGCTTACTATTAAGCCTTACTGAGAAGCAAGAAATAATCGAATACCATTGAAAGGGTTTTTGTAATAATGTAAGCTGAACTAAAAACAAAAAGCTTACTACATACATAGAAGCAGGTTGTAAGCGAAAATTTTAAAGAAAGTTGTGCTTACCCCTATCCCTTACGAGGAACCAGGTTGTATTGCAAAGACGTTGAAATCGGCATATTTACCGAGTCTTTGCCGAAAACAAATTATTTTAAATTACATAATAAAATAAGCTCAGTCATCTTAGTGCATTTGAGTAGACAACGTGTATAAAGAAAAGCGCAAAGAAATTGTTAATTAAATATATTTAATTAAAAACAAAAAAAAAATTTAAGAAAACAATCTTAAAATTTATTAAAAGGTTGGTAGGTACATAAAGTTTTACTTATTTAATTTAAAATAATTCTTAAGTGTGTGAAATTTTTTAAGGAATATTTTAAAAAATTTGTTCTTGTTTTTCTTGTGTGTGTTTTTTTTTTTTGTAATAATTCTATTGCCCATTGTCTGTTTGTTTTGTGTTTGCTTATTTTGTTTCTACAAAAGTTAACGGTTTTTGGTGTGTGTGTTTTCTTGTTGTTGTTTTGCAATTGTTTTGTTGCTGTTTTTTGCTTTGGCAAAAACATTTTATTTACAATATGCCAAAAGCGGTTGGAAAACGACAATTCAATAAACTAGCACGCAAAGAGATTAATAGAAATATATTTAATCTTTCAAGGGCAACAGAAAAAAGTTCTGAAGATGTTCAAAGCATAGAAATTGTTTCACATTTTGAGAACTCAAATATAGAAGTAATAACTGATGATAAAAACAAAACATTAAGAGAAAAATTTAGGGAATGGTATTTAAAATATCGCCCGTCTGTGGAAAGTACGTCAGCCATATTACATATTTTAAATGGTGTACATTCTGACATACCAATGAGTGTAGAAACCCTTGTTGATGAAAAAGAGATGTGTGTTAAAAGAACTGTTACTCCAGGATGTTATGTACACCTTGGTGTAGAACGAAACCTTCTTAAAATCGTTGCTCGATTTTAATGTTGATGGAAAGCAGGATAAAAAGCGTTTATTAGATTATCCTAAGTTTGTCAATGCAATTTATGGTAAGTATTTTTTTATGTCTTTAATAAATTCTTATTATAAAACCACAATTATTATAATTACAGAATCTCTAAAGGTTGATGATCTTTCTAAAACCAAATTCCTTCTTAATTTACGTATAGCATTTAGATTAAATAAAAACCGTTATTACAAGAAAAAATGTTAAAAAAAATAAGAAAAAAAATAACACTTTTTTAAATAGTGAAGACGATTCTGAATCAGATTCCGAACGAAAATATCAAACGGAAGTTATTATTTCACAAATTCTTAAGAAGCATGAAGAAAGGATTCCTTGTAAGCAATATAGTAATAGGTTGACATCAGGCATGAATTCACGTTTTCAGAAAAATACATGATGGAATGGCTTTTTGTATGCAATGAAAGCTGCAATTGTAAAGAGACATGAATGAAGCGCTTACAAATAGCTGTTACTCACACATGAATGTAACGAGTGTAAACGCGCTTCTTTTTTTAAAAGGTAATGCTTCCAAGTGGGAATTCGCCATATAAAAATCATGCCTTCTGTAAGCAGGTTTGTAAGGGGAAAAATAGCTTCTCTCCCTTACAAACCTGCTTACATGTAAGCTCCATTTTTTACTGGGTATCTTAATTTTTTCCGTTAAATTATTAACCTGAAAAATGTAATTAATGACTAAATATTTGCTCACGAAAACTCCAATCCGATAACCAAAAGTTTTTCTATAAAATCGCTATATTTACTTGAATTATTACGTTAATCACTTTAATCAATCTTTACCTCAGATTTTTCGTTTAAGCAAATCTCATGAGTGATTTTCAGGCACACTTAAAATCTACTCGGTATGAATTTTTCTGCATAAGTACATACACGTATACATACGTACATTACAAACTCTTGTTTATGCATTCATATACAAGAATTCCGAGAAAATCCCAAGCAGACCAGCTTTGTTTCTACTTAACTTTAAGGACGTGCTTGAATTCTTTTAGGTTTATAAATTTGTTGCTTTAACAAATCCACATGTGTCTTGAATTTGTTTTTTTTTTTTTTTTTTTTTGCTAAAATATTAAAATGCCACTGAGTGTTTTACATCATTATTAACATGATTATCACTATTATTAAAATAATAATCATGTGCTTCACCATCCTGACGAATAATATACATACGCCAATAACGTTACCATATTTACCAAATTGAGCTTAAAACACTTTAGAGATTTAACACATTTTCCAAAGCACAATTTCAGTGCGCAGAGAATTTGTAGATGGAATGGGAAGCAACAATACAGACAAGAAAAAAAAAACAAATCTAGTCATAAATTCATATTATGTTTAACATAAAATCAACTTGAGGATGAAAATATGGAATTGTATTCGCATGAAAAAAATATTTGGAATTCTTGTAAGACTACAATAAGAAAAGGTTTAATGTTTTCTTTAAATTTTAAGGAATTCAAGTATGTAGTTTTATTTTAGAAATGTTATATACATGAGTATTTCGAAAAGAAAGAACATTTTCTACAAGGATTGTTTATCGTCTTTGCTATAAATTTCCTTTTCTTTAAGTTTATTTTATAATATTAGAATTTTTATTTGCAACAACAAGTTTACATGGAATTTTTTTTAGTAGAATTGCTTTTAAAATTTTGTTGAGAGCAAAAGTAAAATCTGCCCTTTACGAAAAGTTAAGCTTTCCTTCTTCCATTTAAAAAGTTTTATCTCAGCTTTTTATGATGGAACAATATGGACGCACGTCTGGTCACACATTCCGGTTATTATTCCTTTAATACTCGAATGGATTAATCAAAACGGAAAACGTCAAGCTAAAATATAATTTCAGAAAATTTGTACCGTCTTTAACGCTTATTCACTTAGTGGCTCATAGTTTTTTTGTCTTTAACTAAATGTAAGAGCTCTAAAACGTCTGGTAATTATTGCTTCACTTTCACTCAATAAACAAAGCCTCTTATTCTGCATCCTTAAATTTGTTCTGTTGTAAAGAATACATATTATTATGTAAATTGAGAGCGCCAGTTTCAAGTTGTCTAAAATACACACGATAAATTGGCTTATTTCACATATCATTCCCATATACTCAGGGTTGGTTAGTTTTTCAAATACTTTTTTTTTTTAATAGAAATACGTATTTTGTATTTGTTATTAAATATATTCCCAAGTATTCTGTATTTCAATACGCAGTTGGCAAAATGGTCATAGACGCAATTGTCGCCAACGATGCCCTCAGGACATTTTAGAAATTGTCGCCTATGTAAAATTTATAATGACAGCCTAAGTTACAAAACGTGTATTTAGTCGTGTTTAAAATCGTATTTGCGACTTTTCTGGAAACATTTTCTTTAATTTGCCGTAAATAATAACTTTTTAACGACCATTGCCATGCATTTTGTCGTGTTTCAAAACCACATTGACGAAAAACGACATGAGAAGCGATATTGTCGCCCATATATCTTCAACAACACTTTTGCCCGTATATCGTCAAGACAGCGTCGACCATATGATCGTCAACGACTGTGTCGCCGAAATGATCGTCAACGACATATGGGCGATAATATCGTTTAATAACCGTAAACGATTTTCCAAGCACTTGTGTGAAAAAGTCGTCAACGATTTGCTTGGTTGCCTTTGCATCGTCAAGGATTTTCTGTGGTCGTTCACGCGTCGTTAAGGATGTCTTCAAGACAGGGCCAACTGGGTTCTTATGGCCTCAAAAAAATTTCACACAATATATTTACTTGTAATAAATAAAATATGAGTTGTGTCAAATATTAATAATTTCAGAGAAATTTTGGGAAGGCAAAAATCGGCCTAAATTTTAAAAGACTAACTTGGACACAAGTTATTCCCCACTAAATAAGTAAGCGAACGAATCCTTAACAAATAAAATAAAAAGTTAACAATTGAAGAGCGACGACGTTTACTTACTAAGAAGCAGATTTGTAAGGAAGCAAAATTAAAGAATAGCGATAACAACAATCAATTCAGTGCGCAAAGCTGATCGTTACGTTCCGTAAGCGATACTTTTACGTTTCTCCCATATAAGTCTGCTTCGCTGGTAGCTTAATTTTTTATTAGGTCTGTTCATTTCCCGCAAGTTGAAATTCTCTTTATGATTGTTTGCTACAGCTTTTCAAATATAAATGCAAATTAAATGAATTATTTAATAAGTTGAGTAGGTGTTGTTTCTCGCTTTCGAACTGGGCAATTTAAAGGAATTCGTAGAAGTTTTGAAACCATTTGCTACATCTTTAGATTGCATTAATTATGATTTCGTTTATTCTCCAAAACAGGCTGCTTGTCTAAGCTAACGGGTGCTTTTTTAAGCCCGATAGTTCTTGAAGTTGTAAAACAAATTTTTTGCTGTCCAATTTTCTTTATATTGCTGTGTACCTGTAGAAATCAGGTACCTGATTTTTTCAGGTACACCGTACTAAACGATGAATTTTGAGGAGGAATCTAAGTCTGCTTAGGATTGACCCACTCCATATGCGGCAGCCTTGCTTTTTAGTCAACCTGAAAGACAAACATGAGCCGTAAACCATACAAATTACGAATCGATGACTGATTTTCAAACGAAAATTATGCACTTTGAAAATTATGCAATTCACCTGTATCGTAAATAAAAATTCCTTGGGAGATTTTTCCCTTTTCCCATTTTTACAACTGAATTAACATAGGAAAAAAGGAAAACAACTCCCAAAAATTTTAATTCACGATAGGGGTGATTATATATACAAACATACATAGCACATTAATTAAAAATGAAAAAAAAGTATTTTGTATTTCAAATACATGAAGCAGAAGTGTTTTCTATTTTAAATACACGACTTAAATGTATTTCTGTATTTCAAATACAAAAACGTATTTTTTTTGTCCAAACCTTTATATACTTACGATATCCTTTCAAAGCGGGAGTTTTGAAGTTTTAGTTCCACCTGGATGAATACAAAAAACTTTATTAACCATCTTGAATAAAATTAAAAAAAAAAAAATAATTAGTATTGTCGTTATTTTGTTGAACTATTTATGGTTTTAAATCCAAATTTTTTTAATATTTAATTAGGCTTAAGTCCATTAAATTATTTTCATGAAGAAAGGAATTTTTACAACATGAAAATTAATTAAAATTGTTATTGATAATTTTTCATTCTTGACCGTGGCCGGGATTCGAACCGCGGCCGGCAGGTTACCATGACATGTTTCGATCGCAGCCACTCGATCTTCTCAAATGGATTTGCCGTTTCACACACGCAGCCATCGATCCTTAAACCAAATTGTATTTTAACCTTTGGTAGATCGAAGTTTGCTTTTTTGAATGATTATCCATTTTAATTGATTTTACATGTTCTTCCTTACTTCTGTTTTAAAAAAAAAAAATATTTTTTCTAAATTTTGCATTTAAAATTTTAGTTTCTAGACAGAACAGGCATTAAAAACTCTACGATTTTACGTTTTTAAATTAACAAAATAATCGAAAAACTTTAAATCTCTGTCCGCCAATACGTGTTTAAATATCTATCAAAACCACAAAAATCAATCTAAAATAAAATTAAGAAATTATAATTTATAAAGTCTAACAAAAACCGCAGATTTTTTCTTTCATACCATTTAACACTGCTACAAAATTGCAAAGCAAAAATTTTAAATACAATTTCCTCAAAGCCAAACAAATTTAAAAAGAGATAAATTTTCTTTAACTCAACAAGACAAAAAAGGACTTTTTTTATAAACACTTGCTCTAATATACAATTGGAATGTATGTGAAAATGCAAAGTTAAATATGTAAGAAAATAAATGATGAGAAACTTAGAAAATGTCGGAACGTATATTAGGAAATTGTTGGTGTGGAGAAAGATGCAATAAAATAAACAACAATACAAACAAACGATATTCAACAATCATCCCAAGGGTGACCATTTAGAAAGATTAAAACAACAAATAAATTTGAAGATTTCAAAGGGAGCAATAATAAAACAACAATACAAAATGCAAAAATAACAATATGAAAATGATAGGAAAAAATAACACAAATACAATTGAAATAATTCCCCATAGATGGTAGAAAGAAAGAAAAAAGGCAAAAAGAAAACTAAAAGAAAAATCTGTATCTAGCTAAATGCTTTTAATACCCCTTAAACATATGAATTACAGAACCCACATTTATAAACATTTCTGTTTGAAATGCATACTTTAACATACAACTACACTCATATTTATTTCGAATCCTTTTATATTTAATACTTAAACTCCCATCAAGCAATTCGTAGAGTGATTTTCGATTGACTACCAAAGTGTCACTAATTCGTCACATTTGATAGTTACTCATTAAAAGCAATTTAAGTGTACATAACGGCTCCCCCGGGGGTTAGTAGGATATTTTTCTGGTGAAATTTTTAGGGAAGTTAAGGTGCAGTCTGATCACGCGACTGATCAGAGACACTATATGGGACCACGGGAGTCAGTAGTCCCGGAGAGTTGGCACCAGACTGACTATTTGTTGAGGTATTCTTCTTGCGGGAAATGCTTTCTGTCTATGGGGAAGATTGCCTTTGCGGGATGGTTAACTTTTACTTTAATACTTTAGGGCATCATGCGGTGATTGTGGCGGGATGTTTTACTTTTACTTTAATACTTTAGGACATCATGCGATGATTGTGGCTTACTACCCAAAGTCGCGGAAAATAAGCTACTGAAAACCCCACTCAAGGTCTCATTTTTCAGCACTTGTGGCAGATTTCGGCCTATGGGAGGATTATCCCTAGGGGATGTTGCTACTCAATAGATGCTGCTGGCATATTTCCAAAAGCAGCGGAGGTTAGATAGCTCCAGCTCTCTAGCAAGAGACGAGTGTATAATTTTGCCGTACAATGCACTCAAATTGCTCATGTTAATATTTTCTATCTCTTTATATTGCGGCAGAATTCTACACTCTCCTATGTTTAGGAGCTCTCACCTCTTTTTTAGACTTTAGGCTTAGGGCACCATACAACTGTCAGTTCCAGGGGTTTCTAACTGCTGTGGTACCAGATAGGATCACTCAACAGCTGCGATCTCAAGATATAGACTGCAACTAATTTCCTACATAACGCTGGAGGATCTTAACAGGCAGTTTATATATAAGTAAAATAGTATAATATCGTCATCTCATTATTGGTTTGGCGCATATCCCAGAAGGTTCAAGTGGGGAAAAACGCCAATGAAGTTATATGGAAATATAACCGAAACGATTTCCTTGTATCTTAGCTACTGCGTGTTTCCAAGTAAAATGTAAATTGTTGTGAACATTCCTAAACGAACTTAAAATTTAATAGTATTTTATTGAAAGTAAAAATTATTGTTTTGTGACACATACGCCACATACGCTGCAAAATTCGATATAAAAATTCAATTTAATAATATCAAAACTAAAAGATTAACGACCAACTTAAACAAGTTCAGTAAATTAACATATTGGTAACTGACCGCTATTGTTTACGTCTAAACTAAAGGCATCGGTGTTACCAACCCTGGAGTATACTTAGATTGGTCGGATTGGTCATTTGAGGTCAATTGAGGCGCAACTGTCTTCACGAATTACACTTTAAGTTTATTTTTCAATTTGTATGTACTTTCGATAAGTTTGCTTTTGCTTAAAACACGGTCACGATCGTACGTTCATACTCTTTTGCTGTACAAATAATATAGAAAACAAAACTTTTCCTAGCATTTATTTTTGCGATTCGATAGCATTTGGGTAGCTCTATGCTTAGTGCAAAAGATGGATTTCATCTAGTTCAAGTTTTCATAATGATAGTTATAAACATATGGTCACAAACGTACGCAAAATAGAAGTCAACTCTGGCTGACAGTAGTGAAATGTAAAAATCTGCAAAATGGAACGGAATATTCAAAAGTAATTAATTTATTTTAAAAGTGTATTAATGTAAATAGTTCTCTATCCAGTATTTACACAATAAAATGTCTACATTTATTATCAAAAGTAATTTATTTTATATATTATATTTTATTATATATATATTTATTTTTGTTTAATTGGCTTAATACCGGTCGCGAACGTACGATTTTTCCATTTTTTTTATTATTATCACCATGCTTTTTCCCACAAATATCTTCAAATTTCCTTAACAGACAACTAAATATTCAATTTACAAGTGATTGTAATGAAGAGTTTATGTGCAAGCATAACGTATTTTTTGCTCTAAAATAATTATATAAAAATGGGTTTAGAAGTAGAAAATATAAGAAAATATAAAATTTTCCAGTTTCCAGCCCAATTTCCTCAAGTAAAACAGCTGAGATATGCTATGAAACCATTCTTTTATAAAAACATAGATTTTTTTTATAATAATAAAGAATAAAAGACGATAATTGTCAACATTTTATTTTTCCATGCTGGTTGACCGTTCTGAGGAAATGCCTATATATATTTTAATAAAAATATTTTTGTTAAATATCATGAAATGTGCAAGATATTATCCTAAATGAAAACAATCCTTTTACAATTTTACTACATATTATGCACAAATGCTTACGCCTTTCGTAAATGAAAAGTCACTGTGAAGCTAGCTTTCCCTCAACAATAAATTTCAGTGTACACTCACAATATTCTGTACGTAAAATTAACTGAAATTGTAATATAAAATAAATGAAAGTTCAATTAAAAACCGGTCTACCTATTTTTCATTTATTTTTAACAAAGAGTTCATTTAATTTTTACTGTCAAAAATTCAACACCATATTCCGTAAAATCAAATAAATATTCAGTTATTTGTAAAATTTTACTGTCAAAAATTCAACACCATATTCAGTAAAAACGATTAAATATTCAGTTATTTATTAAAATTAACCCCATATTCAGTAAAAACATTTAAATATTCAGTTATTTTATTAAATTTTCGTTTACTCCACAAAAGAGCCGAATTTCTAAAAAAATACCAGACAGACACCTGTCCGCTTGTTTTTCTTATAAGCGAGAGAGGGAGAATATTTTTATTTACTTACCCAGTTACACGCGTTTGTTTTACTTTTGTTGTACTGACCACGTTGTTTACAGAAGAACTCTCAATTATAAGACACCAGCAGCATGACCGATATGGCTTCGCAATTATTTTACTTTTAAAATTTGATGTATTTAACTAAATTATTTTAACAAATAGAAAATGGGAATTGCTTACACAAAACAAGCAATTCATTTTTTATAGATAAGTAAAAATTAATTTTTGGTAGTAAAATTATATAAAATAACTGAATATTTAATTGTTTTTACTGAATATGGTGTTGCATTTTTGACAGTAACATTTTATAAAATAACTGCACATTTATTTGTTTTTACGGAATATGTAGTTAATTTTTTGACAATTAATTTATATAAGATAACTTAATATTGATTTGTTTTTACGGAATTCGCGGTTGAATTTTTGACCATAAAAAATTAAATGAACTTTTCGTTACTTTAAATTACATTTTTATTTACTTTAACATAAAGAAGAATTTAACTCAATCAACGGACAATATTAACTGCAACTGAAAATCCGTATTAATATGCACTTAGTTTTTTGAATAACTGTTAGAATCAGTTAAAAATAAATTTGCTTGGAATTTTAAATGTTTATTTATTTAAAAATTACTGAACGGAATATTTCTTAAATAAACTACAGTCCGTTACTGTAATAATATTGTGAGTGTATTTATCAAATATGAAAAATTGGGAATTTAGCACGTCATACAGAAATATTATTGATAATATATTTTGTATTCCCAAAAATAACTTTGATATTTTTAATAGTTCAATAAAACTTTACATTTAATTATGATGCGGAGACTAGCTCACTTCTCAAATAGATTAACACTTTAGAAAATGCTTGCTGGACATCTTCATCAATGTGTTAGTGCTATAGAGAAGTGTCTGTGTGCAGTAAATGTAAATATATTCCAATTTGGCTTTAATCTAATATTATTTCGTAAATAATTTTTATTCGTTTTTTTTCGTATGTAAAGATTTCTTTGCTGATTGCCTGGTAGATTGTTGGCTTCCCGTGCTGATTTAGTTTTATTTTAAGTGGTCTTTTGTCCATTGTTCTTTAAAAAAAATACTAAGTTTCTATGCATAAATGTGTGGAGCTAGTAAAGTAACTTATTTTCACTTAATAGTCCTATTATTAAAAAAATACTTTAGCTATCACACTTAAAAAATATTTGGCGCCTTACACGTAACCACAATTTTTCCTAAACATATTAACTGGATCAAACAGCTTTTAACAACTTATTTATATTCTACGATAATTTTTTTAAATATAAAATTAAGTTGATTTTCAAAAAGTCCTGAAAGCATCGTTTAAGGTTGTTTTTTTAGACTCTAGGATTTTTTTTTTTTTGTCAATCATTTGTTATGTGTGATTATACCTTTAGTTACATAATTAAAAGTGAAAATATCTTTGCACAATTCTTAACACTCACTTCAATCAAAGCAAAAAAATGTGTGCAAAAATAATATATGAATTCAAGGATAAAAAATCTGGGTGGTATTTAAAGAAATTTGTTTTGAAATCTTATAAATAAAGCTAAAATTATTAAGGACATATTGAAGAAATACTTTTTTTCTAGATAAAAATTAAAGAAAAAATGTATTAGAAATTTTCACAAAAAAACCAAATTTATTCTGTGAAAGCCAAAAATAAGAATTGAACACAACTTTAATGACAAGTGCCCATGTTCTGTAACTCTCGCTTCGAGAAACTTTTTGATTGAAATGTGGGAAATGAAACAAAAATGCCATAAATTGAAACAAACAGCTGTTTTTTATTATCAACTGTGTCTGTAACTTTTTTTTTTAGCGAGTACTACCTGTGAAAAAAAGTGTGTCTATAAAATTTCGGTGAGTAAGTTCCCTTTTTAAACTGTCAAATAAACTCCCGAATAAAAACGGGGCGAGGAAAAATTTTAACACTTAAAAACATATTAAAAATGCAAAGAATTCTGGCCTGTTCTGAAAATCAATTTAACTCAAATCGCGTGATTTCATATCACATGTGCCTCCTAAAATCACACGTGTGATATTTTAGTGCCCCGTTTTTGTGTGTTTTGGTGTGATCTTCAATTGCCAAAAGCACACCGAAAAACACAAAAACGTGTGATTTCAAAAGCATGTGATTTGAAATCACGTGCTTTTCAGAACAGGCCCGATAATAATAATAATATTTTGTTCTTAGCACATTTTTCCTTGTTTAATTATTTTGCTTTTATCATTTTTATAAAATATACCAATGTTTACAAAACTCGTTTGCAAACAACAAACATTAAAGTCGCACTTTGCATTATTTGGTATAGCCGACGGATGTACCTTCGCTGCCGTCTTGAAAATTTTTAAATTTTAGTGAATTTTTGTCGCCGTAAACGGTACGTGTGTCTGGCGTTCTCAACGTCTGCAACGTCACATCGTCATCGAATGCAATGTTATGACATTTATAACGTATTGACGTAATCTCTTTTGATATTTTTCGACATGAGTGTGCCTGTACACTTTTTTCTCACTTTTAGAGAAATTATGGAATATTTTGTTTAAAATCTTTTCGATGGGAGAAGTTCTCACAAAAGTTACAGAACATGGGTACAGTACAAAACTCTAAAAAAAAAAAAAACAAATTCTGCAATGTCTTAAAAGTTGGTCATATGGATCGGCGCGGATCGGTTCCTCTATTGAACTTATTTTGCAGGCTTGATATTCCAGTTATTATTTACCAAAACAATTTATTTCAAATTTTAAGAAAACCACATTGAAAAAACAATAAAATAGCTCTTAACTTTTTAGATAATTATCTTAAACGTGGTAAAATAATTCCTATTCTTTTACTTTCAGTATCACCTGAGATGTCAACAACAACCACAAATAAAAAATATACAAAATTATACAATAACAACTACGCTTATCAAAGTGAAATGACTGAATTTTTACAGTTAAATAGAAAAATAGCAAATAGAACAAGTAGTAGAACATTAGCAACAGCAACAGTATCAACAATATCACCGTTGCTGCCATCGCCTTCACCACCACTACCACAACCACCAGAAACATCTAAAATAACAATACCAACAACAACAGATAATCAGTATAAACAAAATAATGTGAACAGTTATCAAACATTTCAACATGAAACAATAACCACAATTGCCACAATACAAGCACAATCAACTGCAACAACAGCCACTAACACTACAGTTGCATCACCAATACGAGCAAAAATAATGACATCAACTTCCCCTGCACCTGAACAAATACAAATGACTAAACAACCAAATCTATATCCTACAACACTTGCAACAAAAACAGCAAAACCAGCGAAAAGAGAGAGTAGAGAAGAAGAAGAAGGTATTTTTTACACATTCGATAACAGCATAGAACTAGAAGATGAGGCAACAACTTCAAAGACTACTAAAACGACGGCAACTTATTATGTCGCTGATAACAGTAGTTCTGTTGTGCCACCAAAAATGCTAAGAATCGGGCCAGCACCAGAATCCTTTGTTCGAGTAGTCACAATGTCGAAGACAAAACAACCTGATTATGGTAACAAGGGCAACAAAAGAAAAAATATTGATAAAAATACAAAGTATTGGAATGTCAGTATTGATTTGAAGCTCCAACAAAGACAACAACACAATGGCAATGGAAGCAGTAACAGCATTTCGAATAGTAGTAAAAATAGTAATAAAGATTTCACGAATATCACCAACAGCATGAACTATAGCAACAGCAGCAGTAAACAAAAGACAACAAATACATTTAGCCTTAATCACAGCAACAGTTATGGAACAATAAATACAACTACAATAGCAACAGAAAATGATCAACAAAAACAACAACAGCATTTGAGCACAAGTATAGAAAATGGAACAACAATAGCATTAGATGCAGCACAAGTTAATTCCTTGCCGTCAAGAGGCACAACTGATTTAAGTAAAAACATAAGCAGCAGCAGCGGCAGTCATAATTTTAGAAACCACAACAGCAACAACTATAAATACAACAACATTGGCACCAGTACTGATAGTGTTAGTAATTTAAGCCCTAAGGAAATCAACAAATACTCCAATGAAACTTATCATCATCTACAAATACCAACTTCAACTTCAGTCACAACCAGTACCAGCAGAACATCGTCATCATCATCATCACTGCAAATTAGAACACCTGCAACATATTCAGCTTTACATGCACATCATCAACATCATTATAATCAGTTGAAAAGACCAGCCTTTTTACATCGCCATTCGAGGCAGGCTGCATCGGACGATGAACAAAATGAAAGGTGTCGTATGTTTATTGAGGGTGATCCTGAAAAGAATGAACTTTATAGTCCTGAATATCCGAATGATTATCCGAAGAATATCAATTGTACACGTATAATAACAGGTGAGTTTAATTTTTAAAGTTCATACGAAATAAAAAGAGATTTTATTTGCTATTGCAATTTCAAGAATTTTTAGTAGGTCAGCTTTTTTACCCTCTTGGTCTGGTCAAACCATATATTTTGTTTTTCTTGCAATATTTTTCGAATAAAACAAAAAAAATAAAAAAAAAAAAAAGAAAGGGTAGTGCATGAATATGTGTTGAGAAGAATGAAACTTATTTGGAATCGGTTGGAGCAAATTAGTGGGGTAAAATTCCATGTTTATGTAAAAGTCTATTAAATTATCCTCTAGGTCTGGCCAGACTTAATTAGTTTTTTGCTTGCAATATCTTTCAAAAAGGACAATATATCACAAAAACAGAAACGCGAATTCTACAAATGATATATTCTGAATCGAATGAATCAAGTTTTAATCGAATAAAAAAGTTATGGCCCATTATGCACTAAGTTAAGTTAAACTACAAAAACAAAACTCAAACACCTTTTTGATTTAGTCAGTGATGACTAGGGCAACCAAAAAAAAAAGCAAATGATTATTTTTTGTTTTACAAGATAGAAAGATTTTGATTGAACACAAATTCCGATCATAAAAAAACAAAGAAAATGAGCTTTATTTGTGAGGGCTTATTTTTGCTTATTTTGGCAATATCGGCTTTTTTTTAGTTATTTTTGCGTTATCAGCTTTTTTTTTGCTTATTTTGCCATTTTAAGATAATTTTTCATTTTTTTCATACGAAAAAAACTTATTTAATAAAATTTTGCAAAAATTGTTGTTATTATTTTTTTTTATGTGCAACTTTTTTTTATAAATACTAAAAAATCAACCATTTCTGTGCTGAAACAACTCTGGTTAAAAAATCGTTCAAAGTTATGGTAATATTTTGTGCTTCCCTTAAACAATATCATCCCATTATCCTATATTATCTCTGTATGTTATTATAGCTACACTAAAGATTGGAGATGGTATTATGCATTTGTGCTGATGTGAGAAACACCTTAAAATATTGGTCCTAAAGTATACCCATCAACTCAAATCAAATCAAATCATTTTCTGAGTCGATCCAATGATGTACGTTCGGCTGGCTGGCTGTCCATGTAACCTCGTGTGCAAAGTACAGGTCGCAATTTTAAAGATAAATTAATGAAATTTGGTACATGGGTTCTAATTGGCACAACGGCGAATCGGTCCATAATTTAATATAGCCCCCATACAAGCTGCTATCCGGAAGAGGGTCTTTGTGCCCACTATCGAACCAATTTAAATGCAATTTAAGACATATGTATATAGATCCATACTTATATGGACACGTAAGGTATGCATTTTTTAAAAAAATAGGACCACGAGGGGAGATAGGGTCAATTTCTGCCCATCAGTAACTATTTAACCGATTTTAATGAAATTAAAAACATAGATAGATAGAAATATACTCATATAGCCATACATTCTCGAAACTTGTTTTTAAATACTGTGGTGTTGGGTATCATACGGTCGGGCTTGACCGACTATACCTTCTTACTTGATTTTTATGCTACTCTGTCTTAGCGGTACTGTAACGTACCTTTTATAGTGTTGTGTATAATTTGTATGTGTTTATGTTTTTAGTATTAAGACTTTTTATCAACTTATTTTATTATTTGCTTGTTTAAGTTCTTTTCTCTCGAAAATTCCATAGCTGTATTCTTACGATCAAATTCCTCAGTCTGTAACGTCTTTTACCATCATACTTTGTAACGTCTTACTTCTTTTTAAATATAGTTTGTGTAACGTCTATTAGCTCCCCTTCTCTCTGTTTTTGGTATAGTAACGTCTTATTTTTTGCTTTTTTAATATAGTTTTAGCTATTAAGAATTTCTCTGTATACAGTAGTTTTGACTTAACTGCCTTTTATTTACGTGCACTTTTGACTTAACTGCACAAAATTGATAATTTTTGGCATTATTCTTTATAATCCCATACAAATTCCTTTTTTAAGTGCACTTTCTTTACCTGCACATTTAAGATAAGTGCCCAAAATTTTTGGCATTTTAAAATTATTTTAATACAAAAAATTCAATTTAGCTGCACTTTGACTTAGCTGCCCAAAATACATATTTTCTGTAATTATTATTCAAAATCCTTCTTTATGTGCATTTTGTATACCTGCACATTTTTCATATTTTTGGGCAGCGTTAAAATATTTTCATATAAAACATCCAAGTTAGCTGCACACATAAACAAATATGGTGGTCGCTTTTTCACATAAATATCCATTTCCATTTCAGCTGTTTATAAAAACAAAAATCGCAAACAAGTCAAATTGGCATCATTATAATTCATTTATTTTGTTTGCATGCATATGGTTTGTGGTTACAGCAACTTTACCACGATTATATGAAATAAATAGCCAATCCTAGGCCTGGAACAGAATAAAGTAGTTGTAGTAGTATTTGAAGCAGGCGAATGCTCTGTACCGCAACAAAGTTCCGTTTTTAACTTTTGACAGTTTGCAGCGCAAATTTTAACGTTGTACTACAGCGACTATTCTGCCCCACACTTTATTTTTACCAATTTGGCTACCCATTCATTATAAAAATGCATAACAAATGACTACAGGTTGTTTGAACGTCACTGTTATTATCAATTTATTAATAAAAACGTTGTTACTCCTCTTTCAAACACTTTACTTTAACTGCACTTTTATACAGGTAACCACAATTGCGTACCTGCACTTTAAGGCAGCTAAATACATTTAAGATAGCTGCATTTTTGATTTACCTGCACAACAAATCGTGCAAAGGAGATTGTGCAGCTAAGTCAAAATTACTGTATATATTGTTAATTTCTACAAATTTTGGGGTTTTACACGAAGTTGTAACAAAATTGGAAACAAAAAATCTTTCATTGGTTTTCTAAGTGAACATAGTTATGTACCGTAAGAAAAATATCCCGTGTTCCATGGGATATAGGAGACAAATTTAATACAAAATTAAATATTAAAATATATTTTGGGAGGCAAGCGGAATTATGAGTCCAATCGTATAAAATATACTTCAGAGCAAGTACTCAATTTTAAATATGCTCCCTCAACATCTGTAGAAGTAGAAAGAACTTTTTCTATATACAAGAACTTGCTGACTCCAAACAGACATAGTTTTCTTTTCGAAAATTTATTGCATCAGCTTATAATTTACTATAACAACGTATGAAACGAATTAAGTGGAAAATAAACAAGTTAAAATTGCTTTTTTTTAGTTTTAACAGCTTATTTTCATGTTTTTAAACGCTCTTTTTAAGAGCTTAAAACTGTTTTTTTAGTGCTTTTTTTGGTTGCCCTAGTGATGAAAATAGTAGTGAATTTTCCATTTTGAAAGTATTTTTTTTGGAAAATTTCAAGCGTAGGTAATAGAGGACAGATTTTCAAAACATTATCTCATTTTCAATATATTGCCTAAAAATACGTAAATATTCGTCTTATTTTCATTTAACAATTAAAATTGTTCATATGCAGTAGCATTTAAGTACAAATGTAATATTTTTTAACAAAGTCTTATAGGCTTTTTACACTGATCAACTTCTAACATCTACCATCAAAGGTGTAGAAAATGTGAAACACTCGTTTACATTGCTCACATCTAACATATACCATTAAACAATAATGTCACCATTTTTGAAATAAAAATATTTTTTAAATAAAAAATGTTTTTTTCTACAAAAGTGCCAAAATTAAAAAAGAAAACACCAAAATGTATTTGAAGTTAAATTGTTTAAAAATATAAAAAATAATTAACAAAAAGACATTGAAATAAAAGAGAAAACTTGACAAATGGTAATGCTTCCTTCAAAACCAATTTTTTTTTTGTCAGTGATGCCACAATAATAATAGGACTTATTGCCACTTTTCTAGTGATGACACTGAAATAATCGAAAGATGTAGAATGGAATAAAATGAGATAGGAACATTTGTTAAAGATGTTAAAATATGTTGGTTTTTAGCCCTATGTTTTTCTTATGGAAAGATGTTAACATCTTCGCAAATGGTGGCAAATTGATGGTAGATGTTAGATGTTGATCAGTGTAAAAAGGCTATTAACAGCCTGACAATCTTTAACAATCTCTCACTATATTAACGAAGTAATTTCAGAATTCCAAATGTGTGCGAGGTTAAATTTTATAATCTATGACCCTCGACACATTTTATTGAGCTTTACAAAAAATGTTAACTATCGCGTGTTTTCTAGCTTTATGAGAACTATCGATATCGATAACTTTGGTTTGACAACAGAGAATGTCAAACTATGTTAACGTTCCTGCTCAGTAATATAAGCTTTTAACATTGATAAACATCAAACATCTACCATAAATTTGCGAAGATGTAAACTCATTCCCATAAGAAATACAAAGGGCTTAAAATCAACATCATCATATCGAGCCCTTAACGCCAAAAAAGCGTAAGCGACAAAAACATAATTATAAAGGATACCTAAACGTCAAGGTTTTTGCCCAACTTAATTTGGTATTTCCTTGCTTCAGTGTTTGACATATTTAACCATGCAGAGGTATACAATTGAGTAGCGCATTAAGGTGGTGTTGAAGCCTTCTACGAAAATGAGCGTTCATTTCGTGCATATCGTGATTTTTATGGTCAGCATAATTGTCCACAAATTATAATATATTGGTATTACTCAATTATGTATGGAACAAAATATCGGCCAAATGGGCGCCGCGACCACGGCGGCACACCTCCATCCGATGGTCCAAATTTTCGATGACCCTGAGGCATAATGGAGGTTCTATGCCGTTAATGTGCCGAATTATTTCATCCTTTAGCTCTTGAATTGTTGCTGGCTTATCGACGTACACCTTTTCTTTCAAATAACCCCAAAGAAAAAAGTCCAACGGTGTCAAATCACATGATCTTGGCGGCCAATTGACATCGCCATTACGTGAGATAATACGGTTATTGAATTTATCGCGCAAAAAAGCCATTGTTTCCTTAGCTGTGTGGCAAGTGGCACCGTCCTGCTGAAACCACATATCGTCCACATCCATATCTTCCAATTCGGGCCATAAAAAGTTCGTTATCATCTCACGATAGCGAACACCATTCACAGTAACTGCCTGACCGGCCTCATTAAAAAAAAAAAAAAGGCGCGATGATGCCGCCAGCCCATAAACCGCACCAAACAGTCACTCTTTGTGGGTGCATTGGTTTTTCGACAATCACTCTTGGATTATTATTCGCCCAAATGCGGAAATTCTGCTTATCGACAAATCCACTGAGGTGAAAATGTGCCTCATCACTGAAGATGATTTTCTTCGAAATTTATCATCCATTTTCATAATAAGTCTGGATAACTTAAACACGTTGTTGGATTGTGTATCTCTCCATGGTTCAAATTGAGTAAGTCTGAAATAGAGAAATGTCAAATAAAACTCGGGAAAAAACTTGGCGTTTAGGTGTGGTTCACATTCAACATCGGCCCTTACAATTTAACCACCCTTTATATAAACCATCAATATACCACTTTGTTTCATGATTTAATTGTAGTTAAGGTTGACACACATGTAGTATACCATGATAGTATAGTATACAAATCCTATGTCTGTCAAGGGTATAAGAAAGATAATATTGTTGCTGTAGGGCGAAATGTTGAAGAAGACGCCGATTCGTTGCCTTTGTTATCTTGTTTGGCTTTGTTCTTCGAATAAGTAAAATAAACTTACGTAAAGATCTTGGGTAACGTGCTTAGATTGTGCAATAATTAAAGCCAGATGACCATCGTTTGCATCGCATTTTTAGTGATTGGGTTCATTTGAAACTGGCCGAAGATGAGCATTTTTATCGAAGATTTGTGTTAAGTGACAAAGCTTATTTCTGCCTAAATTTACATTTTCTTTGTTGTTGGAGCTTTTCATTTTACCCAGTAATCTGAGTAACCAGAAAAACATAAGAGCCACAACTTACAATTCTACTGAAAGAACCAGTAAATTTTACAAGGGTTGTCCCAAAATTAACGAATTCAAAAGTAAGTCATTATTTTTTTTAACCATATACATCCAGAAAAAAGTAGTTATAGAAGTTGCACTGTGTGCAATTTTTAAGTCATGGAAAAATTACGGACAAATCTACGTGATATAAGACCAAAAAAAAAAGACCCGTGTCTCCCAGTTTTGCCCAAAGTCATGCGGAATTTTTGCAAAAAAGTGATCATTTTCTCAGGCTCATATCTTCCAAACCGTTCGGAATTTTGATTTACCCTCTGAGACAAAGTTGTAGCCCTTGCCTTAAGTAACCAAAATTCTGAACATATAAAATCAAAAAAACTTCATCTTCAAGATCAAAATCGCAAAAAAACTTAAAACAATTCGATTTTTTTGCCTTTTTACCCCTGTTCAGGTCCATAGGTAGCATACCGTTAAAAATTCAAGGCAACAATCAACTACAAAAATGTACCTAAGATCTCAGTTAACAACTTTTTACAACATATAAACTTCCTAGGAATGATACTTAACACCGTTTAATTAGGGGGAAAAAAGTACAAAAATCGATTTTTCACTTTTGCGGCTACCAAAACGGTATTAAGCATCATTCCTAGGAAGTTCATATGCTCTAGAAATTTGTAGTCTATTATTTCCTTAAATTTTGAACGGTTTGCAAACTATCGACCTGAACGAACAGGGGGAAAAAAGTTGAAAAAAATAGCTTTTCAGCTACTTTACAAACACTTTGCTTAACAATTAATAAAAAATAAAGAATAAAACTGGAGATTGCCACCTTTATTGCTGTACCCTCTAGTCATCGTCTTACTGTTATATTTATTGGATATACATATAGTATTTTTTTTTTTTTAATCTGGGATATTTTTGCACCAGCATTTAATTATTTTTGTCTTTAAAAATTATAATTTTTATGTACAAGTTAACCTCTATATTAGGGCAATTACGTGTAACACATCCTTGTAGGTGCTACAAGCTTTTGACTTATTTATAATCCTTATCCCTTTTCTCAAGAGAATTTATGTGAGCAAATACTTGCAAGCTACAATTTTGGTAAGTGCAACAACATTTTTGTGTTAACTGAAAGGAAACAGCAAGTAGAGCCTTATTGTGTTGTAACAAACATAGATGGAGGTAGTGCACTCATTTTGCAGTTTCAACTCACACTTAGTGATTGTGCAAAAATATTGCAATCATTTTGTTGATGTTGAGTGGTGAATTGAAAATTTGCAGCCTCACTTAACATGAGTGATAGTGATGTTAAAAAATTCTGCACTCAAAAAAAAAACTGTTTGATTTAAAACAAGTAAGAAAGTATAGTCGGTCAAGCCCGACCATATGATACCCAGCACCACAGTACTTAAAAACACATCATGCTTATGTGTCCATATAAATATGGATTTCTCTATGTTTAAAAACTTCATTAAAATCGGTTTGAAAGTTTGTGAGAGGCAGAAATTGCCCCCTACATCCCCTTGTGGTCCTATTTTTGAAAAACTGTATAGCTTATGTGTCCATATAGATATGGATCTACCTATGTTTTAAATTTCATTAACCCTAGAAAGATAATCTGCGTAAATTTTACGCACGCACTTTCGAAATATTGCTATATCTTTTTATTAAGCTTGAATAAGTTGCTGTGCACTTCAGACATTTCATACATAAACATGTTTTAAATTTTGTATTTGTATTTTTAAAAATGAAAAATAAAATTCATATAAGTTTTTTCTATAGCAGGTTAAAATAATGCGTTATTTTTACGTATGGTTATCTTTAACGTTTGTCATGATATGATTATCTTTTTAGGGTTAAAATCGGGTTGAGAGGCAAAAATTGCCCCTTTCTTCCCTTGTGGTCCTATATTTTTTAAAACTGTATAGCTTATGTGTCCATATAGATATGGATCTATCTATGTTTTAAATATCATTAAAATCGGTTTGATAGTTTCTGAGAGGAAGAAATTTCCCCCTATCTTCGCTCGTGGTCTACGATTCGGCCCATTTTCAATAGGCTTGGTCCTTGTGCCAATTAGAACCTATGTCTCAAATTTTATCAAATTATCTCCAAAATTGCGACCTGTACTTTGCGCACAAGGTTACATGGACAGCCAGCCAGCGAGCCGGACGGACATCGCTAGTTCCACTCAGAAAGTGATTCTGAGTCGATCGGTATACTTTAAGGTAGGTCTAGGACCAATACTTTAAGGCGTTACACACATCAGCACACATGCATAATACCCTCTCCACTATTGTGGTGTGGGTATAAAAAGCAATCATCAGCTTATTGCAACTTTTTTTTTCTTCACTCATTTGAGTGCAACTTAAATCGGTGCACTAATTTTAAAATTAAAAACTTGTTTTTTCATGATAAAAGCCAATAAATATACCGTTATTGGCAAAATTTCATTTTGTTTAATGTTCTCTACTTATGCATATCCGCAAAAGAAATCAAAAACCATGCACATACAAAGTTACATTTCTTAAATTTTAGTGAGACAATATTTGTATGCAGCTTTTTTGATTGCATGTCCAAATTTTGCACTATTTGATATGAGTGCAGATTTTTGCATAGGTTTGGTTAAGTGATAGTGAAAAACTTTGGAATATCACTAAACATTTTTTAGTGGTAGTTAAAAAATAACAATCATCACTAAAGCTGGTAAAAAAGAGTGCAAATTTATTTCTTTGCAGTTTTATTTAGTGATAGTGCAATGCTGTTTTAAATCAATATTTAGTGCACTACCCCCAACTATGGTAACAAACAATACAAAAATCTTAATTTGAAAAAAGGAGAAGAATTTTTAATTGTGTTTTTTGTCAGAAATTCATAAAGATTTTTGGTTTGTGCAAAGTATTTTGTTTCGCTTCGTAAAAAAGATTTGCATATTTTTATGTTTAAATAAAAACATTTTTTGAGATTACCAAAATAAAAAAATTTGCTTATTAAAAAAATTGTTTTAGAAAATTTTTATTCTGGAATCACTAATCCTTGAGCTAGCATATTTCCTTTTTTATACCAGTTTCTTAAACTAGAAACGATTGTAATATGTTAGTATATAAAAAAAAATAATATCTATTATTCTTGTTTTAACACAAAATTAAATATATCATATTCCCTTTTAATAATTTGACAATAACACATTCTTAAAAGAAATATAAATCAAAGCCTTCAATAAGTTTGAAAAGGAGGACATACATCATTTAGTATGAATGAGATTATACATATAAATTTATAGGGTTTCTAATTTTCTGGACTTTTTCAATTCCCAGACACTATTAAAAGTTGATCCGTACCTCTCTACGCATAGAGCGATATAGCAAAATACCCAAGAAAATTTTCAAATCTTTTGCATTGAAAGCTGTGTTGCCAATTTAGCATTTTTCATGCTAGATCTATCAATTTTTAAAGTCATTTGGCTTGAAAAAAAACTGATTAAGCGCGCAGCATTATTTAAAAATTCCTAGCATTTTTTCGTTCATGTGATATTTTCCATTTTTATAATTTGTAATACAAATATAAAAGAACAAAACGGAAGATTCTAACATTGAATATGATATATAAAATGCAACAATCAAAAAAGGAAAACCTTAAAAAAAAAATACTTAAAACCCTATTCACAAAAGTTTCGCAAAGATTGGGACAAGCACTTAAAGTTAAAAGAATGGGTGAAAGAAACAGAAGACTTAGAAAAACTTTTACAATATCTTCAAATGAGATATTGTCTAAAATTAGTGTCCTGGAGCAACACGCAGAAATAAGAAAGCACAAAGTGTTACAAGCTTAACTAACAATCCTATCTCTTTCTAAAGACTTTTCTACAAAGTTCAGCAGAGGCGACATTAAGTTTATGCATAGTTCGATTGCACCTGTCAAGTATATGACAAACATTTATTGAAGGGAATTTTACAGATCGTCGTTGAGCCTGAAGGACATAATGCAGCATATTTTAAAAAATTAGTGGCACTTACCTTAATGAAGATCTTTCTATATTTTTCATATTAATTTTTTTATTATTTATTTTAGCATTTATTTAGCATTATTTTTGACGAAATCCAGCATTTTTTCCTCAATAAGTTTTGGCAGCACTGATACGAAGATGATTTTAATGTCATTTTAAAGAGATTACTTGGGGCTACAAACCATATATTGAAAAAAAAAATTATTTTTTTTGAAAAATGTAATATCTGCAAAATATTAAATTTTAAAAACATTTTTTATGTAATACCTGAAACTTTTCTTTAAAAATCCTGAAACTTTGAAGGAGGTGTTTTTTTTTTCTTTTTTAAGATATGATTTTTTTTCTTTCGCAACCTTTAAAAAATGTGAGCAAAAAACAGACATAGAATTTTAACCAAACAAATTTTGCGGTGCAATAAAATTCTTTAATTTTGCCTCTGCAGCGAGTAGGATGCTCCTAGACGGGTCAAACGTATGACCAACCCCACTTTATTTTTCATTTTTGTCATTTGTTTCTTACAAATCTACCTGCTATCTCCATTTCTTAAGGGGGCTTTTATAAAAAATTTTCAATACATTTTCAATATTCCCACAACTGCCCAGGAGTCACCCCTAGTGGGATTAAATGTATGACCGACCTCAATTTGTTTTTTGTCCTTAAAAAACTTGCCCTTTATTGCCACTCATTAGGGGGCTCCCATACAAATATGGCGTTTTAGAAAGTCTTCAGTTTAATTAAAAATTTTCATCTTTTGTGAATAATCAAAAATTGTAGAAAGATTTTTATCATTTATGGCTTGCACCGCCTCTGATAAAAAGCCAGACTCCCAACTGTTCTGCAGGAATAATAGAAATTATTCCTTAGCAAAAGATAAATAGTTTGTTGTAAACATTAATTTTCTGACATTGGGGTTGTAGGAACTGAGATCTGGTGGAAAAATACAAAAACAAAACATGGTCTTCTCGCTAATTAATCATACCTTAAGATCGAAATGTAAATGCCTAAGAATTTTTGGAACCTCCTTGCAAAAACACCTTATTTTATAAGGTGTACGGGGAAACTTTGTTTTAGTACGGTCTAGTGCCAGCGATATTCGCGATTAAAAGTTTCAATACTAAAGTCACATAAAGCGATATTTTTTTTAACTTGTGGGATCTCTGTTCAATTTAAATCAACTCAATTCTGTTCAATTTTTTTTTAAGAAATTTGTTATTCTAATCAGGCTAAAGTTCATTGGATTCCATTTTCATTATATTATTTTCCATGAAGAAAGGAATTTTTACAACATGAAATGAATCAAAATTTATTAATATTCTCCATTCCCGGCCGCCGCGGGAATCGAACCCAGGACTGGTTACCCCTACATGTTTTGATTGCAACCACTAAATCTCCTCAGAAGGGTTTAACGTTTAACACTCAAAGCCATTTTTTTTTCTTAACTCTACTGAATGCACTTGTAATGCTGAATTCAATGGTGATAGCAATTTTTAAAATGAGTGACCAGCTGAAGTAATTAAAAATTCTCTGATTACTAGGGACACACAACGTGGCAGCTAAAATTTGAATTCAAATTCAATATCACCGCAATTTATTTTTTAGTATCGTTTTCGGTATCCTATCACCAAAACGGCGTATCGTAACATCACTTCTTTATAGTGTTAGCTATAGTTAACTATCAACACTAATACAAAATTAAAAACAAACAATTTTTAAGCCAGAATTGATCTGTATGCTGTGTTGAAGGATACATTGTTTCAAGTCTCAAAAAATCTTTTCCAAATTTCACCAAATAAATTTACCGGCAAAAATATATTTCCTTAAAATGCTCGGGAAATTTTTTTCTGCATAGAAACCCAAAGTAAAATGGAAAATGTGGCAATAATTTTTTTTAATTTTAAATCATATCACACAATACTTTTCAGGAAACGATGACAGAAATTAAAATTAAAAATAAAGTTTTTTAAAAATTATGCAAGCATCTGTTGTCCCTGCTTCTCAAAAAAAAAAAAAAAAATATTACCAAAAAATCAGGACATTGAAAAAGTTTTCGCCAAATAAAATTATTGCTTGAAAAAGAAAATTTAATAAAACTTCTTCACATGTTAAAGACCTTCGTTTTAAAAATTAAACATATTGTTAAAAAAAAAATTTATAAAATTGCTTATAAGGGAAACTTTTTTAATATTCGTTTGTATCCACTGAAAGCCAACATTTAAATTGTTGATAAAACGAACAGAAAGACCATAAATCAATTTTTATTAAAGAAAATAAATATCAGTCATGCGTCCCATGATACGATGACAGAGTTTATTGAAATACATTGTGTTGTCATATAAATGGAAATGTTAAACGAGACGAGAAAAAGGCAGTAAAATATCCTTTGAAAAAAAGGATACATTTTCGAGAATTCACAGAATATGCTGGGGAGTTAAAGCAACTTCTATATGAATGTCTGCTTTTGAGTTTTGTTTGTGGAAAAAAAGTCACCAAAGAAAACAATTTGGTTAAATGACTGGTCTTTTGTTGGTTTTACAAAGGTAAACCTTTATTTCCTTGAAGCAAAAAGTTTAAACTAAACCAACTAGTTTTCAGATTTAACCTGTATCCTCTTAAAAACTCCATTTAAACTAATCACAAAACTTTGCTTTTGAACAAAAAAAATGAAAAATTCGTTTGCATGTCAATTCGTTTGGCATAGCCGCAGCAAAGAAATTGTTTAGCAATTACAATTAAGTTGTTTAAGAATGTGCAAAACAACCATTGTTATAGAGGACAAAGTTACAACTGCAAATTGGGTCAGAACTCTTAAACTCATTTAAATTTCGTAATGATTAATAAAAGGCAACTTAAAACAAACTAAAATAAAAGTAAATACCACAAATGCCTAGTACCTATTGAGTTCTTATGTAAAACTTATGATTTTAAAGGTGCCCTTTTTGGTGAACGTGTTTTAAGAGCAGTCTTGAAAGAAGCAATTGCATTATGTTGTTTAGAAAATCATTTAAAATTTTTAAGGTTTTGAAATAGTTTCATACTCAGAGGCATAAAGGCAACGTAATTAATATTTTACAAAATAGAATCTGGGAGTTTATTTCTCATGGTGAGTAAAATTTACTATATAATTTTGTACATGTGTATTCTAAGCAGTGTTTGAAAGTAAGCTCCTTAGTGTTCGGTTCGCTAGATTTGTGGAAAACACAATCGCTAATAGTGTTTGTGTAGAAAATCAGTAAAAAAAACGTTTTCCTGTTAGCCATCTTTCGAATACAAAAATAACACTGTTTTTATCAAACTCAACCAAAGATGAGAACATTTAATTCCGTTCGGTTTTTTTTTAATCCACAAGCTTCATTGTGTTCGGTTCATCTCATTAATATTCGTTCGTTTCTTTTGTGTGTAGCGCTCTTTAGGCTGGTAAAAAAACTAAAAATATTTTAGAAATACAAAATACACCTACAAAAAAAACAAAAAACCAGAAAGATAATTTTACACAAACAAAACATATACACAATTGACACACAAGCTGTTCATGCTGCGGTCGTTACTAAAAATTCTTGGTGTTCATTTCTTTATCAATGTAAAACGAGAAACCTTATAGAACATTAAAATATAGGCCCTAATTTTGTAAAACACAGCGCACTCCAAAGTATTATATTAAAAGCAAAAACAAATTCGTAAATATTTTGTAATTTTGTTGTTGCTTTGTACAGAAATTGATGTACCGTTTTAAAATTTTCAACGCCACAAGCAATAAGACGTATAAAATCATAAAAACCAATGTGAATTTTTGTTAAAGGCAACAACAAAATTACAAAATATTTATGAATTTGTTTTTGCTTTCAATGTAATTCTTTGTCGTTGCGTTGTGTTTTACAAAATTAGGGCCATAATGTTTTTCTAAAGTATCACTACAATTGTTTTGTTTTTTAACGAAGAACAGAACACTATATAATTTTCGGCTCTTTCTGGAAAATAGTTACGTATTAAGGTATTAAGGCTTGTGTTCGTCTACACAAACACTAAAGAAATAGATATCGTTCCTGGGTGTGTGAGCCGAACGCTTAATAATGTTCTGTTTATTTTCGAAAACTGATTCTAATTAATTTTGACATCTGCTCCGGAACGGCAGTTATTAATCTTGGCCACCTAAAATTGCAAAAAGTCACACTGTGCTAGGAGGGTAAAATGTATGACCGAAAATCTAATGAATTTTTTGTCCTTAATATTTTCACAAAACAAAACCCCGCAAGAGGTGGAAATTCTTAAATTTGACCCCTGCAGCGCCTAGAATGCCCCTAGATGGGTGAAATGTATGGCCGGTCCCGCTTTATATTTCCAAATTGATTTTTCCATATTCCAAACATTTGTTTTAACATACAAACTATTTAAAGGCAGAATTAGTCTTTACTTTCTGTTCTGTTACGAATCAGCTGATTTGTTTTTGTTATTAAAAAACTGGTGAAATTGATTAGTTTTCTGTTCTGTTGCGGTCCAATTTGCTAAAATCAAAAACTTGTTAAGGGCCGTTATACACTATCCCACAAAGTCTTTAGAAATTTACGAAAGTGCAACCCTGTCATGATAAGTTGTTATTGTTTTTTAAAATTGTTCAAAGAAAAATTAGATCAAGGAAGCATTTTTGAAAAATACGTAAGACTTTGTGGGATAGTGTGTAACGGCCTTAAGTAATTGTAAGTTACGGCAAAATAAATAATAAAAAATTCATATTTATATTGAAATAAACTGTTTTTTGATTTTAAGAATTCATAAAATTTTATTTCTTCAAATTTATGTGCATTAAAGTTATTAAAATAAAACAACGGACGGTGCAAAACTAAAAAATTTGTCAAAAATGGCTGATAAGTTGCTACAGAAATAGTAACTATTACAATTTCGTAACAGAACGGCAAGGAACAGAATAGAAACAGAAAGTAAAGACTTATTCTGCCTTAATACAGATTAAAAATATATTGAAGAAATAGTCTCACAACTTCCTAGAAAGCTAAAAGATAGAAGTACATAACACGCGTTAGTGCGCGAGCGCTCTGTAGATCTCTGTCAAAAAGAAGTTAAACTAGTGTAATTTCATAGAACAAGTTATATGCAAAATATTTTGACGCGTTTGCGCCAGAAAGTTGGTTAACTTTGAACTTTTTAACGCATTGTGTATTTTTGACAAGTTATCAACTGACTATAAAGAGAATAATGAAACAAAATTGTGAATCATGAAAGAAAAACTTATTGAATAGCTTAAAAAACAGACAATATTTATATAAAAAGAATATATTCAATAAAATAAAAAAATCTTGATATACTTTCGAATCCGTTTTCAATGTAGTTACAAATAAGTAAACAAATAAAAAACAGCTGACAGAAATGACTTTTTTAACGCGCGTTTTGTAACTTGCAATTTTTCATGCGCTAAAGCTTATAAGCGCACGACACACGTCGACGAACTAACGCGTGCTATGTACTTCTACCTTAAACCTCCGTCGTGCACATGTATCTGGCCAGATCTTTTAAGAATTTAACAGTTATTTAAATAAATTTATAATTCAGCTAGGTGTTTGAGTCTCCAGGTACCCTCTACAAATATTGTAAGCTATCGCTTTATGAAAAAAAAAAACATTAAAAAAAACAACAAAAACAATTTATGTGGATTTTTTCATCTACGTAGCGCATGTATCTGACCAGATACACTTGTATTTTGTATGAAGAACAATGAAATTTATTTGCATGTTTTGTCTTAGTTTTGTTTTAATTGCTTGCCTGAAGCTCTGTAAGAGCGGGTTTTTTACTTAGAGCTTAAACCAGGATCAATAGCAAGATTTGTTAATCTTATAAAAAAATTAATCTAGCCTTAATCCTCTTTGGCGTTTTTGAGTGAAAGATTAAAGCTTTTAGCATTGCCATTTGAATTTACAATACTTTTATGTATAAGTATGGCAGTTTAAAACAAATGCCAAGAATTGTCATCAAATTACTGTTCTTAACGTGAAAAAGAAGAAGAAAAGGCGAGAATTTTGTATTGTGTTATATAATATTATATATTTTTAAATAAACAATCAAGCAATATTTTATCTTACGAGGTGGAATATTTAATAAAACTCTAAATTAAAAAAAAAATTGTCATTAAATAAATAAAAAAAGATTTGGACCTATTCTTATTGCCCTTGGTCTACTTATATTTGTGTTGTTTTAATTTTCAAATATTTTTAAGTCTTTTTTTATTTAAAAAGTTCATTTTATTAATTTTATACAAAAGTTTAATTTTCATAAGTAATATTTCCTTTTATAAGCTGTTCGTACTTTTGAAAGTTCTGTCGCAAGCTTAAACCGCCAACTTTGGGCGCTTAAACTTAGAAACAAAATGAAATAATCGACTACCCAAAAACGATTTTCAAAGATTAGTTCTAATTTAATCGCTGATCTTTATGTCAAAAACTGGCTCTTAGACTTTTTGAAATTTACCTTATAATTTTATAACTACTAATTTTTGAATTGAAATTAATCGAAATAAACTAAAAAAAAAATTATTTGTTTGAAATTAAAAAATTTTATTTCTCGCTAATTTTTTTTCTGGGTAGGTGGTTTAGCATGTAGTAAGAAAAGAAACAAAATAATAGAAAATATGCATCTGCCCGGCGTGCTAATAATATAACAATGTAATATTATCACTAAAATAGCTTTTTTTTCATATAAATGTATTGAAATACATAGTGTATCTGGCCAGATACATGCGCTAGGTATGTGATTACCGAAACATGTGCTTGACGGAGGGTTAAGGGCTCCTAGAATGCCCTTAGATGGGTCTACATGAACCAAAAAGTGTTCATAATATTAACGCACAACGATTATTAAATGGTTTTCGTTGGCTCAATGATTTATTCGTTAATATAATGAAAAATAAAATTATCTAAGTATTGAAATTAATGTACTGTTTATTGACACCAAAAAAAATGCATTTATGAAATACTTCATATAAAATATACGTTTAAGTAAATAAAATGGTCTTTGAGGCAACGAAACATTTATTTTAGTCTTGTTAGAACAAATGCCCATTCATTTTATAAATTCGAACGTTAACATTAATGAAGTGTTCGTTGGCCTGTTATACCGAACTCGTTCGTTCAAATTTATATAGTGTTCTTTCAGTTTGTTTGCTTTTCTTGTTATTATTCTATTCGAAATGGTTCTTCTTAAAACATTATTTTAACAAATACCAAAATGCAGTGTAAATTTTAATATATTGTCGTGTCTGCAAAAAACACTACTCAAATTGAATAAAAATGAATTTGCGTTCTGTGTAAAATAAAATTAAGTGTGGTGAATTTGCTGATAGTTAATTAAGGTCGGCTTCAAGTGGTTTACTGACGTCCAAATTAACAAAGGAAGCCCCAAGCTCCATTGAAAACCTAACGAGTTAACTATAAAATTTAATTGTTACACATCATTGCAAAAATTATAAATAAACTATGTGTATGTATATATCATCATATGTATTTATACCCTGAAGAAAACCTGGGTTCAAGTGCCTCCAAGTCACCAGTTTTGTCAACTATTTTGGTGACATTGTCAACGAAGTGTCTACACTACACTAAATTTGCCACTATATTTGGCTTTGATACGAAAAAAATTTATGAATAACAACTAAGAAGTACAATTCCTATAAAAGTTGAATAAATAATAAAAAAAGATTGTTATGATTTCGTACTCGTACCAAAAGTGTAGACTACATTTACTAAAATGAACTAGTGATTCTCTGGTTCCAATGTCTACATATGTTCCCAAAGGAACTACCTAGTCAGTAGTAGATTTACAATGACACGCACATGTTAAATGTTTATATGAAATAACATATTCTTGGGTATAATAAGTCAATAGTACTGGTGACTGTGTCAATAGTGAATCAGTACAGATTATATATATATATATATGTATATTTATATGTACTACAATAAATTTCAAACATTTTTGTAAAACAGGAAAAATATGAAAAAAAATATGAATATGTAAACACATTTGAGTTATGAGTCTTTTTAATATTGTAGGGGGTTACAGCAGTAAATTATGAGGGGTCGAACAGGTGGTATAATTTTGCGAGGGGAAATTTAAAAAAAATTGTTCATTGGGACAATATTCTGTGTACGTTGAGTCAACAAATTTGTAAAAAAAATTGTGCGTTGAATTAACGTAAAGGTTCACAAAGTTAACGAAATAGATTATTGAATTGAAAAATTCTTTCTTTAAATTATAATTATAAATTTATGGTCATTTTTCGTTATATCAAAGAACAGTTAATTAAACCATTAAAATAAAATCTTTCAAAGAACGGTCATTCATTGTTACAACGAACAAATTTATTTGACGAAAATAAATACATTTTTCTTTTGCTTATCGTACATTTTCGTTGTCTCCACGTACCTTTTTGGTTCACTGTCATACATTACACCGACCCCACTTTAATTTTCGTTGCCAACTCGCCCTTAGAAGTGCCAAATTACCATTAGGTAAAGGAGAAGGCAAACGTTTTGAGGAGTGGAAAATAGTTAGGAAAATAGGAAAATAGAAAATAGTTAAGGTATTTCTTTAAATGTTTGAAAATCAGTTTTATTTTTTTTTTGAAGAAAACTTACACATTTTGTAATCAAACAACAATTAATAACTGAAATATTTATACAGATTGTTTGCCCAGCATCATGTCTTGTAACACTTTTAGTCAGTATTTAAAAACTAATAAAGTATTTATTATACTGTTGAGAAGCAGCTGTGATGTTTTAAAACAAAGTTAAATTAATATTAAATAACATTATTAAAAAGTAATAAATAGAAACGTAATAAATAGAGGCTCAGTGCTCCAGTTAAAATCCATCTCAAACCAAAAATGCGACTTTATGACTCACATTGACACATTTAAACTGTTTTTTTAGATTTTTTTCTGGCTTTTTTAAACAAAAAAAAACGACAGTTTTCAGTGATTTAATTTACTTTTTGTTGTAAAATCATGGCATACGAATAGACACAGAACACACAAACAATAATAGAGTGTTATTTATACACCCAAACGCACATTTACAACTTTTTTTTATATCTCGTCTTTAGGCCATAAAAAGGGAATAAAAAAAAAGAAATTGAAACAAATACAAGTTAACGTAGAACTTTGTGTCATAACGGTAGACTGAATACCCATAAATCAATATTTCCTTCACTTTTTATATTTTTGCTCATGCAAAACGGAAACAAAAAAATAGGTGACTACATTGAGGCTGACATGAAATGTAGTTTTTCCTTTTGGAGTTAAGATAGTTATTTTGTGGGATAAATGAGACCGGCTAAGAAGTCATCAGTTTTTGTTTTTAAAGTTCCAATAGAATTAATTTGTTTTTCTTGTGACCACAGATTTCTAAGACTTTTTCTTTAAAGTCCGAATGGGTTGGAAAATATTAGACTAATTGGACCCATTTAAATCACAAAACAAACGTGCTGGGGAAAATATTTTCCCCAAATTTAAATTTAAATAATCAACTTTTGTACAAATAAATGAAATAATAAAAAAAAAAAAAAAAATTCAATTACTCCAACTCTCTTAACATGAATTGTCAATAAAAAAAATTCGTTTTTATTCTTTTCGTTATATGTATGTAGATTAGGGTGGCCTTTTTTTTTATTTTGATTTCATATATTCTCCTCCCCTAAATCGGTTCAGTTTTATGTAAAAAAAAATACAAAAAAATTTCGTAGCGATAAGTTGTGTTTAAGGGGGGGGGGCGTCCGTCCCTCAAAGTTTGCCATCAAGCCATTTATTCAAATGTAATTTGTTTGCGTATGACTATCTTCTAAAAACAACATTTTACAAGAATATGATATATGGCAATATTTTAGCTCTTCTAGTCAACAACATAAGCCTCTAAGAAAGTTTTTTGCTAAGACTAATATCTTAAAAAATAATAAATAAATTTGAATAAATGGCTTGATGGCAAACTTTGAGGGGCGGACGCCCTCCCTAAAACACAACTTATCGCTACGAAATTTTTTTAATAATCGTTTTGCAGTGTGTTCGAGAAGAGCCTGCAATTTTACTTCTGCTGAACTTAAAGTTACACTAATAGCCGTTTGTGAAGATAAGCACTCTTTTTTGACAAAAACTAAATCTCGATGTCCTAGAAAGATTCCACAATTTTTTTCATTGGTTCGCTTTCGCAGTTCTGTATACTGATTTTTTGTCAGTTTTAAATCCAAAAATAGTGCAAATGCTTTTTCTGGAGTAAATTTCATTTCTTCAGTTGGTGTAGGCATACTTTTTAAAATCCTCTTTGGGCGTTTAGGGCTAGCTTCCACTATTTTTTCAATTATTGCAATTTTTGATTTCTTATTTTGCGTTGGTTGAATTTGATGCAGAAATGAATCCTTTATCATACTATGAGAAATTTCTTCATTGATATTTGCAAGCTTGCGTCTTCGTGATCTTTTACTGCAATTGTCGATTTGTTTTGCGGGCCGACCCACTTTTCCAGTTTCCTTAGCGGTTATTGACAGCTTCTTAAAAATCAGATAATTTGTTAGCCATTTTTCGTTGCGTAAGTAAAACGTTTTCTTGTTTCTAGAACATTTAAGGTACCGTTTTCTTAAAGTAAGATGAGATAAACCCACTGTTTATTGTTGATGTGTTTTGTTTAAGCTTTGATATTATTACAAGTAGAACTGTTGCTATAAGTCTTATACGCTTAACAGTTTTATTTGGTTTAATATCTTTAGTTTTTCTAAAACGTTATGGATGAAGTTTCCTGATGATCTGGCCTAAGCAAGCAGTGAAATGCGCATAGGAATAGCTTATCCCATCAACAGTAAATTTCAAGTGTTTTTATCAGTAATAAAAACTGGGAATTAAGCACGAATAACAAAATCTTTTGAAATTAAAATTTTGTATTCCCAAAAATTGAAATTACTTTTTGATAATAAACAGGCAGTGCACGGCCTAAAAAAACACTTAATTGTCAACATCTTTTGTAAAGTTGTTGTTGTTGTTTTTATTTTGTTTTTCTTAACCTACTTACAACTACAATTAATGTTGAGAGAATTTCAACTAATTGTAGTGGGGAATGTAAGATGAGATAAACCCACTGTTTATTGTTGATGTGTTTTGTTTAAACTTTGATATTGTTACAAGTAGAACTGTTGCTTTAAGTCTCATACGCTTAACAGTTTTATTTGGTTTAATATCTTTAGTTTTTCCAAAATCTTTATGGATGAAGTTTCCTGATGATCTGGCCTAAGCAACCAGTGAAATGCGCATAGGAATAGCTTATCCCATCAACAATAAATTTCAAGTGTTTTTATCAATGATAAAAACTGGGAATTAAGCACGAATAACAAAATCTTTTGAAATTAAAATTTTGTATTCCCAAAAATTGAAATTACTTTTTGATAATAAACAGACAAGTGCACGGTCTAAAAAACACTTAATTGACAACATCTTTTGTAAGTTGTTGTTTGTTTTTATTTTGTTTTTCTTAACCTACTTACAACTACAGTTAATGTTGAGAGAATTTCAACTAATTGTAGTGGGGAATGTAAGATGAGATAAACCCACTGTTTATTGTTGATGTGTTTTGTTTAAACTTTGATATTGTTACAAGTAGAACTGTTGCTTTAAGTCTCATACGCTTAACAGTTTTATTTGGTTTAATATCTTTAGTTTTTCCAAAATCTTTATGGATGAAGTTTCCTGATGATCTGGCCTAAGCAACCAGTGAAATGCGCATAGGAATAGCTTATCCCATCAACAATAAATTTCAAGTGTTTTTATCAATGATAAAAACTGGGAATTAAGCACGAATAACAAAATCTTTTGAAATTAAAATTTTGTATTCCCAAAAATTGAAATTACTTTTTGATAATAAACAGACAAGTGCACGGTCTAAAAAACACTTAATTGACAACATCTTTTGTAAGTTGTTGTTTGTTTTTATTTTGTTTTTCTTAACCTACTTACAACTACAGTTAATGTTGAGAGAATTTCAACTAATTGTAGTGGGGAATGTAAGATGAGATAAACCCACTGTTTATTGTTGATGTGTTTTGTTTAAACTTTGATATTGTTACAAGTAGAACTGTTGCTTTAAGTCTCATACGCTTAACAGTTTTATTTGGTTTAATATCTTTAGTTTTTCCAAAATCTTTATGGATGAAGTTTCCTGATGATCTGGCCTAAGCAACCAGTGAAATGCGCATAGGAATAGCTTATCCCATCAACAATAAATTTCAAGTGTTTTTATCAATGATAAAAACTGGGAATTAAGCACGAATAACAAAATCTTTTGAAATTAAAATTTTGTATTCCCAAAAATTGAAATTACTTTTTGATAATAAACAGACAAGTGCACGGTCTAAAAAACACTTAATTGACAACATCTTTTGTAAGTTGTTGTTTGTTTTTATTTTGTTTTTCTTAACCTACTTACAACTACAGTTAATGTTGAGAGAATTTCAACTAATTGTAGTGGGGAATGTAAGATGAGATAAACCCACTGTTTATTGTTGATGTGTTTTGTTTAAACTTTGATATTGTTACAAGTAGAACTGTTGCTTTAAGTCTCATACGCTTAACAGTTTTATTTGGTTTAATATCTTTAGTTTTTCCAAAATCTTTATGGATGAAGTTTCCTGATGATCTGGCCTAAGCAACCAGTGAAATGCGCATAGGAATAGCTTATCCCATCAACAATAAATTTCAAGTGTTTTTATCAATGATAAAAACTGGGAATTAAGCACGAATAACAAAATCTTTTGAAATTAAAATTTTGTATTCCCAAAAATTGAAATTACTTTTTGATAATAAACAGACAAGTGCACGGTCTAAAAAACACTTAATTGACAACATCTTTTGTAAGTTGTTGTTTGTTTTTATTTTGTTTTTCTTAACCTACTTACAACTACAGTTAATGTTGAGAGAATTTCAACTAATTGTAGTGGGGAATGTAAGATGAGATAAACCCACTGTTTATTGTTGATGTGTTTTGTTTAAACTTTGATATTGTTACAAGTAGAACTGTTGCTTTAAGTCTCATACGCTTAACAGTTTTATTTGGTTTAATATCTTTAGTTTTTCCAAAATCTTTATGGATGAAGTTTCCTGATGATCTGGCCTAAGCAACCAGTGAAATGCGCATAGGAATAGCTTATCCCATCAACAATAAATTTCAAGTGTTTTTATCAATGATAAAAACTGGGAATTAAGCACGAATAACAAAATCTTTTGAAATTAAAATTTTGTATTCCCAAAAATTGAAATTACTTTTTGATCATTTTAATTTTCTTTAGAGCTGAAAATGAATAAACAATGAAATTCACTAATTATATAAATACATAGGTTTTTATTCGCGAAAATTAAAAAAACATTATTTGTATGGTCTATCTTTATTAAAAAGAAATTAAAATTTATAAAACAAAATTTAAGCTACAATTATTTCATCTTTGAACACAAATTTTGGATTGTTTTATGTATTAAAAAGATTCTACCCAAAAAGAACCTTTTCATTTTATTTTCATCTAATACTTAATTTTAATTACATATAATTTTTTCATAAAACTAGGCTCCGTATATAAATAATTACTATTAATTTGGACAAATGTAAGACAAGCCTACAGATAAAAAGCTTATAAATTTTTCAAGGGCATCGTATTCCACATCATTTAATAGCTTTATTCCTTCCCAGAGATTTTCAATTGCATGTTCTTCTGCGAGCTTCTAAGAAATTAAAAATTATGCTGAAGCAATCAAGAAAGTATAGTCGGTCAAGCCCGAGCCTCCAACACAGAATAAAAGAACAAGTTCTTGCAAGTTTAGTCTATATGGAGCCCATGGGCAATCATGGACCCGCTAGAACAAAATTCTGTAATTCAGTGCTGAATATTATTTAGATTTCTTCATCTATATAGAATTTGTTTTCCTTAAAGTAATTTTAGAATTTCCTTAAAGTAATTTTAGAAAGTAGTTGCAATAAAATTTGTTTGATCCAAATTTAATCTAAATAGCAACATAATAAGATACTTTTTGGGCTCAAAGACCCTATTCCAGAAAGAAGCTTGTATATAAAATTATGGCCCGATCAACAGGCTTGGCCCTTGTGCCAATTAGAACCGATGTGCCAAAATTCATCAAATTATCACTAAAATTGGGGCCTGTACTTTGCGCACAAGTTTTACATGGGCAGCCTGCCAGTCGGCCAGCCAGCCGGACGGACATCATTAGATCGACTCAGAAAGTGATACGTAAAGGTGGGACCAATATTTTAAGGAGTGCATGGAAAGCCAGCCCATCGAACGGACGAACACGTAAGATCGATTCAGAAAGTGATAATGAGTTAATTGGTAGACTTAAACTGGGCCTAGAACCAATATTTTTTATGTGTTGGACACATCAGCACAAACTCTTCCGCATCAAATCGAAAGTTATACTTACAAAATAACGTTTGATAAATGTTTTTTACTTTTTTTAAATATATTTTATTTATGTATATTCTTATTTTCAAAATTAGCAAATTCTAATGCTTTTTAATATAAATTTAAATTTAATTTTTCGAATAAAAAAAAAAACAAAAACAGAAAAATGGAATTATTTAATAAAATATGGTAGCACACATTTTCATAATTCCAATAAACGTCAGAACGTTAATATGGCGACAAAAAGAGAGAGTGGAACTACCTTCTGTATTTGTATCATGCATACTACTTTAAACTTTAAATATATCACAGCTCAAGTAATGGCAACAATTTAACTCGCATTTATGTTGTTTGTGTCTTCCTTCAAATTCATTGTTCTCTTAATTTGTTGTTGTATTCTAAGGCTTTCAATTGTGTATCTTTTCCTGTCTTTATCTAAAATTTTAACATCATCGAACTTAATTGTGTGACCAGTATGTAGGATGTGTTGTGCTAGTGCTGTTGTCTCTTTTTTATTAATTGGCGCCTTTACTCTAGAAAAAATTGTGCTCATTGTCATATTGGGTTTGTATGCAAAACAGATGTTGTTTGTCTTTATTGACGACCGTATGTTATTGTTATCGGTTAACACAGGTATGTATTTTACACTGTAAAATTTGGTCTCTTCTTTTCCTATGTTTGCAGATTTGTTGTGGTTATTTCTGCTTTTATCCAATTGTTTAATCGTATTTTCTATCAATGTAGATGTGAGTTTGGTGGGGAAGCTGTTGTTCTTTAAAATGTTTGTTATAATGTGTTTGTTTTTATTATGAAATTGTGTATCACTTATGTTGTATACCCTAGAAATAAATTTTTTTGCTGTGTTTATAATTTGATTTTTGGGTTGTGTAGCGTGGTAATTCATTAACCTCCCTGAAGACGTTTCTTAAGTGTACCAATCAAACAGAATCATATTATTTTTGCGTATAATTTTTGAGCCTAAGTACGCAATTTCTCCGTTTTCCTCAATCTCAGTAGTAAATTTTATCTTAGGATGTTGTTTGTTAAAAGTTGACAGAATTGTGTCCTTGTCCTCTAAGCGAGTTATCGCCAAAATGTCGTCTACATATTTGGCGATGTATTTAATGTGAATATTCTTATTTCCTAGTTCTGTAATTGCATCGTCAAGTAGGTTGTCAAGTATGATATCCGCTATAGTGGGTGATAGTGGGTTACCCATTGGCATACCAAAGATTTGGGTATAAATATTTTCACCAAACTTAAAATAATTATTGTCATTTAGACAAAATTTGAGTATTCTTAAATATTGTGAACTGGACATCTTAGTAGGATTTTCAATAATATTCCATCTTTTCATGATTGTGTTTATTGCCGTGTGAATTGGGATGTTCGTGAATAGTGAACTCACGTCAAACGATATCATTATTTCATTATTGTTAATTTTCACGCCGCTCAGTTGCTCCTTTACCCGTAGGGAATTTTTAACATCGCATTTGTCAGAAATTATAACTTTAAGAATATTACCAACGAATTTTGATAATTGTTAACATGGTCCCTGAACTGACGACACAAAAGGTCGTAAGGGTGTCCCTTCCTTATGTATTTTGGGTAAGCCGTATATTCTAGGCGCAGTAGCCGCAGAACAAAGAAGTTTACGTTTTTCCCCATATTAATAATATTATTTTTGTAAAAATCAGAGATAATGGTATTGTTAAGTTTCTGAAGTTTTTCATTTGGATCTGCTCTTGAAATTCTGTAGGTGTTTTTGTCTCCTATAAGTGCTTGCATTTTCCCCTCATACTCATTCTTATACATTGCTACTGTCTTATTCCCTTTGTCAGCCTGTATAATAATTATGTCGTTATATTTCCTTAAAAGTTTTTTAGTTTTCTCAAAAATTGTCAGGATAAACTTATCCTTTATATTATTTTTGATGCTTCTTTTAAAAGCTGATACACGGTTTGCTAATTTTGTTCTAGCGACGTCCTTTTCTTTATCAAAATTTCCATCCATGGCCTGTATACATTCCCTAGGGGAAAGGGAACTTACACCAAACTTATCATGGGACAGCTCTAAAGTGGAAGCGACCGGTTCTAGTTCTTACACTTTATATGAAGGGGACTTGTCACTTTTACATGGCGATGTCCTAGAGGGGGTTAATTGGCACCTTTTTGACACTTTGTGACAGGTCACAAAAATAACCTACATGGATACATTAGATTTTGGTTAAAATAATGCCTGTAAAAGATATTGTCCCGAGTGAACCATGTTAATATGATCGTTTCCCTTCATATAAGGTAATACCAGATAGAATCAGCCACTACCAGCATAAAATACAGTCACATGCCTAGTTTTGCGTCAGTTGCCTCTCCTCCAGAGTAATATATCGTTAGCTAAAATGCAAAAAGACGTAACTAACAAAAATATAACTTTACAGGGGAAAAACTTTAAAAAATGAAAACTACTAACATGTCAGGAAACATGCATTGCTAAGTCATCCATGGAATTCTTCAAACATTATTAAAAGGAAACCATTTCATTATATTTTGTTAAAAAAAAAATGGGTAATTACGTAATTTTTCATTTATAAAATAATTACTCTTGTAGTTACGTCCTTTTGTTTTTTGCTAATAAAAGCGTCATTTTTGAACGCAGAAGCGTAAAACTTTGTCAAGACATGTTGAATAAAATTAGTGTGGTTAAGTATGTGTATAGATGTATATTTGTAGATGGATGAGAGTAATTTCCCTTTGACTTAGAAAAAGTAATCTTGAGGTAAAGGGAATGTATGAGATGAATAGTGAAACTTGAGAAGTTAAATTAGGAGATTGGTAGGGTGACCAAGAACAAAGAGGGATGGACTGTATTTTATACTTGCGTGAAGGTTAGCAGATCTGATGTTAATGAGGGTTGACCAGGTTGATCTGCTCCAAGAGGTACTACTATGAAGCCAAGGCAGATGCAGGGACTGTAGACTCAGTCGTTCCAGAAATGAATAGATTTAGTACGTTAGATTTAAATTCAAAGTTTAAACTTGATTTAACAAAATGTGGTTAAAGTTAAAGTTGTACAATAGGTTATGCTTAAATGTTAAATTTAGATGTTGGCTCTTTGGCGCTTGAACAGTAAGTTTTAAATTAAAAGGTGCGTTTACTAAGATGATTGAAAAGTAAGTGAAGTTAGAATACAATAATGACCAACCACGAAGGTTGGGTATAGAAAAAATATGGCTATTTAACGATGCGGCAAAAATGACAATTGTAAATGTTATTCTTTATCCGCGTAACAACATAAGTTAAAAGTTTGTTATTGCTACAATTCAGTGGCTTTTAAACTGTATGATTAATAATTATGACATTCATTTAGCGACAGTTATAATTCAACTCTTTTAAAACAATGCAGTTTAATAAGAAATATAAAAAATGAAATGGATAAAATACAATTAGAAAGGATACAATTTAGCAAAACTTTGTGCTAGTTTAAACACATGTAGTTCAATGGCATTCAAATTAACCAATCAAAAACAAGATTTTGAATATTTTTAGTTACGTCTTTTTGCATTTTAGATAACGATATGTACTTTATCACCAGTTAAGTGATATGTCTTGTTTTCACCTATCACGTTTTATAATAAAATATTATTCACTGATCACGGGATAAGTGCTTAAAGAATAATTGACACAAATTTCCCGCAGGGTTGTCCTACATCAGCTATTATATGTAATGGGAAGAATTTATGTCTATCTATCGGCAATGCGAACTTTCTGCCAAGTGATAATATCCACTTACACTCTATCGGGATATCGTATTTCGTTTTATTTTCAAACAAGTGGTTTGTAAATACTAATCCATGTAATTTGAACTGATTTTCCTTCCGTGTAAATAATTTTTCAATGTGTCTCTCCTTAACATTTTTCACTACTTGTTTTGATCTGTCTCTTTGTGTATTAATAAATTTAGTGTGGTCCTCTTCTGTCATCATGTTTTTAATACCAATATTCCAGTGATAGAGTTTACGTTTAATTAATTTAATATTTATATAAGTCTGTGAAATTTCCAAGTTCAAAATTTTCTTATGAAAATTGTGTTCTATTGTTCTTAGTTTTCTTTTTATTGTTGTACATTCAAAAAGATTTTTAACCTGTTTAGTCGTGTTCTTTGTATGGTGTGGAGTTATTCCGTAACTTCTGCATGATAAAATAAATTTTAACCTTTGTTGTTGTTGTGTTAGTCTTCTTGTTTCGTTGCAGTGTTCTTTTAATGTTCTACATGTCTCATTGTCATATTTAAGTGCTGTGTGTTTTTAAAAACCCCCTCCATGATTATGTTGTTTTTGTACTGTACCCCTTTCTATTTTAAAGTTTACATAAATTAAACATTTTTAATTTTTCTTTAATATTGATTGATAACTGAATTATACTGCTCTCTAATATCGTGCCATATAAAAACACTTGTCTCCAGCTACATGGATTTCTTATCTGCAAATTGAATAACCTACTTAACCGGATTTGTTAATGCAGTTTTCAATATCTTTGCGGACCCATATTTTCAAACAATGTCGCCGAGGTAGCAGAAGGATTCGACGTTTTCAATTTTTGTTCCAACGATAATTTTCTAAGAATACAGAAATTTTGGAAATTATGTTCGAAAATTAGGGCCAATATTAATTGGTTCAATACAAAATTGTGATCTAGCCCCTTAATGTTATGCTAAAAATCTCTTGCACAACTTTTTTTATTTCGCAGCTTAAAACATAAAACTATAAATTCCAGACACTAATTTCCATAATTTATTGACCACCATCAACTTATCGAAAATTTGAAAATCCCAGGAATTTTTTCCTACAAAGGAACTTCACTTTATCTTAAAAGATTTTTGGAATCCAAGTAAAATCACTGCACCTAAGAATAAATTTATGTTTTTTTTTCTTTCATTTACGCACGCCCATTTTCAAAATAGAGAAATTATTTGGCAGTCATGCTATTTTGTGACATTTGGCAAGTATTTTCCACATGTTTGCGGTAAACATGCAAAAAAAAAAAGCAAAAAGGATCATAAAGGAGAATTTATAGTGATTATTTTTAAGTTCACCTTCCACAAGGAAATTACACAAAAAGTTGGTGACCTTATTCTTTCTGTAATTCACATTTTAATGCTTACAAATAGGAGCTCTGCCAAAAGTCAGAAAAATCAGGATATGTAGCACAAGTCGTTAAATATACTTCGTGTATGACAGCAGGCAGCTGTAAGCAGAACATGATTACAACACCTACAAAATGTTGTAAGGCTGGCTTTATTATTATTATTTCTTTTATATGTGTAAAATAGAAATGCTATCATATTATTTATTTATTTGTGATCCTTTTTACATAAAAACACTTTTACGTATAAATGTATCCCTTTTGCTTTAAGAGGAAGTAGAAGGAGAATGTCAACAGCTGTTTCGTAATGAGAATATAAAATTGTTTATTGTAGTGTGTATGTTTAACTAAAATATATCGCTGTGAGTAAAATTGTATGTGTAAATGTGTTTCATCGCTTTATTGTTCATACTCAATGTGTTCTTGTGAAATATTTTATAGAAAAGTAAGAACTTTTTCGTTAGCAAAAACATTTTTTTTTTTTAAGACAGAGCTCTGCAGCTTGTAAAACTGATAATTTTTCCTTGTTTTGTTGGCCATAATCAATTGTAAATATTTCTTTATTTTAGTCCTACTCTGTTGGCGGTAATTGTGAAACTATATTTATAGAAAAAATACAATTACTCTATTAAAATTCACTACCACATGAAAATACAGAAGCTATAAATAAAGCAAAAAATATGTTTTGTCATGATTTCTAGAAGCATCCCAGGGAATACTACAGTAACAAAGTAATGAAATTATTTACAAACCAATCCACCCATACTGGCTGTAATGAAATAAAGGATAAGGCTATGTCCTGTACAGTTTCATAAGATGTAATAAAATTTCACATTACTTCGCTTAACTCATTCCGCAATACTTGTGCAGATACATGGAAACGTATGAGTAATGTTATTTATACTTTTATTTTACTTCGCTTACATTACTCATACGTATGGTGAAGAACCCTGCCGTAAAGTATAAAAATTTGTTTGAAACAATGGGTTAAAAGACAATAAAAGTACATTGAAAGTAAATCAAATTAGTAAATACAATAACATTTTCCTTTTGTTGAAGGGAAATCTTTACCAATGTTGTCAAATGTGGCAAATTGTCCATAAATAAGGTATTTTAACATTATTTTAAAGATAAATTTTTGGGGAGAAGGAATTTGGACGGTGGTGCATACTCTAAATGTTTTCAGAAATAAAATTTGATAATGCCTTTCTTTCTTTCAGGAATTGCCAGGAATTTGATATAAAAAATGTTAAAAGCAGGGACCGTAACAGTTATTAGTGATATAAGCAAAAATTCTTTTAAAAGAGTTATTTTTTATTTATATTTTAATTGAGCCGCCATAAAATAAAACTAAAAATTTGAGGTAACATAAGAACGACAATTAAATCGTGGTACATAATAAAGAATTTACTCGGATATTGAACAATATTTCTGGATTTCGACATACTTAAATATTTGTCACTTTATTCCGTGGCAATCTAGTAATATAATAATGTTTGCAAAAGGTATCGTCTCAAATACCATCAGTTTATATTAAGTATTGTCCTTAATGCAGATTGTGCGAGATTCAATGAAAATTTAATTGGTTTCAAATGATTCTGGATCTGTCAAGGTGAATGCCGTGGCTCCACAAAAGGTCGCAGAGTATTTTTTTAATTGGAAAGTATCTACACGTCAATGTTGTCCAAAGTGCGGTCGCAATACACAATTTACACGAGTGCTGGATGTGCTAGGCAAATTTGCATCCAGAACTACCACAATGGTGTTGGCCCATATGATTCTAAAAAAAACAAAAACTTTTAATTTTTTTCAATAAAAAAAATTTCTAAATATTAATTCGCTTTTACTTACGCCAAAATTAATTTTTTGCGATTAGAAAAAGTAGTCATATTTGGAACTCATTTTGGATTGTTTGGTATTTAATACCCATTTTCTATTCACAACGTGTTTCGGCCAGGTATGCTTATTATTTTTTTAAATTGTAAAGGGGACACCTAAAACTATTTAAACGGGCCTTATTTAGACAAGCATTTTCCAAACATTTTCTGACATAGAAAACCCTTCATTTGACTTGCATGATGGAAAATGGAAAATTCATCAATCAATTTATAATTTAAAAAAAGTTTAATTTGCAGCAACGATCTCTTTTCCGGCATAAGCTACAATTTGTTTACTGCCTTAATTTTTTTTGGTATTTAAATACTCATTAGGCAGGAATGGGTTAAGAAGTAAGACAAAAATAAACAAAATGAGTTTCCCAAGATTTTCTTGCGATTCAAAAAATTAATTAACAAGGTTTCGTTTAAATGTGCTAAATTCCCATATCATACTATTGATAATCTGAAATTTGTTGTTGATGGGATAAGCTTTTCCTATGCGCATTTCACAGGTTGCTTAGGCCACATCTTCAGGAAACTTCATCCAAAAACTGAAGATATTTATACAAATAAACTGTTATACGAATAAGAATTATAAACCCCAGTTTTACTTGTAACAATATCAAAGCTTAAACAAAAACAACACAACAAACAGTGAGCTTATCTTTTCTTGCAGTCCCGACTACAATTAATTGAGTTTTATCAAACGCGAAAAAAATGGAACTCCTCAAAATAGTTTTTTATGAAGAAAAAAATAAAACTCCATTTTTAAGATTTTCATTCGAACTTTTAACTGTGGAGTTGAGATTTATTTTTTAAGGCCGGCCACTCACGTACAGTTTCAACTGTTCAGTTAAAACTGCCAGACTTAACTGTTAATTGAGATGTACACACACGTGCAGTTCAATACTTCAGTTTTTAACATGGATTCGAACGAGCAGGACGGTTTGGCCGCTATCGGTGCACTTTTGATAATTGCTCGACACAAATTGAACTGAGAACGGTACAGTTGAACTCCCACACACGTTCACTTCAGTTAAAACTGTCAGTTTAAAATATAAAAATCTTATATTTTTCAGTTAAACTGAACCGTTGAGTTGAACTGTCAGTTATTACCCACATACGTACAGTTTAAAATGACAGTTTTAACTGAACGGTTGAAACTGACAGCTTAAACTGTGCGTGAGTGGACGGCCTAAGATCACCATACATTAAAAACAAAAAAACACTTCAATACGAATCTATTGGTTGTATAGGCAGGTTGACTATTATATGGAGAGTTTTTGGGCTCAAATTTTCTGGAGAACTGTTATTTACGGTCCCTGGTTAGGAGTATTTTAGATTTTGGATTGATAGGCTATTCGCTAAGAGGATCCTGTATACATCTTTTAACATTTTGTGGGTATTTTGGCGATTTATGACTGATTCTGGTTTTCAGGATGTTAAAAAAATGCTTTGTTAAAATTGTTTGGTAATTCTTGTCAATATTTTTTTTTCAAAACTTTTGGTTTATTTTCCTTGACTTAAGAGAAAGTTGTGAATAACATTTTCAAAAAGTATACATATGTACACCCAGAGGAAAAACATCTTCAAATATGGTCATCTCCAACAAAGTTATTTTTAAAGAAAATTTGAAACATATTTTGTTTAATTTAACCATATTATTGTCATCGACAACCATATTATGGTTCTAATAGTCTCCATAAAAAAGCCTCAATCATATAATGGTTGCCTCCAAACATATTATGGTTAATAATATTTAAAATATTTTTAGCACTTATAATAGCAAGGTTGGTTTTTAACCATAGCATGTTGCTCTTGGAAAAGAGGAAAATATTATTGTTAATTCAAAAGCCAATTTTGTCATATTTAACCATAACATGTTTAAAGGCAACCATAATATGGTTGTAGCTTTTTGATGGAGGACTAATTTAACCATAATGTTGTTTACAACACTAATATGGTTAATATGGTTGTCGATAACAATAATATGGTTAAATTAAACATAATATGATAAAAGTTTTGTTTACAATTTTTTTAAAAATAGTTTTGTTGGAGGTGACCATATTTAAGCATGTTATTTCTCTGCGTGTAACTACATAAGTTTGCATAGTGCCTGTTAGTCGAAAAGTCCATTAAGTTAATATCATTGTAAGGCCAATTAATTCAAAACGGGGTACAATTCTTGCAGAAAATAAAGTGTACATACAGAGAAAAAATTGTTTTTACGCTATCACGGAAAAATAAACCATTTTCAAAGAATTTTATAGATATTTCGGTTTCTCCAACCAATAATTTTTAACGCAAACATATTGCGATTAAAATTGTCTTTTACATTGGTGCAGCAGCTTTATTCAAGTTGTATTTAACCCTTTTTATGTTTGCCAAAAGTAATTATTTAGATTATTTTGCATTGAAAAACATGTTGCTTATATATACAGTAGAATCCCGATAATTCGTAATCGCAAGGGACCGGCCATTTCTTACGAATTATAGGGGTTTTCGATTTAGCGGGGTTTCGATTTAACGGGGTTAACATAAAATAAATACGAATTAATGGGGTTTTTCAATAAATATAGTAAAACGATAAAAAAAAACATACAAGACAATAGTTAAAAATAAAACATATAAAAATTATTTATGTAACAAACTGATTTCAAGAAAATAAAAACACACATAAGCAAAAGCCCACGCAAAATAAAATAGCGGTAAACAAAAAATCATTCTTTCTATGTTTCTGTAGTTCTTATTACGAATTATAAGTGGTAGTTAGCAAACAATTACTATTTATAAGAGGTAAAGAAGATTTTAATTGAAAAAAAATTACGAATTAGCGAGGGGACCAAAATGTATGGAAATTATACGAATTAACGAGATTTTTTCAAGGGACCGACAGTTTATTACGAATTATCGGGAATTACGATTTATCGGGGTACGAATTACCGGGATTTTACTGTAATTGTAAAACGGCCAAAATGCATTTGCTACATTTAAAACAAATCGCACTTGTTCAACAATACTGTATTAACTTAAAATTTAACAATTTTCAGTAGAAGCAAACCAATTTTTAATTTTACATTGAAGGCAGATAAAAAAGAATTTTTAAACCAACCGTTTCATTACCCAAAAGTAGACAAAATTGCATGGTATTTTTACAGCGGTTAGATATAAATATTACCTGTCGATTTTTTCCAAAAAGTGAAAAAAAAATTTTTTGAGTTAACCCATTTACGCCCGCTGTGCCAATTTGGGAACACTTCATTATTTCCGGCTTATGACAAAGTTTTTGACATTATTCAATATATGTTTACCTTATTGATAAACTAAAATTTCAGAAATTTGGTTTAATATCTTTAGTTTTTCTAAAATCTTTATGGATGAAGTTTCCTGATGATCTGGCCTAAGCAACCAGTGAAATGCGCATAGGAATAGCTTATCCCATCAACAATAAATTTCAAGTGTTTTTATCAATAATAAAAACTGGGAATTAAGCACGAATAACAAAATCTTTTGAAATTAAATTTCTATAACATCAAAAAAAATATTTTTTTAAATATTTTTTTTAGTGACCGTAGTGCCAATTTGGGTACACCTCTTTAACCCTTATGTGTGTGGAAAAAAAAACACCTTCTATAGGGTGGATAGGTACCTGGGTACCTTCATGCAAATTGTATGAGAAATCTAATTTTTTGTCTTGTATTGTACAAAATATCGATGGTTAATGATATAATATTAGAATTTTAATCTGGTTTTCCCCTTTTCATATATTTTTTAAAATCCTACACCCAAACAAAAAAAAATTTGTAATATCAGCAACTTTTTTGCTGGGAGGATCTTTGCAGAAAAAGTTGCTAACATTAGCAAAAAAATTGCTAAACTCAGCAAGTTTTTTGCTGAATTTAGCAACTTTTGCTGAATTTCGCAACTCCGGAAGAAATGTTACTACAGATAACTTTTTTACATCCTTACAACTGGCTCGAAAACTTAACTCGTGGAATTTAACTCTAGTTGGAACAGTAAGAAGGAACAAAAGATTTCTACCAGCAAATATGCAGCCACATAAAGACAGGTAAGTTTAATTTTACACATAAAAAGAAATGCGAGCATGATACACTGACTATGAAAAATTAAATTAAATTGACAAGCAAATATTATTATTTCAGGCAAATAAATTCCACCAACTTTGCCTTCAGAAATGAGGCAACTTTGTGCTCCTACGTTCCTAAAAAGAAAAAAGCAGTAGTAATGTTATCTACTATGCACACAAAGCCTGTAACAGAACCCACTACAGCTGCTAAACCAGAAATTATAACTTATTACAACCAAACTAAAGGAGGTGTCGACAATATGGATAGGCTATTGGGAGAATATACTTCTAAACGTAGGACATGTCGATGGCCGTTAGCATTATTTTTCAATATTATCGATGTAGCAGCATATCGTTTACATGGAGTACCATGCCCAATTTATTTCAACTGACCGTCGCAGACTATTTTTAAAAGATTTAAGTTTTGAACTATGTAAGGACAACATTGAACGACGTGCCAAAAATTCAAATGTAATAAAAATCGATTCCACTCGATCAGCAATACAGGTTGTATTGGGGCGAGATATTTCAACAATAGCTGTTACTAATGTAGAAACTCGAGATAAGAATGGCCGTATTGCGGTTGTGGGTAGTTGTTACCTATGCTCTAAGCTTACAAAGAAGCAGAGAAAAACTCGAAAGGCTTGCAAAAATTGCTTCAAGCCTATTTGTAACGAGCACTCAATCAATCGTCCCATATGTAACAACTGTTTGGATTAATTTTTCTATGTCTTTTATTTATATTTAAATTATATTTTTTTTTGTGTTACACCTTGAAATAAATTTTTTTATGAAAAATAATTTTTTTTATTGTAAAACAATTTTTCTTTTATCAAATAAAGTTTTATTTAATGGTATTTCTAAAAACCAAGTCCTGTCCACACACATAAGGGTTAATTCCAAAAAAAAAAAAAAAAAAAAAATTTTTTTTTTTGTTTTTTGTTTATATGTAATGAATAAAATAATAAAATAAACAATATTTTATTTTTTGTCCGGTAGTTTTTGTTTGGGCTTAAATGGGTTAATACACTATTGTTGAACAAATGCGATATAAAAGGAATGAAAAGATGTACATGGCTTTAGTGATCATACGAGTTTTAAATTTTCTGCAGCCATACCAAATCAGTGGTTTGTGATCTTATTGAAGGTTATTTTGGTCTTGGTGTAGAAATTAAGAAAAAAGTGTAACATCCTCCAAGTGATATCCTACAACAAAAATTAGCAGTAGCTTGTAAAATATTATATAAAAGTAATCCAAAATAAAAATAAAACTTTGCAGCATTATTGTAAATGATTCTTTAAAAGACATTAGGATTATTTTTTAAGTATTGATTTAGTACTTTTGAGCCCACCTTTTTAAAATTATTTTAGTGAATTAGTAATATTTTTGAAATAAACGCTAATTGTTTATAATTATATTAACAATTTTTTCGCATATGCTTGTATGAGATGAATTTCAATTTTTAAAGTTTATTTATAAAATTCATATTCCCTCAATATTTCACATACTTTTTGCTAAAGCCAACCTTTGGTTAACATTGATGCTATAGACATGTACTAATTCTTTAGCCCTTATGACACTACATTTTTTATTCATTAATTGATAAAGAATTGATAGAAAGAAACAGTAAATGTTAGAAAGACCAAACTATAAAAAATGTAAACAAAGTTTTTTTAGTTTTTTTTTCTCTTGTTATGGTTTTTTTCAGGGATAGAATTTTTGAAATTGTACCAACAACCTTTAAAAATTTTATTTTTTTACCATAATTGTACTAAAAGATTTTTTTTAGTTGATATAGTTTTATTTATGTTCATAAAAAACACCACAAAAAGGTATTATAAATCTTAGTTTAAAAAGTATCAACAAAAAACTACAATGGAAACAACATAGCCATTCCTGTTTTGTTTATTTTATTAAATGTTTCCAACTATTTGTTTATGAGAAATCTAAAAACAAAAAGCGGTAAATCGCTAAATTTGCCCATAAACCGCTGATTCAGCAACACTTTAAATATTTTAAGCTTGAAATGTCAATTTTAAGTTAAACATTTTTACTTTTTTTTGACATAACTTCATTTTTTATCGACAACTTTAGTAAAATTTTTGACTGTTTGCCATTTTTCTTAATACAGCTTAACTCTTAGCACTTGGTAAATTTTTTTTGTACTGTTCACCAAAACTTGAACAATGCATTGAAAATGTAGTGTCATAACGGCTTTAGGAATAAATCGAAACAATGGTTAATAGAATTAAAAATAATTTATAAAAAAGAATTAATTCCCACATTCTATTCATTTATTATTTATTTTTTAAAATTTTTTAGACTTTGTTTTAAAAATTTTGTCGTCCTTTGTTTAACGAAAAGTTTAAGACTTTGACTCTGGAAGGCGGCTGAAAGGGAGGTGTATAGGAAAAAACACAAATTTACTGTTATCTGATATATTTGACATAATGAGAGAAAACTAAGCTTAAGCATGACAAAAAACAAAAGAATCAGTTGAAATGGTAAAAAAAAAAACATTTTCAATGTCGACAAAAAAACGTAAACAGTGTTTCCTACAAACTTCATCAACTTATTTGTGTATCTATTCTCTATAATGTTTCTAATTAATCATTTTTAATTTAGCTGTTGTTTTTCTATATAGTTTTTTTTGTCTTTCTCTACACAAGCTTGTGACAGATATTTTATTTTATCAGTATTAATCATTTGTTTATGTTCTAAATAAATCCCATTGTGCCAAGTTTATGTTGTGGAAATGTGTTTCTTGATCTCCAGTAAAACATGTTGCATACACGCGTACAATATTTTTACTACTCTGAGTGTACATATGTATGGATGTGTACGGGGGTGTAAGTAGATGTGTCACTGAAGCTTTGCACACATCATAAAATAAAAAAAAGAATCACTTTAAGAACGTTAACAGCGTTTGCCGGCAAAGAGTGTATACAAATGTTGATAGTTTATTTTATAAGACTATTTTTTGTTTCCGTTTTTGTGTTTTTAAGGAAATCACACATGCAGGCATAGAATAAAACTTATATAAAAACGAGGGTCCATTTAGTTTTTCTTGATAACTTAGAAGAAATAATTTAGTTATTCCTTTGCAAGTAGTCATAAAGTTTTAAAATAAAAAGAAATTTGGAAATCTTAGGCCCGTTTTCACGACTTGCCTATAAAGTTCGGTATAGTTAGGGTTGCCATCCGTCCTCTTTTCCCCGGACACCGTCCTCTTTTTTTGGGTATCCGGGGCAGTCCTACTTCTTTTTCATCAAATGTCCGGTTTTTTACACCTTCATTGTAAATTTGTTTCCGGATTTAAATCACAGTTCACAAAATTCATTAAAAAAAAAGATTCAGGTGCTCGGGTTTTTTTAAGATAGGTATGATTTAATTTTTGGGGACGTAACGTGACAAAAAGAGTACTTTTCTTTGAATGTGCCCAAAATGGAGCTCCCAAAAAAAAAAATGGAACAAATAAGCAAAAGCAACCTTATAAATGTCGTTACTTTTGTTCAAATAAATACAAATGATTATATTAAAATTTTATTTGAAGATTCTTTTTGAAAGAAAAAAAAAAATCATATCTTAAAAAAAAGCACATCCCTCAAAGTTTTAGGATTTTTAAAAAACAGTTTGAAGTATTATATAAAAAAAAATCAGCAAAAAAAAGGGTTTTGACTTAGTCCATTTTTAAAATTTGATATTTTGCATATACATTTTTTTCAATATATTTATTGTAGCCTCAAGTATTCTCTTTAAACTGACAAAAATCATCTTCGTATGTAAAGTAGTTTTCGAGATATTAAAAGAATAAACTCAACACATTCGGCTTATTCGGCGATATTATGACAATTTGAATATGACATAACTTTTGAAAAAAAAAATTAAAAAATTGTTTTTCGTTGATATGTGTTCTTTATGGGATCAAATAAACCCTCTCGCCAAATTCCATTCAAATCGAAAGGGGTCGAGTCCCACTCTTGGTCGACTTGACATGGAATTACCCAAATTAAGTTTTTTGTGTGCCGTTGTTAATTTTATTAATATTAAGTTGTTTAAAAAGTGTCCTCTTTTTTCGAACAAATGTCCTACATTTTTAATGCTGGCGTCCTCTTTTTCTCAAAATAGAAATGGCAAGCCTAGGTATAGTTAACAGTTCCTTTAGCACTAGTGAGGAATAAAGTTACTTTCAACTATTTTTCATTTTCACATCTTCTGTATAAAATAAACTTAACATTTTTGAAAATGTGGCAATACTAAAGAAATGACCGATTATTTTTGCCAAAATAAAAATACGACCTGGCAACTACGTACTTTTTTTACATTTATAAAATATACGTATATTTGGAGTTGCCATATATAAAAATTATTTAAATATAATATGGCAATCTCAAATCTAAACCTTACGACAAAAGTTACACTGAGTCTTCACCTGAGATAATAGCTGCGTTCGTTTACACCAAAATTTGTAAAAATTTAAACTGGAAAAATCCAGTATAAATTTTGCGTTCGCGTACACATAAATTTGTAAAATTTTCATATTACTCACCTACTGGATTTTACTGGAAAAGTAAACGGACGCACATAATATCTGATATAATATGTGAGAGAACGTCGGCAGAATGAGAGAACAAATTTCTTCATGTTAATCTTAATCAGGTTAAACAAGGGGAACACTTATCTTATAAGATTTGATAATCGAATGATACTCGCACAGTAAACTTGTGTCGTTTTTTAGTTTTTTCTTGTTTTTAGTTAAAAAAATATTGTTTATTTAAACACTTATCACAAGATTTTCACTATTTGTACTAAAAAAATTTAACATTTTAATGAATGCGTCTTATTATTGTTTTTTATGTATGCATGTATGTGTATTTTTGACAGCTCATCTGTCTTATAAGATTTATTATAACATTAATATTAACACTATTTGAGAGTCTACACGTATGATAATACTCTCTGCGATTGAATTTGACGTTTGCTGATATAAAAATCTTATATCTTATCTCAGGTGGAGACCCTATGTTAAAGGTAGAACGTTACTCTCTTTAGCTTATCCTTCACTTTTAGATTAAAGAGAACTTGTGATAATTAAAAACTCATTATCTGTTCCATAACTTCCAACATTTAGCGTTAAGTCTTGAAAACGGGCCTTAGACTTTGTTTTTAGTGAAAAAGCGATTATATTAAAGTTAGTTTGCATTATGACATTTTTCTTATTGAAATTTTCTTTTATTATTTTTTAAACTTTCATGTTGTCTGCATAGCGAATTTTTTTTTAAATAAAATTATATTTTGTACATGTTTTTACTTTGACATACTTTTTCTGTTTTAAATATTGCTAAAGAAAAATTAAAATCAATAAGTTAAATATTTAATAAAAAAAAAAGTAAAAGAAAGAGTTTAAAAATCACAGTCAACTTTAAGTTGTTATTAACGAACAAAAAATCATAAGAGCATATCCAAGTAAATTGGATTGATCACACTTAACGTTAACCTCAGAACAACTGACCCAGAAATGCCATAGAGTGGAAACTGCTAACACATGAAGCGATACGTCGATAACGCAGTTGCTGCCACTGGAGCGAATTAACTAAGATAAATCACGTTGAAACTTGTTTGTTGAAGCCCATTCCTCCTTATAGGATCGACGGTAACATATTTATATATCTAGGCAAATGAGAGCACTTCGATGATAAACTCAGACTTTTTTAAAAAAAACTTTCATGGTGTGAATTCAAACTTACAGATTCCAAATATCATGAGCTTGTTATTTTAAGTCTGATTTTAAAACGTTAGAGAAGCTGAATTGCTTAAGTCAAAAAGACAAACGTACTTTTGTGTGCCAAATTCAAAATTGTTTCTTACAAACAAATTCAAAAAAATCAAGCAAACAATTTATTATTTTACAATATGGTTACTAAAAATTGTAAAAATTTAAAATTATTAATATTTTTTTTTATAAATGATATTTTTAATTTTAATTTAACCCTGCACGGTTACTATTCGTCGAATCGATGACGCTCATTTACATTTAATCATATAACTTTTTTATGTGTATTCAAATAACATTCTTTTTTCACCAACGTGAGCTGATGACGAAAGCTTTAAAAAAATAATTATTTTGAAAACACAAAGAAGTTCTAAAATTTGTATCAAATTTTGAGATAGATAAAAAGCTTTTATTTTTTATGTTTTATTTTAGTTTATTTTTTATTAAAATGCTTAACTAAAGTAGTTTTTGTTAATTTTTTACTTTAAAAATCATTACGATAGAATTTTTTTTAAAAAGTTCGTCGATTCGACGAAGAGTAACCTTAATGTACCCAAATGATGAGAAACCTTTCAGGGTTAAAACAAGTAAGAGTGCTATATTCGGCTGTGCCGAATCTTTGATGCCCTCCACCGACAGTTCGAGTGTTTTAGGAGTGATATCTATATGATGTCTATTTATTATTAATTTATCTTTATGCACCAGCATTAAAAGTGGTTAAGTGATTGACCGACGACCAGAAAGTTTTATCCTTTTTTTTAGCAAATTTAATTAGCTTGAGAAAAATATCATAATTCGTAACAGTTAAAGCCGAACTTAAACTATTTTCAGGAGGGGAATTTATATTGAAGCCATGGTAAGTTATTAACCAATCATCCTGAAATACTGCAGAGTGATTTCTGGTATTAAAAAACATAAGTTTCAATACAGCGGTGAAATTAGTTTTAGCGTTTACAGTGAATTTCAGAAGGCTGCTAAATGTGGACCGTATATCACAAAATTTACATTTTTTTCTGGCCATATGAAGCAAAGTTGGAAGAAATTTTACCGCAACATCTATATCTGCTACGGTTTTAGGCGTATTTAAATAATTTACCAGAGTGGGCTTTCTGTGGGGCCTAAAGTAAATAATGACCCGATCACTACGAAATTTATTAGTGTGATTTCTAGTCATATACAACTGTATTATTAAATTTTATTCTGATAGCTTTATTTATTTAAAGGGATTATATGGGGCCTAGGGTAAATAATGGGCGGATCTTAACGAAATTTCACAGTGTTATTTCTTGTCCTATTAAACTGTGACGTGCTGAAATTTGCTAAGATAGTATTATTAATTATGGTTTTAGGCGTACTAAACTGTGTTCCGGGAGAAGGGTGTATATGGGGCCTAGGGTAAATTATGGACCGATCTTCACTTAATTTCACAGTGTCATTTCTAGTCTTATTAAACTGTGACGCACCAAATTTTGTTTTCATAGCATTAGTTTTTACAGTTTTAGGCGTTTTAAACTGTTTTCCGGGAGTAGGGCTTGTATGGGGCCTAGGGTAAATTATGGACGGATCTTCACGAAATTTTACATTATAATTTCCAGTCGAACAAAGCGAACTTTCGCAAAATCTTATATCATTCCGTGCATTTTTTCACCATTTATGTTAGTTTTTGTAACAAAATTATATATTTTTTAAGGTGGTGGTTCCACATTTTGATTCATACCTCTGGTCCTACTGAACCGATTATGCTGGATTGCAATACCAAACTGTTCAGCATAACTACAAGCATTTTGACACCAAGTTTGTTCATTTCTCTTGAGTTTTTCGGATGTGGTCATATTTTCAACAGACGGACATGGCTAAATCGACTTAGAATTACTCAAAGAGCCAGAATATATATACTTTATGGGGTCTGGGATGAATAATAAAAAGGTTTCACACGGAATGACAAACTTAGTATACCCCCTTGACATCTAATTGTAGTGGAGGGTATAAAAAAGTTAAAAAAACTTTGCAATTTCAAACAATGTGTTAATTGATTTAATTGAACATAGCTCAAGTTTTGACAATTCCCAACAATAATTCTACAAATTCTAATTATTTTATTTCTAAGCGACAAAATCCAATAAAATTTTTTGTTATTTAATTCATGTTTTAATTAACAATTTATTTTAAAAAAACTAAAATGCTAATTAAATCAAAATTATATGTTAAATTTTTTTTTCAACTTAAAAAAAACATTGATACAATTATTATATTAGCTTAATTGAAATACTTTTCAAACAATTTTTTTAATTGATTAAAAACTACAGGACATTTTCTCTTTGTATATGAAAATCGAATGAGTAATGTATAACTTTAAATAGAAACTTTTGTCTTTACATGAGCATTAGTGTGTCCCAAATGTTGGATTTTCACGGGTGCTTAAGCATTCTTTAAGAGCTTATAGGGTAAAGAATTTTTTAGATTTTTTGAAGAGGTTTAAAGGTCGCTCAAGTCGAATTTTTGCCAAAAATCGGGTCTGCCGGCTTTTTTTTTAAGTTTTCTTGATAACATTGTCAAAAACCACGGTTTTTTTAAATTTTAAGGAAATAATTTAAAAGAAAAATGTCCAAGCTTTATTTTGGTGTACAAAGACTATAAGTTTTTGCAATGCATTTGCTCATTTATGCACCGTACATTAAAATTTTTCTTAATTTTTCCACAAATTTTGTAAATAACGCTCTATAACTTTTAAAATTTTTATGAGCCAACAATGCAGTTTGAAAGATCAATTTTTGAATTCGCTCTTACCGTTCCTGAGTTTTAGCGGTTTTCAGCTTTGTACCCAGTTTATGATATTATTACTCATACCCAACAAAGAAATTAAAATCAAACGTTTTATTTTGCATTTTTCATTTCTTTTAAATTATTTCCTTATAATTTAAGAAAATCGTGGTGCTAATAGGACCGCGAAAAGCGAACTTTAGAGGCAAATGATTCGTGATTTTTCTTACTCCTTATGACAAATTATTTGGAGAAGAAATGGCTCCAACAACACGGGGCCACATTCTGTATATCTCGTGAAACTATCACTTTATTGAGCTAAACGTTTGGTGACCGAATTATCTCAAGATATTGACCTGCCAATTGGCTACCGCCTTTGTGTAATTTGACACCTTTAGACTTATTTTTGTGGAGGTACGCCAAATCTCTTTTGTAAGCTAATAAAGCCAAAGTTTTTGTCATTCCATTGAACTTGTTGTGCTTTATTTTCAAAAAAAACTCGTATGCCTTTAAAAAACACCCCAACTTAGGTGTCAGGTGGCTGTTGCAAGAAAGCTTTATAAATTAAATTTTAACTCAACGAAACTCATTCGAAAAAATGTTTAAAATAAAAGGGTCCGCCGCGTATTAGATATTTTACCGATACATTTTAATACACATGACAATTGCAGTGTATAAAACTGATACATTTCCGATCAAATAATGGATCAGTAACAGCGCAGAAATGCATTTTTGAACACGATCTTTTTAATTGAAAAGAGCAAAATTGTCTTCTGTTAAACGATTAAATAACTGACAGTTTTCTGAAAAAAAGGCAGTTACTAGACAGATAAGTTTAATTTATCTAAAGATTCGTTTGTACTGCATTTTTGTATTCTTGCCTCGTATATTAACAACCATTGCATATTTCTGCTTTTTTAAATTTTTTATCATGCAACGTTCTGTATTTTCTATAGTTTTCTAAAACATTGTAAACGAAAATGTTTTAAAAGGATCAGCAGTTTTGTTTTACTTGATTCATTTTCCTGAGTCTTGCAAAACTCGAAATATTCTAAGAGCTTTAAATTGTTAACATTTTTTGTTTCATTTTCAAAAATTCTTTGGAAATTTATTCCAACTTGTTTATTTTATATAAAAGCGTGTCTCCACTTACAAAAAGAAAATGCAACTATTTATACAACTTGCATTATCCTTTAAAGGGCAAGCAACAGCAACAATGAGAAACAAAAACTAAATCATTTCATAACAGCTCTCTACGTTGAATATCTTTGTTGCATTAATATATGTGTGCATATTTATGAGATTTTGGTTGTATGTTTATATTGCATGGTTTCATGAATAGAAGAGAGTGTTGCTGTGTTTGAGTTTTAATTTTGCTCAATTCAATCCTTTTAAAATTGTTGTGTTACATTTGACTGAATATGAACATTTTAATCAACACTAAAATATTTTAAATCCTTTGCATTATGTGTGCGTTGGTTTGTTTATTAAAAAAAATATACTAAATCATTTTATTCACAACAAAGTGTTTTTATTCTTGATTGTTTGTGTTTCATTCTTAATTGTTTTCTTTTTGTTTGTCTTTCTTTTTTTTTTTTTTTTTTGAGGTTCAGTTTCTGAGCTAAAATTAAAGTTGGGAGCGAAATATAAAAGCATTTGGGTCATCATCTCAAAGATCGTTAATAATAAAGTGTTTTATATAAATTAAAATTAAAGTTTTTATTTGGTTTTGTGGTTGCAACTGGAATAAGACATTTCTTGAAATGAAATAAATGAATATTAGAAACATGTCCTGAAGATGATGAAGAGCTTTTTTAGATTCAGAATTATAGTTTATATTTTATATTTTATATAAATGAACATTTGCACTTTAAGAATTTGGTACAGTTTCGCATGAGAAACTGTATAAAAATTATTTTTTTTTTAGCGGAAAAAGAATGTGTGTGTGTATATAAATGTGACTAATTAAATTCATTTTTAAGAAATATCGCATGCAATAAGAAATATATTAAAAAATATTGCATGCGATAAATTTTTTTTTAAGAAAATACGAAGATTTACTCCAAAATTTTAAAATTTTTCGGAAATATAAATCAATCAATCAATTTTTTTTTTATAATAAAAACTTATTGAATATTTTATCTGTCATTGATTATGAAAATTTATGAATTTCGAAAAAAGTTGACTTTAAGTAAAAATAATTAAATTCTTTGTTCAAAAATATCGCATGCGAAAATTTTTTTAAAGAAAATACGAATATTTACTCCAAAATTTTTAAGTTTTTCTGAAATATAAATCAATCAATAAATTTTTTTTATAATAAAAACTTATTGAATATTTAATCTGTCATTGATTATGAAAATTTATGAATTTCGAAAAAAGTTAACTTTAAGTAAAATTCTCATGAATGATCTCTGCGAGGAATATGGCCACAGTATCCAAATCATTCTATTTCTGATGACAAGTTCACACTAACAAATTTTATGAGGATCTTTTCATAATTTACCATTCTGCTATATAAATGCAGAATAATGAAGAATGATAATATTAATATGAAATTTGCTAAACATCACCCCCCATATTCATAAACGATTATTTAATTAAACAATCGTTTATTAAGGACATTTTTCATACAAAATTTGTTTTGTAAACATTAATTAATTTTAAAATTTTTTTACGAATACGGGCACACATCTTTAATTCTCGTTGAGAGCATTAAAGATTCAGCACAGTCGGATTTGGTAGATCCATTTTTTAAATCTTTAACTAATCTTCTTCTTGCATTTGAACCAATTATTTTAAACAAAAAATTATTTCTAAAACTTATATTTCGCAACTGCAAAACATCAACATACATAAATAAAGAGTGATTAAAATAAAAAAAAAAAAAATATAAATCTCAGAGTTGTTTATTTTCAAAAGATAAATATGAACAAAACACAAAACTAAACACGTATTTCTGGGTGTAAAAATCTGGTTTTGGTTTCTTTCGTTTACTGGTGCTTTAGATACAAAAGAAAGCTTATAAAAAAAAGGGAAACCACAAAGACCACCTCCAATATATTTATTTATGTTCAATAAAACAGTGAACATTAAAAGTTTGTAAACACTTTTGTTAAGCAAATTAAGAAGAATTTTTCTAAGAAATATTTGTTATAAAAAACTTTGATACAAAAAATATCTCAAATATTTTATGTCTATAAGAAATCAATTCGTTAAATTTACAGTATAAAAATATTTTACGAAAATTAAAAAGTGACTCTCGGCACTCAATTCAAATTGTAAACAAATGTAAGCAACTTTCCTTAAGGAAATAACTACACAATGAGTACCAAAGCTTTACAGCCTGTTCATCGATTTCGAACGTTAACGTTCGCATAGAAAATTACGTTTGAAACAAAAACTAATTTTAGAATTTTTGTTTTAAATATAATTTTCTATGCGAACGTTGACGTTCGAAATCGTTAAATCTGTGGTTTTCACGAATAATCGCGTAAGTCGGTTTTTACCGAAATTGAGATAATGATGTCAAAGTGCTACATTTTGCATTAGGTTTTTATAAGTATTAAGCTTTTTAGAATATAATGTAGTATTATTAATTTTTTTCTGCTAAAAACAACTTAAGTTAACTGTTTAATAAAATATTTTGCTATTATAACGATTTATGTCGACATACATCGACAAAAATTGTAAAATTGCTGAATATGTTTCCAAATAAAAAGTTATGTTGTTATTCGTGCAAAAAATATGAAAGTATTTTTTGAAAATTTTTCTATTAATAACAACTTATATGTACATGTGCGTTTATTGTTGACTTCTTTAGTTGTAACAACAGCAGATGAGCTGTTGTTTGTAATTTTAAGTCCAAACGTTGTGCTATAAGTATCAAAAACTCTGAATATGTCGCCAACTTGTGTGCTAAAAATAACAACGTAAGTCGTCATGTGTGATTAAAATGATAACATTCATTTTCACAAAAAAGAACTTATGTGGAGATATGATGTTATATTGCACACACTTAATGAGTCAATCAAACATATGCATTTTTAATCCTTTTACAGATTGTGATCCTGTAAGGATTTTTTCATGAAAACTATGTATAATATGTAGAAAGTCACTGTTAAGAGGATAGTAAAGAAAAAAGTTTAAAAAAGCATCTACAGACGCCGCAATTGAAAAAAATAATTGTTTTTGCTCTCCTGAAAAGTTTGGTTTTATAACTTACGCGATTATTCGTGAAAACCACAGAAATAGGCAGTTAATAAAAAAAGTAATTAAATTGAAACTTCAAAATTGATTTCAAGTTTTATATTTTCGCCATAAATACAGTACTTTTAAGAAGGAAATAATAACTTTTGCTCATTTCACGATTTTTTGCTAGGATGGCTACTCTCTATTGCGATGCGAAGAAAAATGTAAACAATCCTTAACGTGTTTGCGCTTTTGTTTTCGCATCTGTTTTTCTTTTCGCAAATTATGACTATTCTTTTATTTAAATCTTCAAACAAAAACACGTTAAGTTAAGTTTTGCCGCTCATTAACTTACTTTTTTATTAATTTTTTTTACATATATTGACATTTCATTACTGTCAGTCTGCGCGAAATGGGAACACTGCTCAGAACGCGAGGTAGAAAGATAAAAAAGCAATTCGTCACTGTGAAATTAATAACTTGAAACTTTTCACTTTCGTTAATGTAAAATTGACTAAGAACACTGATATTTACATTTTTTTTTTCATTTCTCAAATAAATAGACATATAAAAAAGTACTTTTTGTTATGAAAGTAGTACCATCAAGTGCAGCTAAGTGTACAAAAGGCAAATTGGAATATTTCTGTCGCTCTTCACGTTTTGTACTATTTTTATTATCTCTTGTTTAGTGGCATTAAAATATAAACATTGCATAAAAACTCCCTTCCAAATCGAATATTTCGTATATTCAAATAAATATTGTTATTTAATCCCGTTTGTTTATTTAAGGTGAGTTTACACGATCTGTATTAAGCAGTGTACTTGTCAAATTTTCCACTGCAAAATCATTCATGTCGTGTAAACGCAAAAAAATTTCGCTTCTGTGAATCTCAGATGGAATTGGCAGTGTAGAGCGTGTTCTATTTTGATCCGACAAACCATCTGACATCATCTGTTTTGCAAGTCATTTGTTTGTGACGGCATATATAAACTTTTATTTATTTATTTACACATATTACTTAAAAACACAACATTTTTAATTAACTGAAATAGAATTAAAAGTGAATAAAAATATAAATATAAAAACAATTTGGTGTTATGAGCAATTTTAGGTTATGTCAGCTGAAACCAAAACCGAACTTGTGAAAGCAAAAATTATAAATCTTCTGTTTTTGTCAATTTTGACAGCTATGTGCAATTACACAGAAAAAAATTTTGCACCAGTAAACGCATTAATCAAAAATAAAATCAGTTTTAATTAAAAATTTAATCAAGTGAATTAAACGTTTAATCAAGTGAATTAAGCGTTTAATCAAGTGTATTAAACGTTTAATTGACAATATTAATTTGCACTAGTAAACAAATTAATAATATCAATTAAACGTTTAATTCACTTAATTAAACGTTTAATTCACTTGATTAAACGTTTAATTAACTTGATTAAATTTTTAATTAAAACTGATTTTATTTTTGATTAATGCGTTTACTGGTGCAACATTTTTTTCTGTGTACACATGGATTTCACATCTGAAAAATCTACCGCAATATACAAATTGTGTAAAAGCACCTTTCCCAGTCGTTTGGCTTAAAATTAGTTTTAGCCAGAAAAAATTAAAAATTTTCTATATAGTACTGTGTGGGTAAAACAACTGATTGTGCTCGTGTCTTGTTATAATTAAAATACCATTCTCTACAAACAAGCAATAACTTTTTTAAGATCTACTCCTTCTATTCTATTTTCTTTCAGTGTAAGCAGTTGTTTAAAAAAAAGAAAACCATTAATCTAAAATTCTACAATTCTTTAAACCACCAGCATAATTTCAGATTTAGTTTTGCTTTTTATAAACGTTGTAATCGCACCATTATTTCTTGTCTAAACTCTTTTCAGTTTGCATTATCTAATTGAGTTATATGTTTTATTTTTTCATTCATGTTTCATTTTTATTAAAAATGTTTTTACCTTTTTTTCTCTTTTTTTTTTTGTTTGCAGCACCAAAGGGACAAATTATACGTTTGGACTTTCGCAATTCATTTAATATAGAGGAAAAAGAAGAGTGTAAATTTGACTTTTTAGAGGTAAGTTTTTATTCAGTTTTCTTTTATTCTTTGTTTCTATATAGAAAGCAAAAATTTTGTATACTTGTGCAAAAACTATTTATACAAACTACGTAAACTATGATATTGATTTTCCCGAAAAGCTAAAATATTCCAAGCGATTTGATTACTGCAAATTTGTTGAAGGTACAAAAAAATCAAAAAATGGTACTATTTGTATTTTAAAGCAGTGTTCGAAAATAAACACTAAATATCGCTGTTTAGTGTTCGTTTCGGTAGATTTGTGGAAAACACAAACGCTAATAGAGTTTGTGTAGAAAATCATTAAAAAAATAACGATTCCCTGTTGGTCATCTTTCGAACACAAAAATAACACTGTTTTTATCAAACTCAACAAAACATGAGAACATTTAATTCCGTTCGGTTTTTTTTAAACCACAAACGTTATTGTGTTCGGTTCGGCTCATTCATCCCTTTTGGCTGGTAAAAAAAACCAAAAATTTTTTACAAAAACAAAATACACAAGCAAGATAAGTTTACACAAACAAAACATATACATAGCGGTCGTTGCTAAAATTTTTTGTTTGTTTATTTCTATATCAATTTCTATATCGTTTTTTTTTTTTTGTATGTGTATTTTATTTTTGTAAAAAATTTTTGCTTTTTTTACCAGCCAAAAGCGACAAACATTAATGAGCCAACCCGAACACAATGAGGTTTGTGGTTTTTTAAAAAAAAACCGAACGGAATTAAATGTTCTCATGTTTTGCTCTTGAAAATAGTTACGAACGGTATTAAGGGCTCGTCTACACAATCACTAAAAAAATAGATATCGTTCTTGGGCCGAACGCCAAATAATTTACTGTTTATTTTCTAACACTGTTTTAAAGTATTTGAAGTCTTGAAAACCATCTATTCATAGTTGAAAAACTCATCTGTTAAGCACACGAGGGAGGAGCAATAGGTCTGTGACTTTTTGAATTTTTTCGCTTTTTACTGAAAGGGCAACACTTCTCCTTCCAACAGGCATCTGGTGATTGACTCTATTCATTAAGTTTGTGTTTGACAGCTTTTGATAGCAGATTACCGCGTGATTTGCGGAAAAATGGGAAAAACGTGAATTATGTATGCTTATAAAGAATACTTTTTGGCGGAAAAAACCATCACTTAAACCAAGGTAAAGCTTGATTTATACAATGGGAACTCTGCATCATCAGTCTCCATAGAAAAAAATTAAGTAACTGGGTTTGTGTTGTGGCCGTACAAGCAAAACTTGCCGAATGTTCTGGGTGCCCTGTAAGGGTCTGTGATGTAAATTAAACACATTTATTAAAAATTAGAATAATCAAAAAATGAAAAATTTAAATTATTAAATCAATGAAAGTTTGATTAAAAATGAAAAATACAAAAATTTAAAAATAATTTTAAGCAAGTAAATTTAAAAGAAGTGTTTCTCCACATTACCATCACTTGAAGAAAATGTGAAGGCTTTTGGTCGCCTAACTGATGACTTTTCAAAAGTCGACGGAGCTTTGACTCTTCAGATTCCGAAAATATTTGAATTAGACGATCTTTTACAGCTTGGTACTTACTGATACCATCAGCGGGTGGCAATTCCAATATATCCGAAACGTGTGGCAAAAAATTTGAATCCATATTAGCAATAACGAACTGAAATTTGGTGTTATCTCGAGTAATTCCAGAAATGCTGAATATTGATTCAATCTGCATAAACCAGAGCTTGGGGTTTTCTTTCCAAAAATGTGGTAGCTTGTGTATACTTGAAGCAGCAACGTGTAGACTAGGAGCACCTTCAGCACTAGATGTTTGAGTTGGATTTAATGTTCTTTGCGGAGAAGACATTTTAGATTTTATTTAAAAAGAATTGAAAAAAAAACGCGAGGTCACCAATTAAATGTGAAGTTTATTTATATAAAAATATTTTAATAAAATTAGTTCTTTTATTCACAAAAATAAAAATTAGAATAATCAAAAAAATGAAAAATGTAAATTATTAAATCAATGAAAGTTTGATTAAAAATGAAAAATACAAAAATTTAAAAATAATTTTAAACAAGTAAATTTAAAAGAAGAGTTTCTCCACAGGTCTTTATACTCGAAACAATTTTAAAAACCACCGTATTGTGTTGGCTGATAACAGATTAAAATTGCGAGGGATTGTGGAAGCCAAAGACATTTCTTATGATTTAGTGGTTTGAGTTTTGTGTAAACACTAATGTATGGGAAATCTTTCCGCAAGATACTATTGTAGTGGATTGTGAGCGCCCTGCATTTGCTCATATTGACGAGATCTTGCGCCGTGTCGTAACCTTGGACGAAACGTGGATTCACCACAACACACTAGAGAGTCAACAGTATAGAAGGCAAACGTATGGTGAGATAGTCATGGTGACTGTCTTTTGGGATACACGCAATTTAATTTAAATCGACTACCTTTAGAAAGCTAAAACGTATGTTAAATATGCACATTCTAAATGGTGCAATGGCTGCTATGTTTTGCTCATAAATTCAAACCTAATGCTAAAGAATTTGGAATTTCTTAAAACAAAATGTTAAAAATTTATACCTTTTATTAAAGCAATTTTTATAAACTTATGAATTTGTTTTCGTGAGATAAACACTTCGTTAAGATTGCCTTTAAAAAATATTTGAACCAACAAATAATATATTTTTAAAAATTTAAAGAAAACATAAGTGTGTTTTTATAAAAAAAAAACAAGCAGTATTATTCTCGTTGGTTAGTCGGTTATCGTCGCTGCTTCTAAAGAAATGAACAAGAAATCCAGTAGAGTCTTAAAACAGGATATAAATACTAAAATCAAAAGCTAGACATTGGTCGCATAAAGATACTAGTCCAACCTGTCTTCCAAAGCTGATTGTCGATACTTGAGATAGGGCGTCCAGGTTTTATTTTCCAATAAGCCTATATCGAGTCAGGTAGAGTGGTGGACATTTACAAGGAATTTGAATAAAGTTTGTCCTTCGCTACGTGGCAGCTGCGATATTTTGAATAAAATGCCAAATGCTCGATTAATACTGTCATCAGTCTTGAAATCTCATTTTTGTTGCAGTATTATAATTGTGGCAAAGGCTATCGTTAAACCCAGGCCACAACTTCCTAGCAAGCCTTAATGAAACTAAAGCAGATGCTATCTGCAGATGTCCCTTTTGATGGTGCCGAGCGGTATCAGGGGCGACAGCGAATTCTAGATGATTAAGGAAGTTCCCGCTCTAGCTAAATTAACTGCTTGTTCGTTGACAAAGTAGTACATTTGTGCTGCGCTTGATATCAGAGTAATAATAACTTGATTGATGATAGTGGATAACGCGATTTTACATTCACGTACTGGAATAGAGGAGATGAAACTCTATCTGAGTGCCATTTTCGCTTGATTGTCAACAAAAATTCCAATCTTACTACGTGAACTATTGGTATTTCTTATTGCAGAAATATTGACTTCTCTTCTTGCCAATATTTCTGCTTGAAATATACTGGCCTCGTTTAGCAGACGCATTGTCGAGTTCCTCTGAGAATACTTAAGAGCCAGTTCATTTAATACTGCTATGTTAAAACCGACAACCACGTTGCCATTTTCACTCCCGTCTAGAAGGGAAAATTACCTTCAAGGGTTGGCGAACTTAATTTGGGATGTTGTATGATCCGTGGGTTTGCTTAGGGACGAAGGTAAGAGGAGTACTAATCTAGAAGGTCCATACGTCCCTTCTCTCCAGCCACCGGATGCAAGTTGTCTTAGCTGATGAATATTTAAAATTTGAACTGCTGTGCACTTTTAAGGGTATCAATAGTTTTTATGAAATCCTTGTGGAATTGACAAAATGTTTAGCAAAAGTACAAACGTAAACGTTTCGAGTTTTTCCTAAGTCTTTTGTTAAATTTCATTAGATTTTTTTTAAATTTCTTACCTTAAACCTGCTTTAATCCAAACTATTTCTTGATAAAAAAAAATTACGTGTATGTGCTCTATATTTCATTATATACCACTGTTTTTTTTTAACAATTTAAATAGAACTGCAATTTTTAAACTTTGTGAAACTTTTAAAAGGAATTCGTATATATTCATACTACTGTTCTAGCATGCCAAAGTTGAAAGCAGCAGCAGGCATGTGATTATTAACTCAAACTCATACAAACAAATGTCTGAAAAAGTGAAAAGAAATAAAAGTTGAAAAAATTTCTTTTTTTCTACTTCTGTTACTTTTTTCTCACAATTATTTAGTGGGTCAAGGACTCCTTTGGGCAATTTCAAATAATCACTGTATGTTTATTTGACTTTACTGCATAGATACCACCTGCAAACATATTCGCACTAATACGATACACTCGAAAAATGGCAGTTGAGGATTTTTGAAAGAACGAATAAAAAAAGAGCTTTTTGTTCAATTTTTAATTTAAAAAAAATAACAACACATTTAAAGTGCTTCTGAATTAAACGTATCAATAGCACTTTTGACGTTTTTTACGCGCTTGAGTGTAGAATATTGTGGAAACCTAATTGTCAACTTCTTTTTTAACAGCTTGGGATCAAGTTTTTCAAAATATGTGATGTTACTCTTAATCCGTAAAAAAATATTTCAAAAGCGTTGAATCAAATGATTTTGTTAACAAGGATTGTTTTAAAATCAGTGCAGAAAGTCAACAGGTATTTACTACGAAAATGCAAAATAATCGCTCACATATCTGCTGATCGGAAGAATGATTTTCGTATGGGGAGTTCCCGGCTTGGAGGACTTGCTTTTGCTTAAAAAATAGCATTATTAAATAAGACAAAAACTTTGCTTTCTATTTGACTTATTTAACCTTTCTGTGACATCTGTGGTGCAGCTGTGCCACTATGTATTTAATATCGAAAATGTAACCAGGCTTGCCAGTTTTTTTAGTGCTAGATTTAGCACAGGGTTTAAAAAGCTGCAGTCAAAATCAAAAAATTGCTTTTTCTTCCACTTTCTGATTTTTCATTGGACAAAAATAAACCGTTGACTTTACTTCTGATTCATTAAATGAAAACAGTCGCAGTGAAGGCAAAAGCAAAAAACAAAAAGTTGATCGCAACAACGAACATCGGCAGTCGACATGTTCGGAAGTGTTTGGTTTGACCGACTTAAACTTTTAATAAATCCCGAAGTTAACGAAGATGGGATGTTGTGTTTTTGTTTTTTTTTTTCTTTTTTTTTTATTTTGCAGTTCGAAGTGCGTTTTTCTATAATAAATAACAAACATATGTATGAAAACGATAATGTAATTTAAAGTTTTATTTAATTTCAAAAAATTAAAAAGATTGTTAAGCATTAAAATAAATACATTCATACAAATAAGAACATACTTACATATGTATGTATTTATGAACGCATGTGGTAGGTATTTAAAATAAAAAAAAAATTTTTTTAAAAATTAAATCACAATTCTGGACTTTAAAATGATATTATAAGTAAAGACTGTTGTAAAGATTAAAAACTATAATGAAAACATGTTTTGGTAATAAAATAAAAAATACTAATATTGTTCATCTTCTTCTTGGAAAAGTGGCATATTTTCTATAGCAGCATCGAGGTAATTTGGATTAAGCTTTACTAGCAATATGTTTTCAAGCAAAATAAAAAAAAAAAAAAAAAAACAAAAACACAACATCCCATCTTCGTTAACTTCGGGATTTATTAAAAGTTTAAGTCGGTCAAACAAAACACTTCCGAACATGTCGACTGCCGATGTTCGTTGTTGCGAACAACTTTCCGTTTTTTGTTTTTGCCTTCACTGCGACTGTTTTCATTTAATAGATCAGAAGTAAAGTCAACGGTTTATTTTTGTACAATGACAAATAAAGATGTCGAAGTTACAGCACATTCTTATGACTTTTACTATCTCAACTGCAGCTTTTTAAACGCTGATTTAGCATATTTTTTTCTAAATTAGCACTAAGAATTTTGAAAAAAGTGCTAAGTGCTAGTATAGCACATTTTTATAATTATTTAGCATTTTTATCACTTTTTTGCATCCCAAAACGAAATTCTGTAAGTGTATCAAGAAAAATCCATACATAGGTATATAACAAATAACTTTTTACAATTTTTGCAAATAGAAAAAATGGCAAAAAATGGTTTTCGCATCAAACTTTTTTTATAAGATCAAATAGCCATTTAATTTATCATTAAATTTTATTTGTGAAAAAATGTTTAAAAAAGTGATATAAATGTGACATGCAATACTTATATGAATTGCCCAAAGCTTTTAAATACCTTTAAAATACATTTAAAAACTTTTTAATGTTTTTAATTAGGCTTAAGTTCATTAAATTTAATTTTCATTAAATTATTTTTATGAAGAAAGGAATTTTACAACATGAAAATTAATTAAAATTGTTATTGACAATCTTTCATTCTTGACCGTGGCCGGGATTCGAACCGCGGCCGGCAGGTTACCAAGTTTCGATCGCAACCACTCGATCTCCTCAGATGGATTTGCCGTCTTACACTCGCAGCCATCGATGACTGCTGACGTCAATAGTCAAACATCAATCCTTAAACCAAATTGTATTTTAACCTTTGGTAGATCGAAATTTGCTTGTTTGAATGATTATCCATTTTAATTGATTTTACATGTTTTTTCCTAACTTCTGGTTTTTCGTACTTTTTGTCAAGAATTTTTCTTGAAGTCCAAAGTACATTTTTTGTTTTTTATTTTTTGTCTTTCTTTTTCTTGTTGACCTTTTTTCAGCACAACTTGAAGGACAAATGAACAGCCTAATTAAAAACATTAAAAATTTGGATTAAAAACCATAAATAGTTCAACAAAATAACCACAATACTAATTACCTTTAAAAACTATTATTTTCCCTAATAAAATTAGAGCAAAGCCAGCACTTAGTAATGCTCGTTAAAATTCTGGCACTTTTGTCTTTGATAATTATTCCGGAATACCAATTGCAATTATTTGCTATTCGTAAATTTGTATGTGATGCTTAGAGCGAAGTTTGGATTTCTCATCATACAAAAATAATTAAGCCACACTACAAAAATCATTGCCTGGCTTTAGAAAAGCAAATGAATGTTTTCTTAGACATTTGGACAAAAACCATCAGCTATTCAGAAAGTTCAGCGAGGCAACCTCCTTTTGGACCAAAGAAGACCTATTGGGTAGTCCTTGCTAAGAGCAAGTGTGCAAAATTAGACAACATTTGTTGCCACACTTTAAACATATCGGACGATATTGTAGAAAAATCGGTTCATCCGAAAAGTACCAAAATGGGTTGGTATATGAGGAAGCTAAAAACGACATAATTAAAAATTTTAAAAGTTGTAACAACTTTATTTAATGGCGATATATTTTCTGAGAAAAATCTGTTACAGTAAAAACATGTAACACTTTCTAATGTTACCTACAATCACTCGAAGTGTTACATGTTGCGCAACTTCAGTAGAACAAAATTGTTTGATTTTTATCATTAATGTACTTCATGAGCGATTTTTAAGGCTATTTGAGCGGTTTCTGCACGATATTACGGTTTGGCCACAAATATTGACATCAGTAATGGCTTAGAAAAATTAAAACGATTATAATATACATACTGTAAATTATATCCAATACTTTTTTCATTTTAATAAATAAATATTTTTGCAAATATTTTGTTTTAAAACAATCTTTTTACAAAATTATGAGCGGTATGAATTATGACAAAGAAAATAAAATTTTGGCTCTACAAAAAAAGTAGTAAGTACCAAAGTTGTATAACAGGGAACACCTTAAATAAATGTAAGGGTAAAATATGCAACATGTTTTGCATGTTTTTCATCAACTTATTCACAAAAGAATTTGAAAATTTTCCCCACAGCTTTATTTTTTGTACAAACGAACACAAAAATGTAGAACATGTTACATTAATGCAACATATTTCTCAGAAAAGAAATCGTAACATTATAATAAGTGTGTATATTAAACAAAATAAATATGTAAAAAAAATGTCAAATGTAAATTTTTTATTATATTCATAAAAACCAATGTTACAAAACTAACACTTTTGTTTTTCACTGTAGAACAATTTAGCACTTTTTTTGTTGTTTTAGCACTTTTAATTTGAATTCTTCTGGCAAGCCTGTAACATTGAAAACAAAAGAGATATTAATTGCATTTCTCGCAAAACTGTCGTGTTTTACGAAATCTTTTATTGCAAATCACAGACAGCTTGTAACAAGCTATTACTGCAGTTGCACTTGAAGTCGTAAATGTTGCGGCAACAGTTGTTTTTGGAACAAATGAACCAATGAAGGCAATGAAGGATATATGTACGTTCGCCACTCTCCATTTACGTTCGGGACACGTTCATAGAAAGTAATAATTTCATTTTTAGATATATAATTAAAGCATTCATAAATTCATAAAGCTCTGTATATGCATTAATAATATCAAAAATTCGTATTCAAAATTCAAATTAGAACATTAAACTGTACCAAGGACGTCACAGAAGGGTGTTTTTTTGTGTGTTTTTTTTTATTTTTGCTGCCACACAACACAAAAAACAGAATTAAAACAAATCAAAAAACAAACTGATTTCTTTCAATTAATCAACGTACGTTTAAAGTTGCCAAACTTTAGTAATTTGCGTTAACGGAGACGAACGAAATGAGAGAAAACTCATAAGAAAACCTGTATATCGGTTGAAAAAGCGACGAATAAAGTACAACGGAGTCTATGTGAGTAAAGCTTTACAAAGCGACCTCTTAGAAATTTAAGCCGTTACGTCCTCCGGCCCAATTATCTTTCTTGAATTAATTTTATATATATGTGCTACGGTGTTTAATAAATCGGCGTTTGTCTTTGTTCGATTTAACGATTAATCGATATTTGGCATTTTTAAATAAAATTTTAAAATTAATCGATTAATCGATTAATCGAATAATTCTAAATCCAGAAATTTTATAAACTAAAAGATTTTTTTCGATAAACATTGTTTTTTAAATAAAACTTGTCAATGTAGCTCCAAATTGCTGCTTCACTTTCGGGAACAAAGATTTTAAAACAGTCAATATAACTTTGGATTTTTTTAAACTTTTCACGGACATTCCATCCTCTGCTATGCTTCTGCAAATAATTCCCTCTAGAAAATCGATCGAAGTATCTTGTTTAAAATATTTATTCATTGGACCACATGTTGGTGTAGCATCTGTGTAAGTAATAAATTAGTGAAGTTGTTGGAGAACATTTACGTTAATACATTTTTGGACACCTGTTACATTTGGCATTATTAGATTTATCCTTCGTACAATATTTTTAAGCCAAACTCATTCTAAAGAGAGAAACACATGAACTATTTTGTTAAAAAATACCGGCGTGTTCTAAAAATCGAAAAGAAGTGGATAAAATCGAGCAATTTTTTAAAACGACCCTGAATTAAAATTTCATAAAAATATTCCATTTTATCTACTTCATTCTTAAAGTATCTTTTATTTTTGCAAGAACAATACTTAAGACCACGAAAAACTACGGTCATTTTGTAAATAGAATTTGAATTTAAATTATGGTTCGATTTCAATCTCACTTCATTTCAATTTCTAGAACATACCCTAGAAATTAATATAAATCTTTGAGTTAACATACCTTTGTCTTTTTTTTTTGTGAAATATTAATTATAACACTTTGTTTAAAAAATGTAACAAAAATATGAGCGTAATTACATGCTAAACATGACTGTTTCTTTTTAATTCCAACGGACACACATATTTGGTTTGTTTATTCGACTTAAAACTTTAAAAAAATTGTACATATAACAAAAATGCCATATATTATTATTATTCGATCAATCGTTATAAATGCTTCGATTAATCCTTTAATTGAAAATATCAGTTTTAAATTATTCGTACTTTTATATAAAATTGTTCGATTAATCGAACAAGAACTAATCGTCTTAACGCCCTTATAAGTGCAGAATCAAACTAAAATCTTTCTCTTAATATAAAAACTATTTTATTTTTACGAAAGACGATCTACCCAAAGAAAAAGTTTGGGCTAGTTTGAAAAAGAAAATGGCGAAAATTAGTATCTTAAAGCCGCTCTTATTTGCGCAATTTTTGAGTACCGGTAGTGTTGCCACTTCGAGGGTAATTACACGAATTGGGACTAATTTGTATTGCCGTGGTAGAGCTTGGGCATTGTTTGCCACCAAAAAATCGTTGTTTAAACCACTCTTTACTCCAAACTCTTTTCTTTTATTTGATATTTCCTACTCTGCTTTAAACAAATAGCAACAAAATAGCCGCAAACTATAGTCATTTGCATTCATTAAAAACAAAACAAAAATTAATGTTTGTACGAAAAAGGCTTGTGTTGTTTATTGGCGAACACAAAACGGGAAACAAAGTTTGTGCTAGCCAACCCTTTGTGAATTGTTTTGTTTTTATTCTAATTAACTTTTTATTTCAAAAACTTATTTTTTTTTTTTTTGTTTTTATTTATTCGAATAAAACCGGTTATCTTTTAAATGCTTAACCGAAAACCGGTTTTTTCGGAATATTCGATAACCGGATTTTGAAAAAAGTCGAATTATCGATCCACCTAGTAGATATCTTCTTCTTCAGCTTGCGATGACCTTTAGCTTGTTCCACTGGTCTCCTCCATTTTTTTTTTTTTTTTGTTTTCGGCTTTTTGTTGGCAATTGGTATTCATCGTGTTTGGCCCTACTCTTTGTCTACAGCATCTGTAGTACGATTCAATATGCTTTTAAGCCACAATTGTGTCGTTTAAAAATGTTAACCACAAAATTAACCATTTTGCTATTCACTAACGTTTTAAACGATATCTGCTGGTGTTTAAAACCAGCTGTTTCAGTCAGCTGGTTTTTTTAACAAAACAAATTGTGGTTTTATCCGTTTAGAAAAGTGTTTATTTATCGTTGTAACTATATAGTCGATGAATATTATGGCTTTCAAGTATTTGGCATACAACTTCTCCACTTCTTGTCGCAGACCGATTTTTATTTATTTATCATACAGCCATTTGACTCAGCTGCTCGGCAGACGCGCGGCTTTTTTTTTGCAGCACTTCTCGCCATTCTATTAAAATATCTACAAGCGTTTACTAAGTTAATAAAATAAAACAATAAAATTTAGTAATGTTTAACGCACTTTGCACAAAACTATTTAAATTCTATAAACGAAAAGGGTTGGTTTGGTTTTTTTATTTTTCCTTGTTATTTTATCCTATTTTAAATTTTTGCTTGCCAGAGCTGTCACGATATATCAATTTGAATACAAAGAAATAAAAAACTGTTTACCATGGTTATAAAGAAGTAAGTGAATCACATAGTGGTTAGTGCAAACATCAAAATGTGTGGTTAAAGTTACCACCTGCTAAAGTGTTAAAAGTAAGTGAATCGCCCTACTGATGTCGTCTTTTAGCAGCACTTTCTGTGGTCTGCCAGCCCAACTCAATCGTTAAGCCATTATGTGTTTGATAATGTCATTCTTAAAGTTCAAGTTATTTATTAGTGCTCCTCTTTCCTAGATAAATGCAACCAAATTTGGAAGTAGAACTCATTCCTTTAAGCTTTTTGTTTTATTTTTTAATACTTTTTAGTTTTTAAATATTTTTTTTTTTTTGACAATTTATGTTCATGGCTTTTAATCCAAATTTTGAAATTTGGCTTAAGTTCATCAAATTTAATTTGTATTAATTATTTTTATGAAGAAAGGAATTTTAGAACATGAAATAAATTAAAATTTATTGATAGTTTTTCATTTTTGACTGAGCTGGAAACCGATGCCAGGTTTTCACGGACAAGTTTCCCACACTGGTATGACTAATACTGATCTCTTTTAAAATAATTTTTTTTTGTTTTTCTTGTTTGTAAAAACTCTTTTTAAAATAAAACGTTAGTCTGTGTTCATACGGCTCTTTTCTTATTGAAAAGATTGCTTCTTTATAGGCGAGAGGGGCGAGGGGAAAAGAAACGAGTACACAAATGCCTGTACTGTCTTTACGTTTTGCTTTTTCATTCGTTGTTTAATTTTGTTATTGTTTTTTTTTAATATCAAAAAAGCACACATGCAAACGCGTAAACATGACATGAATAATTTGAACGCCAATTCATGTTCAAAGAAGAAAAAGAAAGAATCTTTTCAATAAGAAAAGAGCCGTATGAACTCAGACTTAATATGATATTCATGTGTAATTTCATTTCAATCGGTTAATTTTGCTTCATCTTAAGTGTAAATGCCTGGTGGTAGCACAAGCACGGGAATGTCTACTTTTTGGTAATGAAACAGTTGGCTTGGAAAATCTTTTTCATATGCTTTTAATATAAAATTGCAAACTGTTTTGCTTTCACAGATTTTTTGTTAATTTTGAGTTTGTACCCTTTTTATGATCAAATGGGGGTAAATATAAAAATATTAATGACTGTATTCATAAAAATATTTTAAATTTAATAAAAAATAAATAATAAAATAATAAACGTGTGTTAAATTTAGCCATCTTTCTGCAAAAAATAATCAAAAGCAAACCAATTTTTATTCATTATCCGACTATGCCAAATTAAGTACGCCCATTTGTAAGAAACAAATACGACAATCTCCAGTTTTCGTATTGGATTTATTCCAAAACCTCGAAATTGATTAAGTGCAAACTTGCTTTCTATAAAACTGCGGAACAGTCATTTTGCGGCCAGGAAATTAATTGCAAATTTAAAGAGGGAAGCGAACTGACACCGAAGTAGTGATAGGTCTTTTGTGGTAGAGACCCGTTCTAGTTCTAACACTATATATGAGTAAGACCTACCACTTTTACATGGAGTTGTCATTGGAGGGGTCAATTGACACCATTTGACCAGTCACAGGTCTATTCTCCATGAACGTACTTAGTGTTAGTTACTAAAATGTAGTATTATTTCCATTCAATGTAGTATTTTTTCAATAAAACAAGTCCTAGAAATAAATTCAAGAACCAAATTTTAGAAAGTACCAAAAAATATGTCACAGCACCGGTGAAGACTATATTGAAATTCATTACTTTTTTGTTCTTCATAAACCAGTTAAGGGATTGGTTCTTCTTTCATTGGTCATGAGTCCCTTCTTTTTGTACTTGTTCTATTTTCACAAATCCCAGGACTAGTCTGTTGGACCAATTGACACAAATTTCCCGCAGGGTTATTAGCCACATTTTATTGCTTAAAGTAACAATTAATTGCCAATGATTGATTATATCTTATGTACTTTTTCATATTATAATTTACAAAAGAATTTGTGAAAATTCTTTGCGCTCTCGGGAATGGAAATATTCAGAAAAATAAGAAACCCTAATGCAAGTTCTTAAAAAAAGTTAAAAATGTTTTTAATTTTTCTCTAACTATTGCTTGAAAATAAAGAAAAATGTTTAAGCTCATAAACTTTATGAACAAAGTGCATCTTATAGAAGTTATTAAACTTACATTTTACTTATTTATGTATTTTTTAGTTAAAAACTAAAAAAGTTTTTTCGCGCTACTTAAACATGTTTACTCTTTTAATATATGAAGCACATTTTTAGTGAAATTACCATTCTAACAATATAGAAATGTATTCTTACACATATGAGTATGAGATCTCCAACTAAACAAAAATCCTTAAAAATAAAACTTTCACTAAATGTTTTAAGTATTCTTTTTAACATTCTTTGAGTGTAATTTTAAGAGCGTTAACAAAACTGAATGGAAAAGGATTAGAAATGTTTGAAAAATACATGTGAAAAGTATCACATGTATTTGCTTTATATTTTATTTTTTTTACTCTAGATATTTCTGATTTGAATTTTCCCTTGAAATATTTATAGTTACTTTTACAGTTGAGTGCAGTACATGAGTATTGTCTATTTTTTAGTTGTTTTGTGCAAGAAAAAGCTTATTAAAAGCAGAAAAAACTAAAAAATATATATCCCTTTTTACTTTATATAAGAAAAAAATATAAGAAAAAACAAAACATTACATAAATTAGCTAAAGGCAACATAAACAAAATGAAAACGAAAAAAAGCTTTAAAATAAATTTGAAAGAAAACATGATGGGAGCGAATAACAAAACGGAAGCGGGGTCTTGGAAACGTATTACTGATGCATACCAACGTGTATCTTATACAAAATAACACTAGTAAAAGTTCAAGATTTTTCTTTTTATTTAAATCGAAAAAGATGGGAAATGTGACCGATATGATACACATTTTTAGAAGTGGTTGCTATTCTAAATTGTTTATGGATATTAAAAAAAAAACTTCTTTTTTTACCACAAATGAAGAAAAAGAATCCTTGAGCTTAAAAAAATGACTTTCAGTTTTTGAACTGGTCTCATTTTGTGTTTTTTTTTTCTTAATTTAATGTATTCATATAGAAAACACATTTTTATTTTGATGTTTTTTTTCTTTCTTTTAAAAAATCTGCACATACGTTTAGAATTCAATTTTTACCATAAATTTTGCATATAAATTACTATTTTTTTTTTTTGTTATCAGTCTTGACTGCTAGAAGGAAAGTTATCAAAAAAAGTGATTCATTTTAAAGTACTTTTAACAATCGCTTGTATTCTACACTGCCGTGCTAAGGGAAAAAGCGGCAAAATTTACTTTCTGCTTTTTTTTTTAATTTTGATGCCAATAAATTCCTTCAATAATATTCTTTTTAGTTACTATACAATAAATCATTAAACATGTTTTTTTAAAGTAAGAGTAATTTTTAAAAATAATTAGTATTGTGGTTACTTTTGTTGAACTGTTTATGGTTTTTAATTTAAATTTTGATTTTAAATTAGGCTAAAGTTCAACAAATTTATGTGCTGTTTTCATAACACAAGTGACTGCACGTGTAGTAAAATTTATAAGGAAAACACCCAAAAACTGAGTGCTTTTCATATAAATTTTACTACACGTTCTGTCACTTGTGTTGTGAAAACAGCACATTAATTTTCATTAAATTATTTTTATGAAAAAAAGAATTTTACAGCATGAAACTAATTAAAATTTATTGATAATTTTTCATTCTTAACTGCCGCGGGGCTCGAACCCAGGCTTTCACGGACAGGTTACCCTTACATGTTTCGATTGTTACCACTCAATCTCTTCAGAGGATTTTGCCGTTAAACACTCACAGCCATCGTAGACTTCTGGCAGTCAATAGTCAAACATCAATCTTTAAACTAAATTGTATTTAACCCTTGGTAGATCGAAATTTGCTTTGAATGATTATCTATTTTAATTGATTTACATGTTCTTCCTAACTTCATAACTAACTTTACATGATTTTCCTAACTTCATATGAATATGATAGCCTTTAGTTGCCAAAAGCTCTCGTAGAAATTCAATCTTGTTTTTACGTATACATAGTTCCTACTAAAGTAAAACAATTGTCTATAGTCAAACTGTTATATTTTAAACCAACTGTCAAATCAAGAACTACATGCATACATCTGTTTATTTGTAGGCAAAGTTCCTATTTATTTGGTATATGGTTGTATATTCCAGGCATAACTAATCAACCCACAGATTTCAAAGCTCACGTATCGGCGCAAACTTCTCTAAAATTTGGCCTTCACTGCGAGTATCCTTGTCAAATCTTAGTACTCTCGAAAGGTTTTTTTATCTGTTCAACGGCAAGATTTCTCCAAATATGGGGTTTTATTCCACAACATCCCACAATCTGTCTGTAATTTAATTTTATGATCTATACAATTCAGGTAACTAGAGAACCAATAAATGCGAAATTTTGGTGTCGCCACTTCAGTCCAATCAATACCATATACAAATTAACCGCATTATTAGTAAACTTCAAAATAACGCATGTCACAGGAGGTGAAAAAAATAAATAACAACTGAAAATTTCTAACGAAAATTCAAGAATTTTGATACCGGTCAAATATGACCCAAAGACCTTGAGTGCAAAAAATTATATAAATCTTTTTTTCGCCAATATTTTTTTCTGAAAACTTAACGTTGTTGTTGGCATTTAAAATTAAATAAAAGTCGTAAAATATTAAAAATATAAGTCACTCACTCTTAGAAAAAATTCAACTTTTATTTTAAAATGGGTCAGATTTGACCCGAACCTCATGAAAATTAAATAATCTTTCAAAAAGAGCATACAGTTTCATGCCTGTATTCATAAAAATTTTTTAAATTTAGTACAGGTTTACCGAACAAACGCTTATAAACGTTAACGTTAATAAACGTTTGTTAAATTTAATAAGCGTTTATGAATACGGGGGTAAATGTGTATGTTTGATTTAGAAAATATATATATATGTGTTCCTCTAACTCCCAATGGAGCATAGGGCGCCAAAAATTTAGAAAATAGTCTTTCACTTATTGTTGACGTTGGAGAGATTGAAAGTAAAGTGTTATAAAGCATATCCAATTTCTCTGTTCTTTTTCTTGTCGTTTCTGAAAGTTTTACTCTTCTATAATACTACTTGAATCCTTTTCTGATTTTTTTTTAACAATTTAAATACTTTCAATAGTCTTGTTAAGGGGTAGTAGAAAGTGCTATTTGTTTGTCTCAAAAAATCATCTTCTTTATCTGAATCATTGTGGTAAACGTCTGTACTAAACTTTCTTAAAAATAAATTATTGCCAAACTTTTTGGTTGTTTTTTTAACATTAAAGAAAAAACTAATATTGGGAAAAAAAAAATTCGATTAATCGGTTAATCGACATAAATTATTCGAATTATTCGTTAATCGAAAATAAGCCATTTTAAATTATTCGAACAGTTAATCTCCCAAAATTAATCCATTTATCGAACAACGGTTAATCGTTTGACTACTCTAATATCTACATCTAAATGAGATTTTTTTTAAAGTAATTTAAGGGAGAGGGTTCATAGAGGATCTATGCTCAATACTAACCTACCAACTTAATATTTTGACCAGTGTTCGAAAATAAACAGAACATTATTAAGCGTTCGGCTCACACACCCAGTAACGATATCTATTTTTTTAAGTGTTTGTGTAGACGAACACAACCCTTAATTCCATTTGTTACTATTTTCAAGAAAGAGCCGAACATTATATAGTGTTCTGTATAGCTATAGTTTCTTCCAGATGTTACAATATTTGCCTGCCAATTTTGAAGAAAAGTGATTGATTAGTAAAAAAGATATTATGAGGGGGAGCTTTTACCATTCTTGGCGTATTTCATCCCTATTCCCTATTCCTTTCAGATGTTACAGTGGCTGCGTGCCAAATTTTAAGAAAACCGGTTGATTAGTTAATAAGATATAGGGAGAAGGAGCTTTTACCCCTCTTGTCCTATTTTACGCCCTCTAGCTATATGAAATATACCTTACGACCTATTCTCATACCTAACAAAAAAACCAAAAAAATTTTATTAAAATCGGTCAAGCGGTTTCGGAGGAGTTCAATTACAAAGCATTTTAAATATTTTGCTTACTACTTTTTTATGTACACTAAAAGAATTTTATTCAGAATACCAATGAATTTTGACATTAAACCCATGAAAAATTGCATTAAAAAGGAACCTATGCAGCGCTTCCTTGGATCAATGAAACCTGTTTCATTAAAATGTATTTAATGAAACATTACATTAGATTACAAGCATACTTCCAAGCCAAACATATCGCTGAAAAATCTTTTTTAAGTTAGTCAGTGTTTTGAATTTTTTTGAAATTTTAAAATTAATGCAAGAAACACAATTGAGTCGTACGTCGCACACGGGGGCAAAAATCCCTTTTTTCGCGGATCAATTCATAACTCCTCAGCTACAATAGTGAGGTACACAAAATTTGATAAGTGTAACTCTTAGCACAAACTGCATGTTTCAACAGGAGGGTTTAGGAGGGGGAAGGCGGGTACCACCATACAAAAAATTTCTTAATTTGAATAACTTCAATGGTAAGGCACACTTAATTTGATGTGCGTAACTGTTAGAATGTTCCAAAAAAATCTAAAAGTTATAGGAAGGGAAAGACAAACGCCCCCTCCCCCCTCCCCCCCCCCTTTAAAATTTTTTTTAATTTGATCATGTGTATCTAAATAACTTCAATAGTGGGGCACACTAAATTGGATGTGTGTAGCCCCATGAACAAACCAAAAAAATCTAGAAAGTATAGGAGGGGGAGAAGGATACCTATCATACAAAAAATTATTAATTAATTAATAAAACTGATTTTTAAATCACGCATGCTTCCGCTAAATTGTCTTCCATTTCTTGCATAAGATCTATGTTGGCGTATGACGTAGATACGCTTTAACGTTTACGCCAGTTATTGTGCGCCTTTGTATACAAAATTATTCGTTTTAATTTGACCACGTATCTACGTCGTACGATACTACGTTCATATGGTGAAATTGTGTTCCTACGGTTGCATTGAAAACACTTGTACCCACTTACAACTACAATTCGAGTCGGAAAGAACCCAACTAATTGTAGGGGAATGTAAAAAAAGATAAACGGACTGTTTATTGTTGGTGTTTTGTTTAAGCTTTGAGATTGTTACAAATAAAACTTTGAGTGTTTAAAATTCTTATTCGCTTTAGGGTTTAATTTGTATAATATTTTTAGCTTTTCTAAAATCTTTGGAAAAGGTTTCCTGATGATCTGGCCTAAGCAACCAGTGAAATGCGCATAGAAGCTAGCTTTCCCTCAATAATAAATTTCAGTTTATTTATCAAATATGAAATATTGAGAATTTAGCACGTCAAACAGAAATCTTATTAATAAAAATTAAATCATTAAATATTTCTACATACTCATTAAAAATAGTTATTGAATTAAGGCAATGGCAGAATTTTTATTACTTTTATTCGCCTTTTTGGTATTTTTGTCCGTTAATTTAAATTTCAGCATGATCGGTTTTGCATTTTCTAAGACTTATTAATATTGTTTCGTATTTTTTTTTTCTTCTTATGTTTAAGTTGCACCTAAAATTTTTTGTTTAATGTGCAAAAAAGATACAAAACAATCTGGTTTTTATATTTTGTGTTGGAAACAAAATTTACATAAATTTTCATTAACTCGACAAACAATTTTAACATCTTATACTAACAAATCATTCAAACATTTTGTCCAAAAAAATTAATATTGGGCATCAACTTTTTTTGGACTCATTAAACTAGTTGGTAGACTAAAAATTTAATAACTATATCTGCAATTTTTTTTTTATGTCAATACTGCAAAAATTGTCATTGCAGAAAAGTCAAACGTTTTCTTAATCAAATATGCGATTTTTGTCTTCATATAAAAAAAATTTTTTTTTCTATGATACCATCTAATAAATCACCCGTTGCCAATGAAAAGTATACAAGTAAACAGGAAAAGTAAAATCCAGGAACACTCTACAATAAAACAAATGTGATTTACAATAATTCTTAATAAATTCTAACTTCTAATATAAAATAAATCCGGCATAAAACATATATTATCATTACTTGTTTTCAAAAAATAACTTTTTGTCTAAATTACCAGTCATTTAAAGTTTTATTCCATTAACTGTGTATAAACCCAGTAAATATTGAAGTACCTTTACATATCAGTGAAAAAGAAATAAATAAAATACAATCATAAAACTATGAAAAAATATAAACTGAAATTCGGTTTCAGTATTCAGCAATATACAATATTTTCATTTCTTTTTTGTTATCAAGATGATGTAAAACTATTGTGCTGCTGCTACTACAGCATTTTCAATTGTTATTTTTTTCGGTTACTTCAATAATAAAATATCAAGAGCAGTTGAAAACAGTAGAGAAAAATATGTTCTTAAAAAGAAAAATAAAAAAAAAAATAAAATATTACATCCTGCCACAGATGTTGTTTACTCCCTTTTGAACAACCATGCGATTTCATACTTTAAATTATGTTGACTTGCACAATATTTTTCTTTTACTTTATATTTTAACTGATTTCAATTTGTAAAAAAAAAAAAAAACATAAAGGAAAATGTTCTCCGATATGTTTTCAATAACAAACGAATGTCTTTAAAAAATACATTTAATTTAAAATAAGGAAAATCTATGTTTACACATTTGTGTATGTAAAAGTATTCTCTACTGTGGCGCATAATTAATATTTATTTAATTTAATGCGATAATGAGTATAAGTAGCGATGAACAATTGCGATGCTTTTCTTTTATTTACAGGAATATGTTTGCAATTCATTTCCAACATCAATACAAACAGATAAAGATAATAATATTAAGATATTTAAACATAAAAAGAAAACTGAGTTAACATGAATTGCTATTAGTTCAATTACTACATTTTTAATTCTTATACAACAAGAATTTTATTAAGAACAAAATATTTGCTGTTTAACAGTTGTGCCTAAATAAACAACAAACAAGTTAAAAAGCATAGTCGCTCCAATCCAACCATATGAAACCAGGGCTGTGAAGACGGAGTTGAGGTTTTTTTGCCGGAGTCGGAGTCGTTGTACCCACAAAAACTGTTCGGCATAAAAAATTTAAAAAAAATTTCCAAAATAAAAATTATTCGAAATTGACGATGGAATATTTCAAATATCGATTTGAAATTTTTAAGAATAATTTTTATGCTATATTTAACCATTTAAAAGCTAATGCATTAAAAAAGTTAGAGTGCTATATTCGGATGTACCGAATCTTTGACACCCTCCACCGACAATTATAATATATGAGAGCTATAAATTATTAAATAATCTTTATAAAACGGATGTCAGTATAGAAATCAGAAAATTCTATACTTTTATTGCTAGCTATTTGAACTAACTTGAATAATATATCATGATTCGTAACAGTTTATGCCGAACTTAAATGACTTTCAGGAAGGACATTTACGTTATCCCATGGCAGCCTTGCCATTTATCAAGTTTTTTCTTTTTTTGCAAGTTTTTTGAAATGCAAAAAAGTTTTAAATTTAAATAAAGTTTTTTCAAGTTTTTTATAAGTAATTTGCAGAATATTGGATACAAATATTAAGAGATGTTTTCATGTTATTAAATAGTCTTATATTTTCTCTGTTCTTTATTATTTTTATTATGTTTACTTCTTCGTAAAGATCCCAATTTTTTTTTTAGATTCTGAAATATCTTTAGCACTAGATTCATATAAGTTGTCTGAAGTTGATTTAATATACCTTCGAGTTTATTCTTTAAAGTTTTATGTTGCTTTTTGTAATGGTCTGTTAAAAAAGTTCGATTTTGATAACGACTTTCTGAAACACGTCAAAGATCTTGCACCTTTTTACTGTGGCAAATTTAGTCTATTTGAGTTATATTGAAGAAGTTAATAATCAATAGCTTGAGCATTAAGTTTTAGGAACATAATAAATAGAAAGAGCAAAATATTGAAAATTTTCGCGAGGGCGTATTCAAAATAAAAACATTTTTAGATCTAATTGTTATATATTTTTAAATAAAATTTAACAGTAATATAAAAAGCCTTACAACATATTTTTGTTTTTTCTTTTAAAAATGTTGGTACTTTTGTAAAAAAAAAGTTTTTTATCAAAATAATTTTTGGGAATACAAAATTTTAATTTAAAAGATTTTGTTATTCGTGCTTAATTCCCAGTTTTTATTCTTCATAAAGCTATTCCTATGCACATTTCACTGGTTGCTTAGGCCAGATCATCAGGAAACTTCATCCATAAAGATTTTAGAAAAACTTAAGATATTAAACCAAATAAAACTGTTAAGCGTATAAGAATCATAAACAACAGCTCTACTTGTAACAATATCAAAGTTTAAACAAAAACATCAACAATTAACAGTAAGTTGATCTCTTCTTACATTTTCAGAAACAAGAAATGAGAGGTTTTTTTAAAAAAATAAATTATGGACTGATCTTCACGAAATCCTGTATAGTGATTTCCGCTATTAAAAATCTAAATGGAACAAATTTCAATACAGTAGTGAAATTTGTTTAAGCGCTTAAAGTGCTTTTCAGAAAGCTGCTTAATATGGGATCTAAGGTAAATATAGACCGATAATCAGAAAATTGCGTGGTATTATTTCTAGCCTAATGAATCAAAATTGGACCAAATTTTACAATATCTATAGCTGCTACGGTTTAAGGTGTATTTTAATAATTCCCAAGAGTGAGCATTATATGGGGCATTATAAAAGAAAATTATGGACCGATCTCCTAGAAATTTTATAGCGTGATAGTGCCAAATTGCATTACAATAGCATTAGTCATTTGGTTTTTTAACGGACTAGGGTAATTTATGGACCGATCTTCACGAAATTTTGCAGTGTATTTTAAAACTGTGACGTACCCAATTTTATTATGATAGCGATATTTATTACGTTTTATTCGTGCTAAACTGTTTTCCGGGAGTGGGCTTTATATGGGGCATATGGTAAATTATGGACCAATCTTTACGAAAGCACATTTTAATATGATAGAAACATTTAATACGGTTTTAGAAGATAATGGCTCCTTTTACGTAAGTTTTTTTAACAAAATTGTCATTTTTTAAGGGTGGTGGTTCTACATTTTGATTGATAACTGCTTAGGATAACTAGATGCGATTTGATACCAAAATTGAACTTTTGTTTTCGAAAGTGAGGGTATTTTCAGCAGAAGGACAGACAGACGGACATGGCTAAATCGACTTAGAATTACTCAAGAAACCAGGGGTATTAGATTCATAATAAAAAAGTTTCACATGCAATGACAATGACTTAGTATGCCCTCATTCACCAATAGTGGTGTAGTGTGTAAAAAGAGTTTATAGTCAAATCAGGACCAGTCTCATATACATTTAGCATCAAGATTATAGTAGGAGTCGGAGTCGTGAGTCGGAGTCGCACTTAAAAAATTTCAGCGTTTGGAGTCGGAGCCGGAGTTAGTACTTTTTTCGGAAGACTGCACAGCCCTGTATGAAACCCTACATCATAGTATTTAAAGACAAATTTTCGAGAATGTACCCTATTTAGAACAATCATTGACGAGCCGTCTAAACAAAATTATAATATAAGGTTAAAATTTATAGGAGTTCTTTGTGCTTAATACTATCTGGATATCTACAGCTATATAACATTTTCTGTTCTTTACGGGACTTTAGGCAGAGGGGACCAATGGTATAATGGACATAATTTTATGTCAATTTTAATCGATTAATCGAACAATTTTAGATGATTAATTGTTCGAATAATTTAAAATTTCTTATTTCGATTAAAGGCTTAATCGAAGATAAAAATGTTAAATGTATAATTTTTATAAAGTTTTAAGTCGAATAAACAAGCCAAATGTATGTGTCCGTTGGAATTTAGTGAATAATTTAGCTTTTTTTTGTTAAATTTTTTCAGCACAATTTAATAATTAATTTCTCAAAGATTTATATTAATTTATCGAGTATGTTGTAGAAATCGAAATGAAGTGAAATTGAAAGCGAACGATAATTTAAATTTAATTACTACTATTTACAACATGACCGTAGTTTTTAATGGTTTTAAGTGTTGTTCTTGCAAAAATAATAGATACTTAAGGAATGAAGTAGACAAAATGGAATTTTTTTAGGAACTTTCATAACAGGGTCGTTTTTAAAATTTGCTCGATTTTAAATCCACTTTATTTCGATTTCTGGAACACGTCCGTATTTTAAACAAAATGGTTCATGTGTTTCTCTCTTTAGAATGAGTTTGGTTTAAAAATATTGTACGAAGGATAAATCTTATAATGCTAAATGTAACAGTTGTCCAAAAATGTATTAACTTAAATGTTCTTTACCTACTTCACTAATTTTACACTTACACAGGAAGAAGAAGAATATGAAGACTATATTGACTTTTTTAAAATCTAAGTGCCCGAAAGTGAAACAACAATTTGGAGCTACATTGACAAGTTTTATTTAAAAAAGAATGTTTATTTACTCAAGTACTATTTTTTTTCTAAAATTATCGAAAAAAATAAACTCGTAATTTATAAAATTTCTGGATTTGATTTGATTTGATTCGATTAATCGATTAATTTTAAAATTTTATCCGTTTAATCGACTAAGTTAAAAATGCCAAATATCGATTAATCGTTTAATCGAACAAAAATAAAGACCGATTAATTGAACATCCTAATCAATACCAGCACTTATTAACAGGGCGGTAGAGCCGTCCAAAAAAGTTCTTACTACGACTCCGACTCCAACCGCTGAAATTTTTAAGTCCGACTCCGATTCCTACTCTGACATTGATGCCAAATGTATATGCGACTGGACCTTATTTGACTCTAAACTCTTTTTTTTTTAATGCAGTACTTTTTAAATGGTTAAATTGGCAAGAATACTGTAATGTAAAATCAAATCAATGTTTTAAATATTGCATTGCCAATTTTGAATAATTGCTGCTTAGGAAAATATTAGAAAATTTTAATGCTGCGAGTTTTGTATTAACTTAACTCCGACTCAACAGCTCTGCTTATAAACAAATTATGGCATTTAATGCTACTTTCGGGAGAAGTGTTCGTACGGGAGCTATAAAAAAAATTTGATTCTTATCTCTTAAGAATAACTTATTTTGGATTTTCAATTGAAAAAATAATGAAGCCCCACGTTTTTCCTGCTGAGCTTTTCAATTAAATGAAAAGTTGGAATGGCTTCTTACGATTAGAAAAAAAATAAATACTCAAAAACAGCGGTTAAAAAACTGCCATTTCTTCACTTTCTTTATTTGTGAATGGCCAAAAAAAAAAAACTGTTGCTTTAACTTCTAATTCATTAAGTGTAAACCGTCGCTGTCAAACCAACTTAAAAAAGCTAAAAGTTGTACACAAATTTTCGTTTTTTGTTCGACAGTTTTTGGTTTCGACTGCAGTTTTGTAAACCCTGCTCAAACATTTCTGGAACTCAAAAAAACAATTTTGCAATAAACTATTGCCTATCTTTAGGCCTGGCATTTATTGAACATTACCAGCCTGGCCCCCGATGTCGACCGCTATTGCTCGCGGACTTGCTGCTCACTTAAAACTTTCAGCATTGAAAGTCAATCGACAATGCAAAAGATCGATAACGTAATAGTTTTCGTACAAATTTGCGCCCTGCTATTAAATATTATACGACCACAAATGTTAAAATCATTAACTTGTGTTGTTGTTGCCGACAAAGGCATTTTTTGGCACTAGTAAACGAAATTATTTCTTAAATTTAACTTGAAACGCCAACACTAAATATTTTTTTTAACAACACCACTAATATACTTTTACGGTTTTAGAAAATATTTTTCACAAAACTCTTTTGTTGAAAACTGATTTTATTTTGATTACTGGCTTGTTGTTATTTGTAGTAAATCAAGTGGCACAGAGCTGTATGTTTATGGCTTAATTTGCATTTTTTGGCGATTTTTATTTTCAAACAAGCATTTAATTTATAAAATAATTGCTGGGGCATTATAGTTATTTCACAATGAGACGTAAAATCTGACGAATGACAAATCACATGTTAGTAGGGTGCTTAGAAGAACGACATTAAGTGACTTGTTGTAGCTAACTTAAGTTGTCGATCGACATCGTTTGCCAGGTTGTGAATATTTCACCACAATTCCTTAACGATTTGGGGAAAAAAGTAATGTTAAGGATGAGCAAGTAATTATTTTATAATTTTGTTGTTAGCCAAAGGAAGAATAACAACATTTGAAAATGACCTTAAGCCAAACAAAAAACAACAACTAATGTATGTATTTTATAATAAAAATGAGCTTGTTTTTAATTTCATATGATGAACTGTGTAAAGAAATAATTAACTGCCTTAGAGACTTTTTACACTTTCTTTTATCAAAAATCAAAAATTCGAAACATTAAGCATCTTTAACTTTATCTAAAAAGTTGAAGATGATAAAAAAAATCCATATGGTCAAAGAAATGATTGATAAATTAAGTTCTTGGCCGAATGTAAAAAAAAAATATTGAAAATAAATTCGCGTCTATATCGAATGCATGCCGGATTTTTATGAAACTCGACATGCGTCTTTTGTTTATTTTGCTACCTGTTCATCTATTTCGCAACGAAGTCTTCGTTCGATAAACTTGCATTTAAAACAAAAACTAATTATAAAATATCGTTTGATATCGATGACAAGGCCATAAAAAGTGTATGTACAAAATTTGAAAACTTCTGCTTAAATAGGAACATTTTTATGCGAAAAAATCTATTTTTTTTTTTTTTGTATTTTTTTTTATTAAGTTTAATTCATTGCAATAGGTGGCCTCAGCGCCTAGTGGCGAGTTGGCAAGGAGTTGGCAAGTGAAACAAACTTAACTTTCCAATTAAGTTTGTTTCACTTTCGATGTTTCTCTTTCAAGTGCTTGCGGGTCTGCTTCTTCTTATTCTGCCTTGGGGATTCCTTTCAATTGCCATCTTGGCTACGCTGTCATTGATGCGTCTAAGAACAAGGCCAATCCAACTCCATTTACGATTGATGATCTGGATAGGTATTGTTGTTTCACCTGCTCTTTCCAATAGGTCTCTTTTTGAGTATCATGAGTAGTTTTCGTAGCGAGCGATTAATGAATACCTGCAAGGATTGTAAGTCGCTAGCTGTGGTGTTTCAGCTGAATTTGGGGTGATTTCCTTACTTTTTGTAGTGCCCCAAATGCTTGGTTTACCATTTTGCTGCGGTTTGTAATATTTTCTCGCGAGCCGCCTGATGCTGATATGGCACTATCCAGATTTATAAACGATTTTATACGTTGTCTATTTGGAACTTTTGGGAGTTGGTGGTACCTAAGCGCAACCCTTAGTCTTTTTTTATATGTAGACCTGCATCCCTTGCGTGGATTGTATTCCCCCTAGTTTGGCTGCCATATCGTTGAATGTGTGGGCTGGGAGACATATGTCATCGGCATAATCTAGCTCTTCGAGGCGTCCATTTAATCCCAAGTGATGTCTCTTCTATTGTTTGTTGCCTTAAGCATAATAACTTCAAGTGCTATTTTGAACCGCAATGGAGATAAAACACAGCCTTGTCGTAAGCCTGCGTTAACTCTAAAGGATCTTCCTAGATTGCCTTAATGTAGCGATGCATGAGTGATGTGCCTTAAAGCCAGCCTGCGCAGAACGAAGTTAAGAAGCCAGTGAGGTGGATAATCTGTCATGAAGGATATGCGCCAGTAGTTTGTAGATCATTGGCAATAAGTTTATGCCCCTCCAATTTTGACGTTCTGTAATGTCACCCCTTTTGATCATGTGAAGTCCAGAAGTTTTCGATAAAGGGCTGTATTATCGTAGCACCAAGATGGGGATCGGTTTTAAGCAATTCTGGTTTGATGTTATCCACGCCTGGTGCTTTACCATCGTTAGACCGCTTCAGAAAGTGATTCTAAAATGATTAAAATACTATATATTACACACATTAGTACAAAGCATTATAATCTCCATCTATTCTGCCGTGCTTAGGAATAAGGTAGTTGTTGGCGTCTGGCTGGTGTTAACCGGGCGTTGATGTTTCCCACTTTTTGATTGTGTGCAACGGGACTAAAAGTGGTGGTGGCATCTGGCAACACCTCATGTGGTGTGTAGCCCGGCTGGGCTGTTAACGTCACCTGTAGAGTGAGTTTGCTTTTTTTAATTGTAAAATAAAACTCCGATCAGCCAGACGCCGGCCATTGTGCTTTTTATTAAAAAGAAGAAAGAAATTAAATTAAAAATTTGTGAAATTATAATAAATGATAAAAAGAAAAGTAGAAAAATCATAAATAAAAGAGAATGAAAGACAAGAAATGGCACAAAAGTGCTATTGCGCCACAAAAAATAAGGGTTGCTTTTTGTATACCACCAACGTCTGTGGGTGTGTAAACGAGACACAATCTACCGCAACAAGTTATTGCTGAATATCCCCGGACAACGCACGGTTGTGCCACAGTCTACCCAGTGCTTTCATCCAGAACCAGGTAACCCCATTTGCACCCAAACAGTAGTGAAGTGTAAAAATTTAAATCAGAGAAAACGGAAATTTAAATTTTATATTTTGTTAGACCCCTTTCAGACTCGGCAAGTTAGTTGCGCAAGTTACTTGCCGACAACAACAAAGTATGTTCAAAATTTTTTTTTCTTTACCCCGACCTTACCGCTAATGTCTTTAAACCGAGAGTTGCGCAAGAGACTTGCGCAAGTAACTTGCCGAGTGTGAAAGTAGTCTTATTAATTTCAAATATTTGACAGAAGATTTATCTTAAGATTAATGAGTAGCAAATTATTTAATCAATTTATTGGCCTCAGAATTAAACTAAAAGCAGTTAGTGATGTTTACTGCCTTTTTCCTAAGCACGGCAGTATAGTGGACTGGTTTAGGTCATTTTAAGAAAAATAAAGAAAAATTTCTTTATAATCAACAAACAAAATTTTATTAAATTCAAATATAAATTGTTTAAGCATTTTCCGCCGTATTCATAAACGATTATTAAATTTAATAAAGGAGTATTAAATTTATTAAATCAAAAAATTTTAATGAAAACAGCCAATTAGGCTTAAACTAAATTGTTCTATTTTCAAATATCAATATCTTTTTTCAAATGTAAAAATTTATTTTTCTATATTTTCCTAAAAGCATCAAACATTTATTTACTTTTCTACTAATTAATAAAAATTTTTTTCCTTCATATTTTCAATGTGGTTTTGCTGTTTTATTTTGTCTGAACTGCCGCTCTGCCGTAAACATAACATGCCAACGATTGATTCCTCAACCCCCAGATACGTGATGGACAATATGGTTTTTCAAATTTAATAGGAAAATATTGTGGTACCGACTTCCCACCTGAAATAACTTCAAAGGAACGATATCTTTGGTTACATTTTCATTCGGATGAAAGTATTGAATATTCAGGATTCACAGCAGTCTATGAATTTATCGATCGGAATCGAGATGGTAAGCTTTATATTTCATTTACTTTTTATAACATATTTTATAGGTAAATAATTCTTGACAAAGTAGTGTCTTTAAATAAATGAATGAATCAACAAATTACATAAGCATGATTGAATATTGTGTGGTTATGATAAATATGAAATGGAAGAATTATTTATTTCTCCGAAAGCAAATCGTTTGGTCAAACATCAATACACATTAGCCACAACTTACGTACATATTAAAAACAATTTTTTTTTTTTTGCGAGATTTTATTATAAATATTTTATGCATGTGATTTATGTCCAATATATTCCTGTATGAAAATACGTTTTAAAATTCAGTAATTCTGGGAATTCTCGTAATTTCTGGACATTAAAAGAGGGACAATTTCGGGTGTTTTCTTTCCAAGTTTTTCACCTGAATTGAAGTTATTTTAAAATGAAATGACAGAAAGAAAAAATAAACTCACTCTTTATTATTGCAAACAAAAATGTGGAGTGTTTGTAAAGCTGTGTTCACACGTCCTACATGTAACCACTATTTTTATTAAAGAATGATTTGCTTTTGCAAAACGTTTGGCTAGATCAAACATCATTTAACAGTTTCTAAATTACATTAAACAATTATCTTCTTACAAATAAAGTTTGGTAAATCAAAAGAAATTGTTAAAAATAAAGCTTAAGTTTGATAAATGTCAAATATTTGTTAGGTCTGAACGCACCTTAATTCTCATTCACTCTACAGTTTTATTTGCTAGCTAATCTTTTAAGCTCTTCTTAAATTTTTTGGGAGAATGTTTCCTGGTGGTCTGACCCAAGCAACCATTGCATAGAAACAAGCTTATCCTCCAACAAAAATTTTCAGTATTTGTATTAAGAATAAAAATTGGGTTTTAAGCACGACAAACAAAATCTTATTAATTAACAGTTTGTCAATAAAACACATTTTCGACCAGAGAAAATGATAACGAATTTTGTACCGCAATTTGAGGAACAGAAATTTTTATTAATTTTCTAAGACCGGGGGTAGCCTTTAACATAATTTGAAGAGTTTCTCGTGTTTTATCAGAGATTATCAGCACTATAAAGTGACGAAAATTTTCGAAAAAATCTACAAACAGTTTCCACATAATATTTGACATAATTTCCGATATAATCTTTATAACTTTTTAAACAATATAAAACAGGAATAGGCTTTCCATTCGAACAAAATCCCCGAGAATTTAGCATAGTTAACTTAACTTTTAATGTCTGTAACTAAAATAAAAACAATGAAAATAAACCGAATTCTTATTTTTTATTTTTAAATACATTTTTTTTTTAATTTTCTAAACTAATCCTGCGAAACTCTACGCTTGTCTGCAGGAAAGAAACTAGAGTCTCTGGCGGGAATAGAACCCGCAACCCCGGCGCTGATAGACTAGCTGACTACCAACTAGCCTACCGGGGCACTTATTTAACAATATATTTTTAACAACAACAAAATTTAATCGACAAAAGTTTCTGTTATGAATATCTCTTGTAATCATGTTTACTTGCATTTTTTGTTGCAGCAATTCTTGAGTTCAATGGTGAGAGATGTGAGAAGATTTGGGCGGTTTACTTAGTTTCATATTCTCCGCAGTTCTGTTTTGTTTCGTAATTCTCATACTTTGGCTGTAGGTGTATTTGTATTTAAATATAGAATACCGTAGAATTTCATAATCAGGACTAGGGTATTCAAACGATTAACCGTTGTTCGAATAATCGAATAATTTTGCGCAATTACCGGTTTGAATAATTTAAATTTGCTTTTTTTGATTAACGAATAATTCGAATAAGTTATGTCGAATAATCGATGAATCGTAAATTTGTTTTTTCACAGTATTAATTTTTTTCCTTAATGTAACAAAACAAGCCGTGCGTTTTAAACACCCTTATATTAATTCTAAACTCAGGAACATTTTCTTCGAGTAACAATTTTTAAAAATATAGTACAAAGACTGAAACCAAAGAGCTTGGGAATAATTTATTTTTAAGAATGTTTAGTACAGACTTTTACCACAATGATTCAGATGTAGAATATGATTGAGGCATATAAAAACAACCTTCTACCAGACCTTAACAAGACTTTTACAATTGTTAAAAAATAAAAAGAGATTCAAGTGGTATATTCGAATACTAGGAATTTTTAGAAAAAACAAGAAAAAGAACAGAGAAATTGTAAATACTTTATAACGCTTTGCTTTCAATCTCTCCAACGTCAACAATAAGTGAAAGAATATTTTTTAAATTGAGTTTTATCAAAACAAAACAAAGAAATCGTTTGAAATATTAAAATTTAAATTGTATGTATATTCTTTTTGAAACATCATTTTAGAAGATAAGCTTAAATTGTGATGCTATTTTTTATTTTAGTTTTCCTCTTTTGTGAAATCGTTGTTACTTTTTTAATAAAATTTTTTTAGTTAATAAATATAATGTTTGGTCTTATTTTTTAACTTCTAAACTAGACAAAATTAAAATTATTCGATTAACCGAATAATATTAAACTGTTCTATTATTTTTCGATTAAATTTTTACATCGAATAATCATTCGCGCGATTAATCGATTAATACAAAACATCGATTAATTGAATACCCTATTATATAATTATTGAATGCTATTTTGTCAAGCTAATAGAGCCTGAATTTCTTCAATGCAAAAAAAATAACTAAATTATTCGATTAACCGAATAAAAATAATTAAATTGTTCGATTAACCGAATAATATTAGATTTTTCGATTAAATTTTTACCTAGAATAATTATTAGCGCGATTAATCGATTAATTGAATACCCTTATCTGGACACTAGTGCAATTTCAAGGCAGAATTTAAAAAAATTGCAGCAACAAAAACTGCATGTCTGGACGTTGAATTGTTAAAAATAGCAAGGAAATTCACTCTTGCCACGAGGAATTTCTCCCATGCAAATAACACAGCAGATAAATATCGAACGGTGATTTTGCACATCGGGAATGCTTATTCAAGCATTAAAAGTAATTTTAAATTATACCCAATTTGTTAAAATAATTAATCAACTTTTGATTTAAGTTCTACAATTGTTTGACTTTGATAACACCAAAAATCATTTAAATATATGCAAAAATATGCTTTTTTAGCAAAAACTATCATAAGGACATGTTCTGACAAACGGAAAACTCATAACATTTGCATTCTGACCTAAAATCGCATAACAACTGTTCTGAAAGTCGCAATCGCAAGAAGTTTGGTTATCTCAAATCTTAAAAGTATGCTCAAGGGAAGTAAAATATTTTTTAAAAACTGTGGCAGTTCGCAGGCAAAATGAAAGGCTTTCAGAACACAATTAAATAAATCTTGAGTTTTGCGATTTTAAATCGTGCGATTGTCAGAACATGGTCAATAAATAATATGCGAATTTACATGCGTTCTTTAATTCGTTTGCCGCTCAGCAGTTTTTTGTGTTTTCTGTCCAATCTCAGGAACAAACAAAAAAAAAAAAAATTATGTGTCACACTTATGTGACATCAGCAAAGCATTTCCTTAACAGAAAATGTGTGTCGCATATTTGTGAAATACATACCAGTGTCACTTATTATATTAAAACAAAGACAAATTTTCGTCTTTTATTCTGGTTTTCAATATAATTTCTCATTCGAAATTTTGTTGTCCTTTAAAAAAACAGGAAGGTAATATTTTATCCTTGGAGGAAGAAATGCATTTGCATGAAATTCAATGCCCTACTTACAATTAATGGCCGACATGTTAAATTTTGACTATAACTAATCCTTGATGTTGGAATAAGTGGTATTTATTCATGACATAATTTAATCTAGGCAAAAGCTGTGCACTTTAAAATTCTATTAGAATTTTTGTCGTTTTGACAATTTACATTTAAATTCAATTTAAATGCAAATCAGTCATGGTACTTTCTTAATTTTTCGCCGCAAGGATTTAGGTAATGAAGTTCTGCTAGAGCAACATTGTAAAAGTCGTCACGTACACGATAGATAGAATTTTTTGTCCGTTCTTTTTGCTTCTTAGAAATATTAGGAAACCTTCTACTTTATTTTTTTACTTTTGATGTTGTTATTTATACAAATTAAATCAGCCGCTGCTTTCCACCAACAAGTATAAAAAATAGTAATTGTATTACCTACAACTTTATCTAGGACTTCAGTTCCTGCATAGCGTTTTAGGCTTTAACGCTATGATGGCTTTTATGAAAAAAAGTTCTTAACAAGGTTTTAAAATTTCTTTTGATTAAAATAACATGTTTACAATTGCCATACTTTTAAAGCATTTAACCCTCGGATAACGAGCAAGTTTTTCTGGGCCTCATTCGTGCGCTAATTTTTTTTAAGTATGCATGCAAATATACCGAAACAGCGAAACACGAATATTGCTGTCCGTATAAACATGGTATAAACGCCTAAAGCAAAAACTTGAAATTTGGTACGGAGGTTGAGCTCTCCGCGAATCGATCTACCAAGACGGGATTTTTGGAAATTCGAATGTAAAGGGGGTTAAAAAAGGGTAAATTCGAAAACCTTATATTTCAAAAACAAAAGAGATGCAAAACAAATTTAATACTTATCGTTGTTCTTAAAAAAATGAGCGGACAGGTGTCTGGTACTTATTTGAAATTCGGCCCTTTTAGTGTGTAAACGAGTAACACCTGTATTTTGGTACTTTGTTGTCACCATAACTATCTTTCAAACTAATAAACGTTGAAATAAAGGTTATATCACATTCAAAACTAATCTAATAGCATGTTCACATTTGGCTTCTTAAACTCGTTTAAGCAGTTCGAACGTGATTAAGCTCTAATCACTTCAAAATCGAGATGATTACCCATACATTGAAGTGATTTGTTAATCACTTCAAATTGACATGATTACAACTAAATCACTTCATAAATCACATAGAATCCACTGAACATACCTCAAATGCAGAATCGCCAACATGATCGTGTACAACCGGCCAAGATTTCTGCTTAATGTTTTTTTTTTCCTTAAATAATGCATAAATTTTCACAATTTCATCATTAAAATGATTAAAATAATCTTCTGATAACTTTATAAAAGTGTTTTTATCCATTTTTAATACTTTAAAGAAATATAAATTTGTTTGTTGTTTTTTTGTGTGTTTGTTGTGTGTGTTTTTTCTTAATCATCTGTCATCTTAGTCATCTTAAATGTAATGTGAACGGCTTTGATTAGCTAAATCAACATTTTGCTTAAACGCGTTTAAAAACCTAAGTGTGAACTTAGCATAAATTCGAAGGTGTAAGGGTTGAAAATTTTAACTAGTTTTGGTACTTTTTTTACAAAATATTTTTCTTTATTCAATGACATAAACGTATTAAGTTATGGGCTCCCACTGCAGTATTGGAATTTTTGATACCTTAATAGGGAGAAAAAAAGTACCAAGAGGATAAATACGGAAAATTTTTACTTTTGTGTTGTACGTGAACTTAGAAACACAAAATTATAGGTGCAAGGTCCTGAGTTAATTTCAACCTATAAAAATGTTGTAACTTTTTTGTTAAGACCTAAAAACATAAGCTTTGGTATATAGATATTCCATGAAAGAAAGTGACCCGCTTACGCAGTAGAGGATTAAATGCTAGTATCTTCATAAAAATGTTTTGCTAATGGCCGCTATACACTATCCCACAAAGTCTTTAGTAATTTACGAAAATGCAACACTGTCATGATAAGTTGTTATTGTTTTTTAAAAATGTTCAAAGAATGATTAGCTCAGGGAAGCATTTTTGAAAAATACGTAAGACCTTGTGGGATAGTGTGCAACGGCTTTAAGCAGTAGTGATATTTAGTGAAAAATTGCAATTTTGTATTCATGACATTCTTACAGCAAATGAGAGATATATAGAAAATATTTGAGCTTAATTTTATAAACATATTGTTTCAAACCCTCTTCCTGAATTTAGGAGGACACTTGAACGGGGCCAGGTGAAATAATAGACCGATTTGGCTGATAATATATTTTAGAAATTAGGTGGCCTCTAAAATGACAAAACCATAATTTTGATAAAAAAAATAGTTATAATTCGGTTATTTATTAGCAATTTTGTTTATTGTCAATATCAGTAAAAAAAAAGTTAATAGAATAGAGGAAGACTTATGGCCGTTTTCTCATTACATGATTATCTTTTTTCCAAACGAAAAACTGCACATTAAAGAAATTTGGTTTCTCAATGTCGCATTTGCTTCTATTCTGTCGCAAAACTAACCAGCACTAATCTGCCAATTATTTATTTTCCTTTTATTTGCCGTACAGATAAATTCAATCAGCTGACTCTCGACTTTTACATGTATTTTGAGAGGTGCTGCCAACTGAAAACAATGTTTTTTGTCGGTATATTGAGAAACCCAAAATTGTTAACAGACAGTTTATCGGTCTAATTAATTTATGTTGACATTAAGTAACAGACAGTTTGTCGGTACATAAAGAAAATGACCATTAGAAAAGTAAAGGTTTATTGAAAAAAATTAGAGGCAGTTGTGGTTTTTTGGACATATCTGAGCTATTAGTGGTCCAATCAGGCTCGAAGAAAAAGCAACATATTCCGGACTATTTGTAATATAAAAATGTAACAACATATAGCCCATCATATCTTAAGTCTTCGGAAAATCCATTTTAATCAACACACAGACTAACGGAGAGAATATTACACAGTCATCGTCAAATCATCTTCGTAAGAGCTTCGTATACTTGATTTCAAACGAAACTGGTCTTTTCTCGTAAGGCTACAGTATATACATTAGGGCGTGTCGATTTAAAAAAAAAAAAAATCATAAAGCAAAAACGTAATCTACAAAAAATTCTGAGAAAATTCTCCGAAGAAATCATGGGTCTAAAATAAAATCCTAATCCGCGAATAAAATGGTTTAGTAAGGTATTTCTTTTGCACTTTATATTTTTCTACACCGAAAATTTTTTAATTTAAAAAAATATTCACGCAAGTAAAAAAGTTTGTTTATAATTTTGTATTTAATAATTTTCTAAGGAACATAGATAAAAACATTTTCTTTCATAATTTAATAAAAATATTGAAAATGCAATAAAAAAATATTGCACTCAAAAAATAGTTTTCAGTATTTATAAAACAACTTTTGTAAACTTATGTGTCCCGACGTGTCACAGAAAAGAATAGAGATGATGTTCTGGCAGTAACTATAAAAAGTCGTGCCAAAGTACCTAGAATGGAGAGTAAAAAACTTATAAAAAATTAACATGTAACCAATAAGTGAAGTTTTCTTAGTTTTCTATAATTGCAAAAACATTACTGAACTATTGTTTAAATGAGAACACTTTTTTTTTGTTTTTATTTGCATTATAAAATAAAAATTGTTTATCGAAACAAGAAAAAGTAATTTTATAAATACTGAAAACAATTTTTTGTGTGTAATATTTTTTTTTGTATTTTCAATCTTTTTTTATTAAATTATGAAAAAAAAAAATTTTATCTAGGTTCCTTATAAAAATGTCAAATACTAGAATTTAACCCGCTACTTCGTAAGCGTCTCCTTTTTCTTAGTGGACATATCTGTATGCTTTATGTTCTATGTTTTAATTTGTTTAAATTCCGGAAATTCAAAAAGTACCAGTTAATATACAAAAAAGTACCAAAAACTTTCCTCTTATAGATTCTTATTCACTCAGGACATTGCATCTTGCAATTTATGTTTCTAGGTCCAATACTTACGGAAATTCAAAAAGCACCAGTTAAAGAACAAAAAAGTACCAAAAAGTTCCCTCATAGATTCGTATCCACTCAGGACATTGCACTAACTATAATCAAAAAAATACCACTTGTGGAACCAAAAAGCTGAAGAAAGATATTAAGTTTCCCGTATTTCCCATTTTGGTTCTATTTCCCCCCCATTAAAGTATCAAAAATTCCAGATTTGTAGTGGGGGCCTTTAATTTAGTACGAATATCGCAATGAATGGAGAAAAATGTTTTTAAAAAGAGTACCAAAAATAGTTACGATTTTAGCCCTTTAAACGTTCGAATTTCGAAAAAGTACCAAATTCATACTCGTAATTTTTTTAATAAGTTTCGAATGCGGTATAAACTTTACTTCTAAGTTTATTGGTTCAAAAGAAAGATGAGGTGACAAAAAAGTACCAAAATTCAGGGTTTACCCTTTTTTCCCTAAAAGAGCCGAATTTCAAAAAAGTACCAGACACCTGTGCGCTTATTTTTCTAAAGAACAATGATAAGTTTTACAGTTTTTTTGTATCTCTTTTAGTTTTAGAGATATAAGGTTATCGAATTTACCTATTTTTACCCTTTTTTACCTCCTAAACATTGTAATTTCCAAAAATCCAGTCTTAGTGGACCGATTTGGGGAGAGACCCACCTCCGGTCCAAATTTCAAGCTTTTAGCCTCAGGCGTCAGTAATGTTACAATTTTATATATATAGATAAAATATACAAACTTTTGTACTTGGGTGAATATTTTTTTAATGTAAAAAATTTTTGAGTGTAGAAAAAATATAAAGTGCAATTCGATTTCTTTTTTGGAAAAATCTATTTTAATTTTTTTTTTTTTTTTTTGGCAAAGGCGGACATATAAATTTTCAAGTCGAGAGGCACGGATTAGGATTTTATTTTAGACCCAGGGTTTCTTCGGAGAATTCTCTTAGATTTTTATGTAGATTACGTTTTTGCTATACGATTTTTAATTTTTTTTCATCCATACAAATCGACCCGACCTAATATACATACATATATACTTTATAGGGTCTCTGTAGAAATAACCCTTTCCGCCTATGGTGAATGGTATAAAAACATTTTACTCTTTTTTTACTCTTAATCTTTTTTAAGATGTTTATATGGCAAACTTTCTATATTTTTCTTATTCCGACAAAAGCCATCAAAACATAATCAGTTGCCATGCTATTTAACATTGTTGATTGAAAGTTATAAAAATCTGTTAGTATAAATGTCAACGTTTGTGTGTTAACAGAGTGTTTGAAAAATATTTCGACATAAGCAAAAACGTTAATAATAAAAGGATATTTTTACAACATTTTTGTATAAATATAGCAATTTTTCAATTTATATAGAAACTGAATACTTTTTCGCAATGTGAGTAGACTTTTCTGCTCAACTGTATATATTTGTGTGCAAGCAGGTAGTTTTGTTATTTCTGAAAACATGATTTTCCACATCATCATGCATAGAGTTGACATTTTGCATATGACATACGCTTTAAAAACCATAACTACGGTATGAAAAGTATTTTATGGGATATTGCCAAGGCAACTAAATTGAATAGAGAAATAGAGAAAAATAAACATATATTTCAAACCTTGAAATCAATAGGAATCCCATTAATTTATTGTTTAAGTGAAAAAGATATTTGAAAGAAATAATATTTATAAAAACATATTAGGTCCTCTGAAATCGGCTGAAATCGTTTCTAGTGCAATTTTTCGTAATGGAAGTTTTTTTTTCAGTTATTAGCATAAGATAAGATAAGCTTTTGAGGATTGTAATTTGGCTTAGAATACACATTCGAATAATATTAAAATTTATATAAGATTTTTTGTTTAAACCCTGTTTTTCCTTTGTCAAGGGACCTCCTATTTTATATTATAATTCAAAAGACATATTATATTCAACAAATCGTTTGCAAACTATTCAACAAATAAACAATAACAAAACGATTGTTCGTTGGAATTGTTGTCGTTTCCCTGGAAATCAACTGGTATGAGAATAAACATTTATCTTGTCATAATCGTTTTGATTGTCAACATTGTCCACATGAGTTGACTTTTTGAATAAATCGAGCGATAATATTTAAAAAGTTGTATCTGCAAAATCACAATTTTACAGGAAAGCGAAAAAACTGTTTTTCTGTTAACTTAAAGACTAATAGCTAAACTTTTTATATAACAATGTCATTTAAAAACAAAGTTTAAATAAATCCTACTTATCTAAATTTTTTATTAATTCCTTGTATTCGAGCTTATACTTTTGATAGCAGTTGTTACAAGTTAAGGTGTGGCACCTATTCGAACTTCAAAATAAGCAGATAAAATGTGCTGTAACTAAACTAATTGCGATTTTAATTTTAGTAACACAAGCTCGTTTTCTTCTACGACAAGAGACTACATTATAGTTAATAACTTCAGTTTTGCAACTCTAATTCTAATACATATTAAGGGTATCCATGAAACCGCTTAAAATTGACATTTGTGCGAATGGGAAAACTTGCAAGAATTTTTCCTTGAAGCTCCTTTTTAGCTTTTGTGAAATTTTAAACATTAAATGTCAGTTTATAAGAAACGTCAATACAAAAATAAAAAAGACTTATGGCGATTTCTTTTCTAAAAAAAAGTGTTGCATAAGTGTTACATATGACTTGGCAACATTTTTAAATGCACCCCTAATTTTTAAGAAGTGTTTCATATTTTACGTTTACAAAAGAACACAAATTTCGGCATTAAACAATAAAGTACAATACGCGCAAGGTAAATTCAATTACAGGTGGTGGCAAGACTAAAACAATCCAAGGCCAACAGAAACAACAGATGTTTTTTGTATTGCATTGTGAGTGTTTACGGTTCGAAACTTGCCACCACCTTGTACTGATTTCGAATTGATCTAGTGCTGCTCTCATGCCCCTTTAATTAAAATGAGTGTTGACCATGTAGTTTTTTTTTAATTTTAAAGGGAACATTATCAGAAAATAACGCTTTACACTTTAAAAATAACACATATTTTTCAGAAAAGAACATAAAAAAATGCAAAAGGCAAAATTACTCAGAAAAGAAAACAACATTATTTGCTCAGATTATTTCAATAATTAGATGTTTTGACATATTCGCACTTGAAGTTTCCGTTAAAAAGGAAGGTGGACATAAAAATTTATAAATGCACAAGTGAACAGCGCAAGGCAAATTTACGGAGTTTGTGTCAAGCTGCACACACACTAGTGACTTGTTCATGCTCGACGTCTTGGTAGTTGTTAGTGGAGCCTTGAGCCCACAAATCACAAGTAATTAAAAATTTTCAATTTCTTGTGCTTTGTTCGGTATGCTAGGGGGTTTGTGCGCGAACTTTTTAAAATTTTTTCATTTTAGTGTAAAATTAAACGTGAAATTGTTGTTTTATTGGGGAGATGAAGTTCGTATATTTTTTAATAAAATAACACGTGAACGCCTATTTCTTCCTTAAAGCCAGTCATTCGACCATTTGCTCCTTTTTTTTTTTTTTTTTTGGTTGTGTACACAAATTAATTATGAAAAGTGTAATTGCATCATCCGCTCCACAATTCATGTTTTCTTTTGACATTTAAGGTTATTTTGTTTTGTTCGTCGTTTGTGGAAAAATGGTACGCGAACAAATCATGCTCACAAATCAATCGCGTGTGGGCGCCTTAATGAATTCTTGGTGTTTGAATTAATATAACTGATGAATTTTTTTTCATATCGTTGATTCCGCCGGAATGTTGTAGTTTTTACCAAGAAGATATGATAGAACTATGCAGACTTTTTAATGCCTAACGGGGGGCCACTCAACGGGCTAATTTTGCACCTAATGATTCATTTTTGTCAGCGTATTTTAGTAAACTATTATTTGCAGTCTCTTTAGAACTACTTGGAACGGAGTCATGACAAGTCCATGAACAAATTTAAAGTGATTAATAGGTCGTGACGTCGAAGAACGTTTGCAACTTATCATTTTAGGGCACTTCTTAACTTTGTCTTTTTAATTTTAACTCAAAATTATTTTGTAGTACATATCTTGAATTGTTTTTAGTTTCTTTTGTTACCAAATCGCTAATAGAAAATTTGTATTTACATCGTTCATAATGTTTTTTAACTTTTGTTTTGACATTCTTCATAAAATGTTTAAGTTTGCCCAATATAACAATTAGAAAAATATATTCAACATTTTTAATTTTTTCGAATTTATTCTATGAGCTAAATTTCAGTTATGTATTTTATAAAGCTTTTTTGTAATAGTACTATTCCTTAAATTTTTAGGAATGACTTTTATACTACTACGTTGACTTAGATCTGATTCTATTTCATGCGAAAGTTGTGATCGTGTTGTCATAAAAGAATAAAATAAATTTATTTTTCAAACTGAATATTACAAATGTGTTACGACGGAATTGTGGGTAATTGAAGAGACTTTACAGAAATTCACTTCGATTCGTCCTACATTCCTACTACGTACGACACAATATTCCTAGCAGAAATATTAAATTTAAAAAAATGTATGTGGAACATATTAAGCAGGAACCTCAACTCGTTGCCTTTTTCGCGCTTTATTGTTTATTCCGCAAGCGTCTCTACATACTTCAGAGTGTGAAACAGGGGTATTGATAAAAAAAATATTTATAATCGCATAAATACAAAGTGTGTAACAAATTTAAACCTTAAAGCTCATTCTGCGTCACCCCGTAGTCTGGGGTAGAAATACTTTTTCTAAAAATGTCTATGCTATTTTATCTATAGTTTGCTAATGTAAACCCCCTTTAGGGTTTTTTTATTTTTTCATTACTAGACTTACCCTGTTAATGGGAATATTTCGCTTAGTGGTGCCAGAAACTACTTGACCATTAAACTACATAAAATTGACAGCTGAAATAGAATAAATTTAATTGTTACACTTTTATAATAAAATTAAAAGAATATTTTAAGAATTTTAATGCCTACTTCTCATGTAAATACACAGTACATTTGGTTAACCCAATTTTATGGTCATTCACATTTATGAAAAACTTATTCTCATTTTTCCATATTTTAATAAATTTTATCGCATTTCTTCTTTTCTGATTTTCCCACAAAACAAAAAAAAAAAAATTCCAGCTCCCAGTACTGACTTAAATTGCACAATTGAAAAGGATGGCTCTGAGGGTTTCATTAATGCTACGGATGTGCCAACAGAGATAAAGGATACAGTTATACGTAATAAAATACCTTTGGATTGTATGTGGCGTATTCAGGTACAGGAGAAATGGAAGGTAAGTTCGTTTCTTCTTATACATTTTTTATTTTGCCTTTTTTCCACTCTAAAACACATTTCTAAAATCTACAAATCAACTACATGTTTTCCAGTAACTGAAAACTATATATTTAACTATGAGAAATACCAAAAATAAAATAAAAATTTATTTCATGCTGTGTGTGTGTGTGTGTGTGTGTGTGTGTGCGTGTATTGATTTATATGCTAATTTTTGTTGCCTGTGCTCTTGTTTGCCTTTTATTACCTTAATTTTTTATGTTTGAATGAAAGAGAAAAATTTGTCCTATAATTTGTGCTTTCTCTGCTGTCATTTTCAGATACAAGTGAAATTTGTAGAATTTAAATTAGCAAAGCCAAATGACTGTGAAACGAATTTTTTGGATATTTTTCCAGAACAAACCGTAATGCCTTTAAGGTAAGTTTTTGTATAAGTTTTATATAGTTTTTTAGTTAAATATATACAAAATGTGTTTTATTTGCATTTTAACTTATGTGCAATTAGAAATTCAATTTTGTAGATACATATTTATTTTTTTTTTTTAAGAAATAATTACCAAATAATTTTTTCTTTTCCTTAATATACAATTGTTTCTTTAAATTTTTTGCGTTTTGCTTTAAAACTAAGAATTCTGTTTAATTTGTGCAAAGCACCAGTTAATTTATGCCACAAGTACGCCCTCTCGTTAAACGAGCATGATTTAATTTTTTCTTTTTCTCTACAAAGTTTAAACGCCGTTTTCTAATTTTCACGTCTGCCACATTCTTTTCATCATGCCAATAAACGTTTTTTTAGCTGGAATCGATATTGCTGTCGGTGGTTTTGTATTCATGTTCATTTTTACAATCAATTTCATTCAGTCGATTACTTTTGCGTTCGTCTTTGACGTTACTCTTAACAATGGATTGATGATTGATGCGAGTATATTGTACAGTTGTGGTTGGCAATATAGGGATAATACTTAACGTTTACTTATTTTTTTTTTTTTTTTTTTTAATTTCCTAAGCTAATCCCGCGAAGCTCTATGCTTGTCTGCAGGAAAGAAACCAGAGTCTCTGGCGGGAATCGAACCCGCAACCTCATCGCTGATAGACTAGCTCGCTACCAGCTAGCCTACCGAGGCACACAATTAGTAATTAGTACGATAAGTTAATAATAAGTTAACATTTTTTTTCTCTTATAAGTTGTCCCTTTAAAAACTTTTATGACAATCGTAAAAAATTAGCACGCAATTTTATGAATGCTTGTGGAATTATAAAATTTTTTTGAAGAAATGCCCTTTAAGCCCTTAGAAGTACACTTAATTTGACCCAAAAAAGAAGTCTTGGTAAAAATCAAAATTGTCACTTGAAGATATTAAAAATTATTCTCATTATAAAAGTTCTACAGGATGGCGCAAAAAAGACAATATGGTTTGAATTATTTATAACATTATAAATTATTATTTCATTTTTATATTTTTCAGCATTTTGTGAGGAAGACCTGTGCTTATGTTCTGTAACTCTTGCGTCGAGAAACTTTTCGATTGAAATGTGTGAAATGAAACAAAAATGCCATATATTAAAACAAACAGCTGTTTTTCTCACTGAACTGTGTCTGTAGCTTTTTTTTGACGAGTACTAGCTGTCACGTAAGGAAATTACTCGCCAATTTACAGAAAAAGTGTGTCTGTAACATTTTTGTGAGAAAAGTTCCCGCTTTGAACTGTCAAATAAACTCACGAATAAAAACGGGGCGAGAAAAAAATTTTAAAACTAAAAAACAATTAAAAATGCAAAATACAAAGAAAAATAATAATATTATTTTGTGCATGGCACATTTTTTTTATTGTTTAATTATTTTGCTTTTAGCATTTTTATAAAATATACGAATGTTTTCAAAACTCGTTTGCAAACAACAAACATTAAAGTCGCACTTTACATTATTTGGTATAGCCGACGGTTGTAATTTCACCTCCGTCGTTGAAAAATTTTCAATTTTAGTAAATTTTGGTCACCGTCAACGATACGTGTTATTGGCATTCTTAACGTCTGCAATGACACATCGGCTTAAAGTGCAATGTTATGAAATCTTTAACGTTACGACGTAATCTTTTTTGATAGTTTTCGATATAAGTTACAGACACAGTTTTTTCTCACTTTTCGAGAAACGATGGAATATATCGATGCGAGAAGTTTTCACTTAAGTTACAGAACATGGGTGCTGGTAACTTTATTATGAATATTTACACAATCGAACCAAAATAATTGCACCCGAAATTTTGCTGAAAGTTATGGAAAATCCAAATTGTTAATATTTTTAATTAGGCTTAAGTTCACTTAATTTAATTTTCATAAAATTATTTTTATGAAGAAAGGAATTTTACAACATGAAAATTAATTAAAATTGTTATTGATAATCTTTCATTCTTGACCGTGGCCGGGATTCAAACCGCGGCCGGCAGGTTACCATGGCATGTTTCGATCGCAACCACTCGATCTCCTCAGATGGATAATTAAAAATATTAAAAATTTGGATTAAAACCCACAAATAGTTCAACAAAATAACCACAATACTAATTATTGTTATGGAAAATATGTTAAAAAAAAACGTGTTTGTGAAGCAGAAAATGGCAGCGTTTAAAAAAACTGCAGTCAACGTAGCAAAATTGCCATTTTTTACGTCTTTATTTGTCATTGGCCACAAAAAACTGTTGCTTTAACTTCGGATGTATTAAATGTAAACAGTCGCTGTCAAACCGACTTAAAAAGCGAAAATTTGTACACACATTTTAGTTTATTGTTCGACAGTTTTTGGTTTCGACTGCAGATTCTTAAACCCTGGAAAGGCTATAATTTTTAAAGCTAATTGAAAGACGTAAAAGAAGTAATTAATTAAGCTCGAGGTCCAAAGAAATTAGTTATTAAAAACAAGTAAGGCTATGCCGAATCTTAGTAGCCCATAAATAAAGATCGCTTAGAATAGAAAGTTATACAAATACCGTTTTTTATATATAAATAAATCTATTTTGGAGGTTATAAATGGCTACAACAGGAGATTTATTGACAATCTTTTGAGGCAATAGTTGTTTTCTGCTCATTTCATATCTTAGTCATCTTTAGACCGATCAGGCTGAATTTTAATAGCAGAATTTAACGGATTATATGTGACATTAATATATACCAACCAAGTCCCCATTATTTTTGGGGTCGTCAGAAACCCCATTTCAACAAACACATAGACAGACGGAAATATTTAAATCAATTTTTCTGCTCATAACGACCCATAATAACTTTATGGAGTCTAAGATCAATTTTTAAGAAACTGCAAACGGAATGAAAAACTTGTATATACACTTTCCAACTGTGGTGAAGGGTATAAGAAAAATTAATAACAATCGCAAAAATATAAAAGTTACAAGCCAATAAAACCATAAAGCTCATTCTGAGCCCCCCTGTAGAACTTCACGTAAAGAAAAGATATTTTTCGATATGGTCACCTCCAACAAATTAACAATTTATAAATTAGTGATCCATCAAGAAACTATAACCGTATTACGACTGCGAGCATATTATGGTTAATAATAACAATTACATGTTTACCACTAGCACTAACAATAGCAATTTCTATAAATTTATTTTTTCCTTCAACTTTTAAAATTATTTATATTTTTTAAGTACTATCATTATGTTCAGCTCTGTATTGCTTGATGGCTGCTTAATATCATTTAAAATGGTGTATTTATTTTGAACATTAAATTGAATTAAAAGCCAAGGAAAGTATTAAGATCCGAATACAAGATTTCTTTAAATATTTACTAAAGGAAACTCCGTCGTTCATTAAATAAAGAACCTTCGATTTTTAACATCAAAAATGTTCGATAACCGATTTTACTTTACGGTGAACCTTACTGAAGAAAATTTTATTTTTTTTAAATTAATCTTGATTTTAGAGGAACAAAAAAATTTTTTTTAAACTAACTAAATGAATTTAATTAATAGACTAAAAGTAATTGCAATAACTGTCTTGCGGTTAACCAACTTAATTTGAATATATAATCATGTAATTATTAAGTCAGTTCTGTACATGTCTACCACAATCATATTATGTTTGCTTACAACATAATCATTTTCTTAACACTAACGTGAAAAATTTAATGCTTCGCACATTCATTTCTTGCAGGGCTAGTTATAGCGACTAATAAATGAGCGTGCCGAATCATAATTTGATTGAGGTTGTCATATAAAGGACTTATTTAATATTTGTATTAACCAAAATACGTTTAAAAATATTCCTTAAAAAATTATTTAGTTATTCTTGATCATTAAGAAGTAAATTTTTCTTTGCGTGTTGTATTTTGTAAAAATAAATTTAAATATTTGTATGTAGACAAAAAAAAAAATTGTCCCAAATTCTTTACAAATTAAAGCCTTAATCAAACATATATATTCATTTTTAATTAAAAATTTAATCAAGTAAATTAAACGTTTAATAAAGTTAATTAAACGTTTAATAAATACCATTTGGCCTGTTTTCACAACTTACCGATAGCTAAAGTAAGGATTTTATCAGCCGTTTAAAAAGTGTTCCATTGTTACAAATTTACTTTTACCTTTAGGTACACAGAAAAAAAATATCTCAAGAAAGTTTTTAACAACACAATTTGTTAAAAATAAAATTTTAGGTCAACAAACTATTTATTTGATTAAATGAAAAAATTTACACTTTGCAAAATAGTACTCAATAAAACATATTTAATAGTGAAATAATTAAATATTTCTTCATATTCAATAAAAAAAAATATTTGAATTAAAGTAAAGCCACAATTTTTACAACTTTTGTCCATTTTTAAGCTCATAATTCTCATTCGCTTTACACTTTTAGATGAATAATATCTTTGGTTTTTCCAAAGTCTTTGGAAAATGGTTCACTGATGATCTGGCCTTAGCAACCAGCGAAATGCGAATAGAAACTAGTTTCCTTCCCCACAATAAATTTTAGTGTATTTATAAAAGAATAAAAATTAGGAATTTAGCACATCATAATTAATAAATATATAAATAAATAAAGATTTGATAAACATTTTCTTTGATTTACTCACATTTCAAACAATTTATTTAAACACATCACGTAAACATGTTGTTCAAAAAAATTATTTTGGGCAACAACTTTTTTTATTAACTCAATAAACTTGGTTGTTGACTAAAAATTCAATAATTATACCTACAAACTTTTTTAACCAATACCGCAAAAATCGTCATCGCAAAAAATTCAAAAACTTTTGTAATCAAATATGCGATTTACGTATTCAAATATGAAAATTATTTTTTTCTGTGTAGGATGAACCTTAATTTACTATACCGCTCACTTTAGGTTAAAGTAAGGTTTTAATAATGGAACACATTTTATAAGGCCCGTTAAAGTCTACTTTAAGCTGTCGGTAAGTTGTGAAAAAGGGGCTTAATCTGTTAACTGGTGCAAATTTAACTAATTATTTAATAAATATCAAAATTATTTAATTGAAATCAATTTTTGTTCTTTTCTGTGTATATATCGCATACTTAATCATACTTAAAATAAATCAAAATCGTTTTGCCAGTCCACAAATCAAATCCCAACGACCACGTTTGCGACACTGTCCTTGCTACCTTTTCTTCTTTAGCAGTTGTAGAGCTCAACTTGATTAAACAACTACAACAATGTTTTTATGACCAGGGGGGCTACTCTCTATTGCGATGCGAAAGAAAATGGTAGCAAATCATCACTATTTATTTTATTTAAATTTTCCAATTTCAAATTTTGTTACATATTTTAGCATTTCATTCCTGTCAATCTGCGCCATCTTTCATTTTTGTTGAAAGTATTGCTCCAGTTTCAACACATTTTGCGAAAGTGATAAAGAGCACCAAGTTGGCATTGAGCTTTCGCATCGAAATTGTTTCCGCATCGCAATAGAGAGTAGCCCCCCAGTATTTTTGCGTCTCTTGTACATATTTAAATTTGGAGTTGTGACTTTTAATGATTAAGTATGCGATATGTTTCCATCGATCCTTTGAGGAGCACAGGTCCTCAACAAACAAACTGTTTAACCTGGAAGGTTACTCTTCATTTTAGTACATTAAGGTTACTCTTTGTCAAATCGACGAACTAGTTATTTAAATAAAAATTCTAACGTAACGATTTTTAAAGAAAAAAATCCACAACCTTCTTAATGTATGAGCAAGGCGTCCTCTTCCATGGCATTCTTTTTGATGTCATTGCATGACCTTTGTAAAGGATATCAAATTAATCGCAATTTTCAGCGTTTTATTTTATTAGTTGTAAGCTTTTAATTGGAATGTTCCCTTAAACTGGTGTTTGAGATGACATTAGGCCATAAAATGCGCATAATGTATATTAACAAACACACAGATCTTTGGAATATACTCGTGAGCGGCATTCCAAGTTTTACAGCAATGAATAAGCGACAACTTTACATGGTGACCTGCCTTGGTGGTCTAAGCCTCTGGCTGACATACAATGCGTCGCCCCTGTTTGTGATAATACAGTAGCCCATTGTAAAAGAGTAGAAGCTATCTAACACGCGCTGCTTGTAGAATATGCTAACAGCATCAGTTGGGTAGCAAGAGCACCTAATAATGATCCTCCCTAAGGCCGAACCCTCCTATTGATTGCACCGGATTTAATCGAAGGATTTTACACCATATTGTAAAATATTTTTAAGATGATCCCTACAAACCCTTGGGAGCTACATGAATGGACAAATATGGTCTTGATTTACGTAAAAACCTGCCATTATGGCCTAGTTTCATGATGAATCTTAACCATTGGTGAATTAATATATACAATTACCCAATGCGCCTGTGTAAGCTAGAATTCGTTTGTACACAAAGGTAGCAATTTTGAGTATATAGACCCGCCAAAGAATATACACTCACCCCTTGTCTGAGGGCCGGAGCAATCTAACTTCCGCTTCCTTTTTAAAATGAATTCTGGCAGCATCTGTCGAATAGAAACAGCAACAAGGGTTTCCTCCATGGACCGATCTTAAACCGTAAAGTAAAAGATAAGTCCTTACCAGGACGTCCGTCCCTCAACCCGTGATTTTGGGTTCAAACCACAGCCAAATACTTGCTGTTCTGAATAGTAACCCTGCCATAAGAAAAGCACGGCTACCGCAAAGACAATCAACCTGAAAGACAGGAAGCAATTCTCGCAAGAAGCATACTAAACGGAGACCTCACCAGTAGTCAGAACAGCTTGCGCCGGGGGATACTGACTTCCGTAGCACCTTCAATTTATAGCTTTGAGGTATAACTTCGAGCTCAGTGTAGTTGAACCAAGTACCAAAAGACCAAAAAGAACTATTTCGATAGTTATGTGGCGCTATCAAGTAGCATTCACTTATTTACAGTGTGTGAGATTTCGAAGAATCCCAGTACACCTGTTCCCGAAGGTGTACTGGGCCTTGTGGGTACAATAATTAATGTCCTCACTCGACCCGCCACTTTTAGATATGATGCTTATAACGTGTTGTAAATAGTTCAAAACCGGATGTATTGGCTTGTACAATTTTCGTTTTGGCAACGCTTATTTTCAGACCACTACACAGTGGTCAATTCCGGCCAAAAATCCATAACTTCTTTATTTCTTTACGTAAGTGGCTGAAATTTGGTATCCAACTTAAGAATAGCATGTTTGATTCCTAGGAAATTTTGGGCACGTACATACAGGGGTTGGCCAGGTTATCATTGACGACCCAAAAGTATCGAACAAAATTAAAAAAGGGCTTTGGAGGTGTAATAAAATATGATAGTTTATAGCGTTTATATTAATTGTTTGTGGAATATCTATATATGCTCATCTCTTGTCCCCATCTTTTTGCCTACCTGAGCAAATAAAAGTAGATATATTCATATATGGTTATAATATAATATGTAAACTTATGTGATTGTATACAAAGCAATATGTATATATATATATATATATATATATATATCTTTACATAACTCAGACGTGGATCCGACTTGAGCTCCTGTGGGATGGGTGAGGGGGGATTGGTTACGAACTGTCAACTGAAACATATTATTTTGCAAAGTTTTTTTCGGAAAGACCATAAAAAATGGTATATGGGTGTTTCTCTGGTTATGCACGCGACATTTGTACGCGTTTTATTGTGTTTGAATATTAAAAAAATAGAAGTGGATTCAATTTTAGAATGAATTCTAGAATCATTACATTGTTTGTGATGAGTTCTTTCTAAAAAGTATATATAATGGTAAATTGAGCACTGGGTACCCAAATGCCATGCAATCAAAGTTGACTTACTCACGTGACAAAAATAGAAGTGCCTTTTAGGACCGTAAGAAAAATTGCGAAAGTAAGTGAATTGTAGGAGGTTTTTATTTCGGAAAAAATGTTTTTATAAAGGTTAGTAATGGGCCTTTATAATCATGTTTTGTTCAAAAGCAACTATGCATGGGTTGGCGAAGAAAAAAATAAATTGTAAATTACGCACGTGACATTACGCACGTGACACTTTTTACATATATGTTTTTTTATTATTATCACCATGCAGATTCCCATAAATACTTTCAAATTTGCTTAGCAAGCAACTTAATACTCAATTTGCAATTGATTGTAATGGAGAGATAATGAAGAAAGAGTGTACACATAACATATTTTTTGCATGTAAAATAAGTACATAAAAATGTCTTTAGAGGTAGAAAATATAAGAAAATATAAAATTTTCCACCGCAATTTCCTCAAGTAAAACAGCTGAGATATGCTATGAAACCATTCTTTTATAACAACATAGATTTTTTTATAATAATAAACAATAAAAGACGATGATTATCAACATTTTTTTTTTCATCCTGGTAGACCATTCTGGGGAAATGCCCATATATTTTTTCGTTTAAGGTGTGTGGGGATTGAGGTGGGTTGGGATGAGTACTAATTCCTTTTTCCTTCCCTGTACTTGCATAACTATATATAACAAATATCTGTCTTACATAGCGTCATGTAAAATTATTATTAAAAAGCTGAAATTTGGCATTCAAATATTGGGCATGTATTCAGTATGAAAATAAAAATAGCTTAATAGAAAAAAGTACCAACGATATTTAAATATTCAAATTTCCAAAAGGTGCCAAAATTTGTATGAGAGCTTTTAAATAGAAGAAAACACAATTAAAATTTTATTTTTTTCTTTATTACTTAAGAAGATTAATTGTTTACCAAAAAAGTACCAAAATTATATTTTTGCCCTTTTTTATACCCAAAATGTGCAAATTTCAAAAAAGTACCATGCACATGACAATTTAATTTTCTATTCAATAATTTAATTTTTTTGAATTTTACGTCTACCCTTGTTAGATCACGAGATATAATGTTACTGATTTTACCCGTTTTTACCCATTTCTAGCCCCTTATGAATTAAATTTCCAAAAGTCTCTACTTTTTTTATTTACGCATTGGGAGGGAGGGAGGGGTAAGGTATGGCTAATCTTATAAAAATATTTGGAGTCCCTAAAAATGATCTAGTTACTGGGGTGGCAGGTTAAATGTATAGTACTTACTTTTGATACTTAACAGTACTAGATATAATTATCACTTAACCTCCCCTAGTCCCACCTTTTTTGTTATAGTCTCTTTAAATTTGGCATACGTTAAGTTTTATTTATTTTTAAAGTAACTCGCAATAATTTCACTTATCCAAAAAAACAACGCGCAAAAAATCACAATTATCACATGGAATGATTAATTGCTAATACGGTTTTTTTTAGAATATTTAGAACGCATTCTTATATTACATCAGTATAAATTGTTAAAGGTCTGCTTATTGCCTTTCCATGTGTTGTGTAAAAGTTTTTTTGGAATTTAAGTATCGCTGACGAATAACTCCAATTAACAAATTCCACTTGTTCCACTTAAATACTTAAATCAAAATCGTTTACCGAAGTAGAAGTAAAAGATGCAAAAAAAGGATGCAAGTAAAAAAAATAATCTATTCTTTTGTCCGTTTTTTAAAATAAGTTTTATACTTTCTCAATCTCTTAAAAAAATTGTTGCTTCATTTGAAAAGTTTATTGAAGTATCAAACTGAAGTGATTGATGTAAATTGTGCTCAAAACGAAACAGCAATAAAAGAAAAAAAGCAAACACAAAATAAAAAAAAAACTAAAACTATTTCAAAGTTTTGCAAAATTTTAAGCCACTTGTAATTGCAGTTCTATTTTTTATTTTAACAATTCCGTAGACGATACCCACCTCCGTTGCAACTGTTGAAACTGTGGCAAAAGATTTAAAAATCACACTACAACTACAATTTAACAATGCAAAGCTATGAAATCTTGTTGTTGTATCATCTATGAATAACTTTTTTATGTTTTTTTTTTTTTTTATTTCATTTTAACGAATATTTACCGTTTTGTAGCAAAACAATTCTTCCAACTCTTTTTTTTATATTCTAATACAAAAAAAGTTAATTTTTTCTTGTTCTCTCTTCTCATCCTCTTTTTCGCTGCTCCTGTTTAGAGTTAAAAACTTTTGTGGCTCTGCTGGCGAAGGCATCACATCAGAATCAAATATATTGCATATGCGGTTTTACGCCGAACAAAGTGCCATCAATTCAACTTTTTCCATTCTGTTTACAGCCTTTAGAGAACGTGGTTCGGGTAAGTATTACAACAAATAACAACAACAGCAATAATAAAAAATTAACAACAACTTAAAAAAAAAAACAAATACCTATTCAGGAAAAAACAAAATAGAAAATAAAACTAGACAAATATCGAAATCTCTGTAAAATAAATGAATACGAATGTTTAAATGCAAATGTTTAAAAGACTATGTGTGTGTGTGTGAGTTTGTTCTATTCAATGGTTTAGAAAATTTACTTTTGATTTTTTTGTTGCCACTTTTGTTGTTTTTATTAGTGTTAAACAAAAGTTGCTATTCTCTAGGGTTGTTGTTTTTGTTGTTAGTTAAATATAATGTTGCTGATAACGATGTTGACAAGGAGGATGACGGTCGTTTATTTTGTATTCTATTCTTATTACTAATGCACTGTGGGAAATAAGATATGCATTGTTGTTGAAAAGGGTTAAAATCAACAGATAGAGGAAAGAAAATAATTTTTTGTCACGAAAAGTTTCTAATTTCTACTACATACGACTAGTACATAGAAGCATTTCTAAGTCCCTTAAACGTACTGGAATAATGGGATCTTTATAAGTAAATTTGAAATAAATCTCTTTCTTACAAGTAGATCAAAGTACATCTTTTGTTACGTATTTTTTTCTTTAGGAATCAGGCATGACTTTAAATTTTATAGACGAAGGTTGTTGAAAGGTTTATACCCAACAAACACGAAGTCAAACCTTTGATATGAAATCACTTCATCATTTGGCATCAAACACAATTCTCAAATGTTTTTCAATTGTTTGATTTAACATTTAAATTCAAATTGATAATGATTTCGAAATAGACATTTGTTATCAAATGTTTTATCAATTTGATGTCAAATGCTTGTCAAATGTTAAATTCAAATCAAGAATAAACTTGGAAGCACTAAAGCGAAAAATAAATGTGGGCATTAAAATAGTATTTCAGCGAGTTTGTCATTTTTTGTTATTATTACTTTTTTCCCATTATTATTACTTTTTTTCACATGATTTTTGTTTTGTTATCATTTAAAGTGAATTTTATATTCAGTCACTATTTAATTCTAATAGTATGTATGCAGGTCAAAATAATAGTAATGAAATCGATGAGGCTGAAGTGTACGATCTTATAGACTCGTGTACTTAATTTAAGGTTTTTTAACTGAATATATGATCCTATTAATGTTATTTAAAAAAAAAGGTTTAGCGATTTTCGGCGATTTCTGACATCCGGTTTGGCGATTGAGCTTTCAAAAAATCCCTGGGGGAGCATCCGAAATATTTATTTTCAGAATCCTGAAATTCTTAATTACCAAATTTTTTGGGGAACATTTTAAGTTAATTAAAAAAAAAATCGTTTAATTTTAACAAAATCGCAACAATCCTAAAAATTCGATGGATTTAAAATTTTTTTCAATTATAAAATATATTTAGAAAAGCTAAAATTAAAAACTGTTTAAGTTTAAAAATCCTTAAAATCGCAAAGAAAATTGCCGATTTAAAAAAAGTCGTTAATAGTGGATTTAGTCGCTTAAGTCGTTGTAAATCATCAAAACGAACTTGAAAAACTTATAAGGATTTCTTGCAATTTTTTTAAAAAAGCGACTTAGATAGATAAACTTCTTCAATCGCTTAAATATAAAAAAAATAAAAAAGTGTACAATTTAAAAAATAAACACATTAAACACAATATATAAGTTATATTTAAAAAATAATTTAAATTTAAAACACAAGTTTTCTTTCTAATTTATTGCAAATCGCTAAAGTTATTTATTGAAAAACTGCTTAAAAAAATATGTACATTTGCAATTTTATTGAGTTCTTTATTGCTGTTATTTTTGTCGATTTTCATCACATTATTCAATAAGTTGAGCAATAAAAAAACCAATCCTGTCAACACATTAAAAAATATTTCTTTTTGCGCAATATAAATCAAAAATCCTTTGGATTCTATCCAACATGTGTCACCTACTAATATGATATACGCACAGCCAATTTAATTGTACAGCATTCATTATTAACCAATCATATTGCAAATGTATGTTAAAGTTCAAAAATCGCTAAATTTTCAAAAATGGTAACTTTGCAGAAAAAATATATATTTAAATAGTTAAACAAAATCACTAAAACTCGTATTAATTAGAAAAACTTACCAATTTTATTTAAATCATCCAAACTTGAAAATATTTCTTAGCAGCCATCAGCTCATAAAATCATAAATTGTTAAAAAAAAAAGAAAATCGCCAAAAACTCGTAAAAGTTTTTTTAACTACCAAAATAAATATTTAGCAAAAAACTTTAAAAATTGCAAAATAAAATGGAAAAAATAAAGAAATTTAGTTGAATCTCTAATAAAAAAACCTCAATTCTAAAATCGAATTTCAGATAAATTGAGATTAAAAGTAACAAAACTCAAATTTTTCAAAACGCGAAATTAAAATTTTTAAAAAACGCTTGTAAAGATGAATTGTTAAAATTAAAAAAAAAAAACAAAGCGTTGAATTATAGAAAAAAGAACTAAATAAAAATCTAACATAATCGAAATTATATTAAATGAATAAAATGATTATGCAACAAAATAAAGGAAAACCATTTGTTTAAAGTTAAAAATTTTTTTATTTACAAAAAAGGCACAAAAATTATGAAAAAATTTTGAAAACTTATGCACCGCATATCATTAAACTATCTCCAAAATTGCGAAATGTATTTTGCGCACAAGCCAGCCATCTGGCTCGGCGAACAGCGTTAGAACGGTTCTAAAAGTGATTCTGAATGGATCGTTATAACTTAAGTTGTTACAAACATCAGCACAAACGCATAATACACTTTCCACTTTGTGGTATGGGTGTCAAAAGACAAGATATTTTAAAAAAAAGAAAAAAGACCAATTTTAAAATATAATATTTTTTTATTTAACGATTAATCTTTGACATTTACTCCCACCTTAACCCATTGTGCGTCATCGTATTCTGCTCTATTTCGAAGTACAAGTATTTGATCCAATACAAGATGAAAATAATGATGTTGTTAATGTGTTTGTGAGTGGTTGAATGTTGAAAAGTAATTGAGTTGTATTGAGACCCAACAAAGATTCAGATACAAATTGAGACACACACATACACACATGGCATAAAAAATTGTATCGTATGGCACTGTGTTTTTCACACAAACCTGTCTGTCGGTGTGGTTTATTGGCTAAGAATTTATTTAAACGGAGAGTTCATTAAAAGGTATAGAGAAAAGGACGTCTAATCACCTGCATGAAAAAACAACGTACTTTTACTAGGGCTGTAACGATACGAATTTTACCGATACGATACCGATATTCAAAAGAAATTGAAATCGAATTCAAGTTAAAATTAACTAAACTAAAGTAAAGTAATTATTTGACTATACAAAATTACAGTGTAAGAGATTATTAATAGCGCTTTTCAAATTTTGTATTAAGTGTAAAACTCTGCTTTACTTAATACGATTTTATACTACCAAGCGTGAATGTCTTTTTCGTATGTATTGTTATTTATGAATTTGCTGAATGAGAGAGAAAAATACAGATAGATTTTCGTCAACTGGGTTATTTAACAAACGTGTTTATTACAGCTTTTTGTTGGATTTTTCAACCACTTTATAGACTTATACATTTTGTTGTTGCAGTGTTGTAAATCTTAGTACTTCCACTAAATTAATAAGACTTTACTAGGAAGGGTGAAACCCACTAATAATTAAAAATGATTTTATTATTTAAAAATTTTTTTTGAATGTTGTTCTTTGAGACAAATTTCGTTTTATAAAGCTTTCTTTCAAAAGTCCTATTCATTCAATATTTCGCATGCTTTTTGCTTAAATTGATGTTTATGATATTTTAATTAGGCTTAATTCATTAAATTTAATTTTCAATACATTATTTGCTTAAGCCTAACTTTCGGTTAAAATTAAATTTTCAGATATGTACATTTACTTAGGAAAAAAGTATGCCAAATATTATAGAAATAGGAATATAAAAGAAAAGCTTCATGAATTGAAATTTAACTTAAAAAAGATCATTCAAAATAATGTTTGAACAATAGAAAAATTTATGAAAAGAAATAATTACTAGTTTCTATTCATTAAATATTGATATTAATAAAATTTTTGTTTAAAAAAGAAAGTGGAAAATAGTCTCCCAACTGCGAAAGGACTCATTCGAAAACTTAAGTATTTCTACACAATTTTCTTAAAGTTTAGGTATTAAATAAGCGGATCCGCGTAACCAAAAGTAATAGAAGATCTAGGATTTTTTTTTTAACTTCTTCTTAAACAGAACTACAACTTTAGCTGGATAGAAGCTCATCTTTCTCGGATTATCTTATAACTTTTTCACTAACGCTTCAAACACTCATAGAAATACGCATCTTTATATTGATGATGCCCTTACATTAAAATTGTGACATAAATGTTATAACAAATGGCATCAATGAGGCAAAAAGTAGCATCAATCTTATGACGAACGTCATCATAAAATATTGCCATATTTTATGCGTCATCAATGCTATAAATACAGTGACATCAATTCAATGCCAAATTTTGTGTATTACTAACATTATTTTCATGTTTAAAAAGTAAACTAAGAAGTAAAAATTCCCATATTCTATTTGTTTAAATTATTTACTGAAATACATCAAATTTTCAAAGCAGAATGATTACGAAAACCATATCGGGCATTGACTTAAGTCAATCCCAATAACTCAATTAAATAACAAACTGTCTAATGAGGCATTACCCCGATGTTATTGACTCCGATTTGTCATATCTGTGATGCCGATGACATAATTTCACCTGATGACAATTTGGTCAAGTCATGTACAAAATACTACAGCGTTATAACGCCAGTTCTCGTAGACTTCTCAGATTATTTTTCTAGGGATGCAGAATCATGTTCAGTAGCTTAATAAGGCGTTTTTTACTTCAAAACAATGAAAGTCTTTTTTTATTGTAATATTCCAGTTTTTTATCCAGGGTCAAGAATTGAAGATAAACAATAGGTTTAATTATTCTCTTAACCCTTAAATCCTTCATTCAGAGCTAATGCTAAGTAAGTCGCAAATTTTTAGAATTCTGAACTATTCTCCATTTCCATTAATGCATTTATTACATTTTTTAATTGTGTCCGAAAACTGCTTACTACCGAAATAGTGTCAAACAATGTAGCAGAGGCTATGCTTTTGGATTTTGTAACTTCTTCGAATTTACCTAAAATTTTCAGAGTAATTGTTTGCATTCTCACAAACCTCAATTAAAACAAGCAGAAAAGTCTTAAATGCGTACAAATACATCAAAGATTTAGCAATGAGAGAACACTTCACTACTATTGTACAGAGAAAAACGAATAAGAATTTAAAAGTTTAATGCAAAACAAGCATTGAAAATTAAACTGTTTGTTCAAAAAAACTTAAAAAAAAAAACATTTAAAAATATCATCGTATCACCCGTAAAATATCGCCGCACAGAGGCCAAAATTCATTATTTACGTGTCCAAAATTATTTGCTCACTTTTATAATGTCTTTGGGGTATGTCTCATATGAGTACTTTTTTTTTATTAAGTTAGGTTTTTTTGAAATTGCAAACAGGCATTAATATAACTGATTGGAAAAAATAACGTAGAGCTATTAAAAATAAATTCTGTATCTGTTTCAATTACATTAAAATATTTGTATAAACATAAACTAATTTTATACATCAATTATTTGAGGAATGCTACACGGAAAATACATTATTCCGTGATTGATTCTTCTTGCTGCTCGTCATCTGTGTCTGGTTCGTTGTTGCTCGAATCTGCCGGTATAAGCATCTTTATAGTCTTGGGGCTGTGTCTTTGGCATCACAGTCGTATTTCTGTGAATCTATTTTATGTCCACTTGAAATTGTCTTTAATATGACTTGTAATCTATAAATCAGTTCATAGTTTATACCGGTTATATCTGCCGCCAAATGGGGATTTTCGAAAAACCTTCTACTGGTGTTACCATCATTGGCATTTGCTAAATTCCGAATTTTTTTCTTCTTCGTTAAGTGTCAAAAGCACTTCTCTTAAGAAAATTGATAGCCGGGTAACGTTGTTGTCAATAAGGCTCTATTAGCTGATTTCCACACAGGTACCTGTAACCCGTAAGCAATCCTTTGGTGGATAACATTTTTCTTGCTTGTAACAAAAAGTAATATGGAGGATAAAACCCCTTATTTGTGTTTCGGTAGATCTCGTACTGGCGTCTTGTTACATCAGCCTCAACGAACATAGCTAAAGCTGGTAGGGAGTAGCACCACCTTTATTTTCTTTTTCGTCGACTGCTTTTCTATATTCGTGCGCTCGACTAGGAAAATTTGTTATTTCGACGCATCTTTTTTCCTTGTACTATTAAGGTTGTTTGTGCAGCGTGAACGATAGCGTCATTTCCAACAGTTGACCGGATTTACTCGGTTTTTCGACGCTTGCTTCGTTTACTTAATTCCTGAAGATTTCGAAGGCCGCCCGGTCGATTTAACGATTTAATAGGAAGTTGAAAAGTTCCGTTTAACCAAGACTCATTATTTTTTAATAAAGCCTCTTCCTTTCTGTGGCACTTTGCCCATTTGTCCTTTACACCACTTTAAATAAAGAACATCTTCGTTTTAAGTCGTTTATGTCCTCGTCTGTATTGGCATAATTTAATAATAAATTACTTTCTATGAAATTCACTTTTGCACTGAAATTTGGCAAATTTTCGTCTGTCATAATTTGATAAGATATTTCCGGGTAACAACTTCCATGCCAGATGTGCTCGAAGTGTTTTGTTATTTTGAATTGAACGTGTAAATTATAATTTATTAAACAAATAATACTTTTTTAATCAATATTACTACAAAAAACTTGAACTATAGAAAAAATATTATAACATAAAAAAAAACATAAAAATATTAGAAAGTACCCTAGGGGGAAGCGGACTCACACCAAAGAAGACTCGTGATAGGTCTTTGGTGGTAGGGACCGGTTCTAGTTCTAACACTTTATATGAATGGAACCGACCTATCAATTTTACATGGGGTTGTCATTGGAGGGGGTCAATTGACACCATTCTGTTCTTAATGAACGTGTTTAGTGTAAGTTACTACAATGTAGTATTATTTCGATACAATGTAGTATTTTTTTCAAAAAAACAGATCCTAGAACTAAATTTAAGTGAAGTGGCACACCATCGGTGACAACTGTACTGTAATTCATTACTTTTTCTACCTTTTGGTTCTTCATATACCTGTTAAATGATTGGTTCTCCTTTCACTGGTCATGAGTTCTTTCTTTTTGCCCTAGTTTTCTTTTCACAAATCCCAGGAACAGTCTGTTGGAACAATTGGCACAAATTTCCAGCAGGGTAGTTTTCTAACAAGTATAAACTTCAACAAAGTACTAATAAGAAAAAGAAAAAAAATTTTATATAAAATCTTTATGTTTAAAAAGATTCCCAATTTTGTGACTTCTTTTGGTTCAAGAATTGTACTGTAATAAAAAAAAAAAGAATGATGATCGTATTTCATCGAAAAATACAACAAATTAACCTTTAAAGTTAAAAATGACGGCAAAACCCGTCTAAAAAAACACCATGTGTTTGTAACTACCGAATTATTTAAATTATGCATTCTGGCTAAGCAAACAAATATAAAAATAAAGAATCATATCTGGGTTATCGGAATCCATCACTTTCACTTCAAGAGCTGGCACAGGCAAAAAAAATATAAACGTTGTAGCTTTGGTTTGGTTTATTACTTTAAGCAAGAAAAACGAAGGCAGTTTTGACGGTCAAGTTCCGACTGCCTGTATGCAGCCGGGGTGAATCCTAGATAGGTGGTAGGGTTCAGTTAGGATTCTCAGAAGGGTCTTTTTCCCAGAATCGTGTTATTTTATGTGTTTACCTTACTTTATAAAATTCAATTTTGGCCTCGTAAATACTGAATTTCGACCTATGTGCGCCGATACCAAAAGTCAATTTTTATACAGGGAAACACTTCGAAGGGAAACTTTTAGTTTGATCGCATATTAAGGGTGGAGAAGAGAGTATGGTTTTTGGGGTACACGGCGACATGCTTTGTTCACATTTTCTTTGTTGACATTTGCTTTGTTGACATTTGCTTTGCTTTTTGACAAAAAAGTAACAATAGCAACAGAATGTTGCCGCCAACATGTTCGTCTGTGTGCCTCGAAAAACACCCATATATCGGTTACATCCCTAATTTAAACCTCCTACTTGTGCTTGTGTTTTGATGTTGACTATTTTGCTTGTTTATTTGTATTTGTTTAGAGTAGGGCCGTGCAGTTTATCTTTTTTACTAAACATTTCATTGACTAAATTCACCTTAAGTCATATATAAGACAGAAAGTTTCTCTGCATGTATATATTGAAGACAGACGTGTTAAGCTTTAGCAACCCATTAAAAGATGAATAAATATACAAACTAATGTTTCTCTTATTTGTTTGCATGAATTTTTTTAATTTTCTTCAAATTTAATTATTTGATTTGTTGCGATTTTTTAGGTTGTGCTGAAGATGAATACGATTGTGAAGATGCGACATGTATTGCTGGAGACCTCAAGTGTAATGGACGTAATAATTGTAAATTTCTTTGGGATGAAGAGGGCTGTAATGTAAGTAAAATTTCTAAATATTTTTATTAATTTAAATTTATTTGCGAATTAGAGAGCCGTAAAGCATAGCCAAGTTTTATATAAAATTTATTTGACTTTTATAAAAAAAAGAATAACTTTAAACTGCAAAATCAAAACACAACGTCCCGTCTTCGTTAACTACGGGATTTTTTAAAAGTTTCAGACTGTCAAACCAAACACTTCCGAACATGTCGACTGTCGATGTTCTTTGTTGTGTTCAACCTTTCGTTTTTTGCTTTTGCCTTGATGGCGACTTTTTTCATTTAATGAATCAGAAGTAAAGACAAAAGTTTATTTCTGTCCAATGACAAATGAAGAAGTCAAAGTTACAGCATAATCTTATGAATTTTACTATCTCAACTACAGCTTTTAAAACACTGTTAAAGACTGAAAGATTCTCTATTTATAATACCAAATCTTAAAACAAGCCATGTTTTGCTTTCCGAAAACAAAAACGAAATTAATGTCTACTTTGCAAATAAGAACCCTAACACTGATACGACCAGCATCTTTTTGCTGTGGAATCTCTCATGACTGGACCATTAAAATGTGTCCCTTCAAGGGATGGTTCTTTTAATAGAACTCAAAACTCTGCCGTGACCAGGGAACAAATAAAAATTTGATCCTTTTACGACCAGTAGAATCTTATAAGACTGGACCATTAAAATGTGTTTCTACAAGGGAATTGCTCTTTAAAAATAATTCTATGCTTTCCTTTAAAACTCTGCCATGATTAGGGAATAGTGTCTCTAGAAAGGGGGTGTCCGCTAATGGACATTATACTGTATCTACATTTCTTAGTGTTTTATCTATAAAACTTTGTACGTTACTGTGAAATTGTTGCTAAGTCTTCGTATTTATTTTTCTTTAAATTTATTTATTTTGTAGCTTAATTTTAACTAACAACAATTTATTTCAATTGTATTTTAACTACGTGCTACAGCAATTTTCAAAACAAATTTCTCAATTGTAAAAAACAAACATCGACAGATTCTCTTATACATTCTATTATCTGTTGCAAATACATTCAGATATTCACAAGGTTGTAGAAAATTGTTGGCAATTTAGTTTTTTTTTTCTGGTCCACAATTATGAATTTATTTCTAACTACTATGTATGTGTTGAAAAGGAATTTAGATTTAGATTTCATAATTTTATAAATTTTCTTATAAATTTTTTTTTATTTTCTTGATAAATTTTACAGCTAGAAGAAGACGGCCAATCAGAACATATGGTTATTATTATTACAGTATTTGGCTTAATATTGGGTGGCATGGTCGTAACATTCCTGGTGAATTGTATACGGAAAATTATGCATGACCAGAAAATAATACGGGTAAGTTTTCCAATAGTAACATCTACTCCAAAGATCAGACAAACCTGAATACTTTATACAATAAAAATAATCTAGATACATCCTTAAATTCTTAAGTACAATTATAAATTCTTTCAATTGTAATTATTATTTTCATATGTTTGTGTATCTGTGTAAAACATACACATCATATCGAATCCTTTTATAAAAGAAGACAAAAAAAAAAATATTATCTCCTGTAGTATTTATCTGTGTTCTTGTACAACAATGAAACAGCACTTTTGCTTCAAGAAGACATCATCATAATCATCATCATTCAAATTATTACGAATCTTTTGTATTGAGCACTTTTATTTATTTTTGTTTTAGAAATATTTTTCACTTCAGTTCGTTCAAATAATTTATTTCTGTAAAATTGGAAATATTTTCTATAATTATTTTTAAGAGATTTTTGATTTGTTTTTAGTCTTTTAACTTGAACAAATAATTTTCTTTATCGTGTTGATTTTTGAAAACAAAAAAGTTATAGATTGATTGCAATTTTCAAAGAAAATTTTACAGAATAAATTAAATCAATATGCTCTAATAATTTCTGTGTCATAGTCATATCTGCATTGTAAACTATAATTACAAATAAACCAGCAAAAAATTGTTAACATTAGTATAACAATTGCGATTTTTTATTAAACGTTTGGTTTTTAGTTGAAATTCATGATATTTTTAAATTATGCTTAAGTTCATCAAATTTAATTTTCATTAAATTATTTTAGTAAAGAAAGTTATTTTACAACATAAAATTAACCAATATTTTGGATAATTTTTATTCTTGAGTAAACTAAAGATGGAACTCGGATTGGATTTACATGTTTCGAAAATAACCATCTTGAAACCTTTTTAAGATACGCCCCAGCCAGTTCCATTTCGTTTTAGCTTGCTCAATTTGAACAGGTACTTGTTGACGGCCAAAAATGTGTAGGATTCGTCTAAAAGACTTGTCTACAAAAACCTTAAGTGAATTAATCTGCTGTCGTATTCTGTAATTCGCTTAGCCAAAGCTAAATCTCGATCGCTAAAATTCCTTAGAGAATAGAAAATTGAAAAATTTCAGCGATGACATTAAACGCTAAAATTGTGGCGAATTAAATTTGTATTGCATTGCCAAATTTAGCAATGCACGTTACTGAATTGCTAAATCAACTTTATAGATTTTTAGCGATAGAGATTTAGCTTTAGCGAATTACGGAATACGGCTGCTGATCTTTGGCTGTGTTCCAAGACTCACATCCGTAGAGCAGGGTACACAACACATTTGAAGAAAATTACCTTTATTTAGGGCTCTGAGCTATCCAAGAAGATTTTCACGCTGGTTCGGTGGAGATCCGAATGCTTTCTTAGCTTTATTTATACGACATTTGATGTCATCGTTTGAACCACTGAAAGGAGAAATGATGCTTCCGAGGTAGTAACAATAAATAACGTCTTTTAGTTTGATTCCATTAGTATCAAAATAAGTAGTATTGCTGGTGCTAATTTGCATAACCTTTGTTTTGGCAGTATTGATTTTAAGCCCATAGTTTTTTAATTTCAGCCTCAATTTTGTATCCATGTCAGCAAAGTTTTGTGAGAGCAAGCCACAATTCATCCCTGCACGCAGAGAAAAAACCTCGTTGCAGTGTTGTTTTTAACACCGCTTTTTTCAAGATTGATAATTGGGGGATTCACAAGGTGTCATAAAGTCATAAGTCTTAAAATAATAACATGAAAAAATACGACTGTTGTGAACAACCCCTCATAATTTAGTGTGCTATTTTAAATCTGAATCAGCTGATTTCAATCAAATATAAAAAATAAATATTAACCTAATATCAAAATATTTTTTTATTCTAATCCATTAATTAAAAAATTAAATTAGATCTTATCTGACTATTTTCCATTTTTTAGACGCAAGTCACAAATAAATTTTATTTTGTTTGTTTACCAAACAGCAGAATCCTAAACCGATATAATTTGACGCCGCAAGTGATTTGTTGCAAAAATTTCTAGCCGCAGGTTAAATCCGGATGTTATCCGGATAAAACTATACCATCAAGGCGACGGCTTCAAAAACTAATGCGGCTCGGCTCAGCCGCTCAGCGCAGGTCTCTTCTGATTAATTACGACAGCACAATAAACATAGCAAGCAAAGTTCTCTTAATTTATGACACTTTTTATTAACAAAGCAACAACAATATTTTTAAACCATTGTAAAATGTTAGAACATTATGACAATTTAACATGATAGCACACCTTGTGAATACCCCAAATATTTTGTTTCTATTTACCAATAAAGTGTTTACCTCCCTTGAAACTTCAAATATGGTTGAATTTAACAATATAATGTTTTAATAAAAAAAAGCGACAACTATATTATGTGTACCTTAACCATATTACTATTCCGGCAACCATGGTTAAACTCATCCATCCAAAAGCTATAACTATGTTATAGTTGCCTCCAAACATGTTATGGTTAATATTTAATAACAATAATATGTTCGAAATTATAACATTTTAAAACATTGTATGTTTAATTTTAAATTAAAAATAATTTTTTTTAAATAAACAACAACATCATGGTCGTTTGCATTCTACAATAGTTGCTTAGTTTGCTTAAAATTCTCATTCATTTTATTTTAATTATGGATTAAAATACAGAAATTTACGTAGAATAAACTAGTGGAACAGAAAAAATGGTAATGAAGGTCGTCACAGGCTGGAATATGAATCAAAGGGGATTTATTATAAAAGTGGAACATAACACCTATCAGGAATAAAAAGTTAAATAAAATTATAATTTGACACTTAAGAAACAAATTGAAGAAATTGATGAAATAAATAACCATAATATGTTTAACATAGACCATCTTATTGTTAATTCTGACCATAATATGGTTACTTTTGTCAAAATTCTGCGAAATTTTGACCATATTCTGGTTAATTTTGAACATAATATGCTTAGTTTTGATCATTATTATGGTTAATATTGACCAAAATTTGTTTAATTTTGACCATATTGTGGTTGATTTCGGGAAATTTTTTGTTGATTTTAACCATACTATGGTCATATCTAAACATAATATAATAATATAATATAAACATAAACATTGTTAAAATCCAACCATAGTATGTTGCTCTTAGAATATGGTTACCTCCAACCATATTTTTTCTACGTGTGTAGAACCCAAGTAATACCTCTTCTTGCTTCTGTTGCACGTCTTATAACCGTATCCAAAGTTATATTGAAAAATAGAAGGGGAAAGGATGCAACCTTGTCTTACACCAACGGGGATATTGTTGCCGATTTGGCCATATTGAACAACCCTGCAACTGGCAGGATTGTATTGTTCTTGCTCTTCATGATACTTTTTAATAATGTAATTTCAGCGTTAAAGCAAGGCGTTAGAAAACGTTACGATTAGGTTAGTATGTCACTGGCCATTTGTAGCCAATAATGTAGTGTACATATAAAACCCCCTGAACTTTGTAGGAATCATCTGAAGGAAATTTTATGTTTTGTGTTAGAAATTACGGTGTTAAAAAAAAAAAATTTAAGATTTCTTGAGATCATACGATTTCTTGAGATCGTGGCTGACCACATATCCAATGCTGTAGCATGGAAGTCAGTAGCACCCTATGACATGCCACCGGTCTGATTATTGGATGAGTATTTTGCGATAAATGTTTCCTGCCTTTCAGGGGAATTGTATTTGCAGAAGTTTCGCCTGTCGTCTTAAAAATTACGTGGTAGTTATCGGCCTGAGGGAGTTCTATCCCAAGGTACTTTTTTGTTCTACAACTGGTACTTTTTGCTTTTTCGTTAATATTGGATCTTCAAGCAAAAAAATCAGCAGGCAAGGTACTGATTGAATTAGAATATATAAAAGTGAACTTTTTTTGTTTTTCAAGTGGTATTTTTAAAATTTTCGTTAGCATTGGACCTAGAAACATATTGGAATTTTTGAATAGCAGTTAAAGTAGCAGTTAAAGAACAAAAATGTACCAAAAAAATAACTCTTATAATTCCTGTAATATTTCACTGAAAACATTGCTTGTTTAATTTTATAAGAATCCGCAAAAAGGGATCATTGAGTAACTTCTTCGTTCTTTAACCTGTCTTATTGTATTGAAGCTAGAAACAGAATTCACCATTCTGAGTCCAGAGTGAATGAAAATCTAACAGAAGAGACTTTTTAGTACTTTTTTCTGCTTCTTTTTTTATTTTATATTTCTTTATTTCGAGCCCTTACCGCAAAAAAAGCTTAAGCGACAAAACCACAATTTTATATTAGAAGGTTTTTTTATTTTATTTCGTAAAAATATTGTATGAAGGTTGTCGCTTAAGCTAAAAAAGTTTTTGCTATAAAATCGTAATGGTACCTTATGTGAATATGACATTTTAGAAGATGATGTAAGTGTTGCAAATAAATTCCTTTATTGAAAAAAAACGAGAATTGTAAATGATGTCGCTTAAGCTATTTTTGCGGTAAGGTCTCGATATTGATTAATTTAAAAAATGTAATCAAAAACATAGTTAAAAAAATTATATAACATTTGTAACTTATCTAAAAAACACAAATACGAATTTGGTACTCTTCCGAAATTCAAACGTTTAAGGGGTAAAAATCAAACATATTTTTGGTACTTTTTTTAACAAAACATTTTTCTCCATTCATTCGCATAAGCAGATTAAATTATGGGCTCCGACTACAATGTTGAAATTTTTGATTCTTCAATTGGGAGCAAAAAAGTATCAAAAAGAAGAAAGGAACTGAAATTAAATTTCTTTATTTTACTTTAAAGGCTTTCAAGTGGTAAATTTTAAAGTACAGGGCCCTGAGTAAATGAACCTATAAAATTACAAATGTTGGTACTTTTTAGTTAAAAACTAGAAACATAGGCTTTTGCATATACAAATGTGCATGAAAGGGACACGCTAACGTATTAACAGATAAAATGCTTTCATTTAAAAAAGTAAAAAACTTTGAAACATAACCTTTGGCTTATATATATGGACACGGAAAAAGGGGGGAAATAACAAATTAGCGAGTTTAGTTTATAAAGTGGAAGTGAGAACAGTTTTCGGTGCATTTGGTAACTTGGAATTAAAATCAATTATATGCCAAAAATCGGTTGCTATGGGCAATGAAATGTTTAAATCAACTTAAGTGTTATTTGATAATCGCTTTAAACCTCTCGATTTTTTCTTTTGGGGAAACCAAAAAATAGTATTCGAAAAGAAATACGAGCGAAAACTACGGTAATCTTGATGAAAAACGTTTTAAAAAAACGCGACTGTGCGAAGCGACGTTATACAACGTTTTTTTCACGTCTAAATAAACTAAATTGCCCATTTGTAATAAAAAGTACACAGAAAAAATGTCCAGTGTTTTTTTAATAATAAAAAAATTCATTGAAAAGTATTTTAATTTAATTCGTGTGATAATTGAATCAATTATCTATTTAGTTGAAAAACAAAATAAAAAACAAAAATTTGATTTAATTTATATTTAAGTTGTTTTAAAATAAATTTTTAATTGAAATATAAATTAAATAAAAAAAATCTCAATTGATTTTTTTTGCTTAAAATAAAATAATATAAACTGTAGAATTGTTGTTGGGAATTGTCCAGTGTTGCCACCAGCAAAATTCAAAATACACTTGAGAAGAAGCAAAATTGCCCGATTTAAATGAAATTATACCTGATGTAAAACTAAAGTTTTATTTAATAAAAAGACATTTACAAAGAAGCAAAAAAACAACAAACTCATTGAAAGAAGATTTTTATTAGTCAAACTGTTTATATTCTTATTGAAATTTTAAATAAATTAACAAAAATAACATTAAAAACTTAAAAACAATTTATAAAACATAAAATAAAACTCCTAAATAATGAGTTTAACTTCCACATTTGGCTGCAGATATCTAGGGAAGGTTCAAACCGCTCATTGGCATTCATTTATAATGGTGTTTTTGTAGCCCTATAGAGCTGTCAAACGATCTGTCATGCTGCTTTCATTTTTTGCTCAGGCACATCTTTACAAAGATTCATGCTTGAACAACGCCACCAAATTCTTCAAATTTACTTTGAAAATCAGCCATCAATTTTCGCCACTTACTTATTTTTTCACAAATGAAGGCGATGTGTTGATTTAGATTTCAAGGCCATGCGATGTGGCACCTCTTGATTGTTTACCGTAAAGCTGTGAAGCCACTGGTTAATGCTGATAAACCAGCAACAATTGACGTCTTGGAGATCAACATTGTTCATTTTATTCGTGACATGCAGCCAGCAATGCTCAAAAAGAGGAACAAAATTGGACGTCTGCAATGCGTTTCGTCAAGAACAGGCGCGGTGACTATTTGTTTAAAATCAGTTTCAAATGGTAATGCCGTGTATCAATCTGCGATTAAAATTAATTATTTTTGTGTTGTCTACCATTTTAAGTTTAATGGCCTTAAAACATAATCTTTATACCTTATTAAGTAAACAAAATGCCTGCAGGATTTTAAATAACTCTCCCTTTTGTAATTCAGGTTTACAACTGTTTAGGGCTTTAAATATTCTTCAAACTAAAGCATTTAAAAGTTGCAAGATTAAAATAAAATTAATTGGATGTTGCAATATTGGAAACATATCTTCCCCCCTCTAATTTTTAGTTTTATTAACATTTTTCAACAAACTTAAGGTTCTAAATCACTATGGTAGCATCTTTACCCAAATCTAAGAGCCCATCTTGCGGCATCTTTTCTGAAAAAGAAACCAAGATTTTGGTTTAGAAGACTTTGCATTTCTTATCCACAATATTTTAAAAGAAATAAAAGTCATCAGTAAACTCGAATTTTGATTTTATTTGGGTATCTGAAGTAAAAATTTCAAATAACACCTAAGAGAAATTACCCACGCTCTACCCATGACAGTAAAAATTATACCAAAATCCGGTAATTACCCACAACGCTGTTATTGTCAAAACCTGAACTAGGTTAAATGAAATGAATTATTAAAATTTAAAATAATTATTAAAATAATTTTTGGAATACAAAATTTTAATTTAAACGTTTTTGTTATTCGTGCTTAATTCCCAATTTTTATTCTTGATTAAAACACTTGAAATTTATTGTTGATGGGATAAGCTATTCCTATGCACATTTCACTGGTTGATTAGGCCAGATCATCAGGAAACTTCATCCATAAAAATTGTAGAAAAACTAAAGATGTTAAACCAAATAAAACTGTTAAGCGTATAAGAATTATAAGCAACAGTTCTACTTGTAACAATATCAAAGTTTAAACAAAAACATCAACAATAAACAGTGAGTTTATCTCTTCTTACATTCCCCACTGCAATTGATTGGAAATCTTCCAACATTAATTGTAGTTGTTAGTAGGTTAAGAAAAAACATATGATGATAATTTTTTTAATTAAAATTAAAATATCACTTATTGAATGAAAAATATTCACAATTTAATATTTTTACAATATTTATCAATCTTTATAATCATTTTCGTAATAGGTGCAAATTCAGCAAATTATTTGCTTGATTCTATGTATTTGGTATGAATTTGGTGATTAGAAACAATTTTTAATTTTTTCTGTGCATGTAATCCGATTATTTTGTAATGCTTCCATAATTTCTATAATATTTTTACAAATCCACGTTTAAATTTACTTTTTCTTATTGCTATTAAACTGAAATTATGATGTCAAAGGATAAGCGCTTATTGAAAAGTTAGACTGATTCCGTTCGATAATTCGAAACTCACTTTAATTACCTGTTTTACAAAAAACTAAATAACAGGAAATCTTGGCATCATAAAATTCATAGACCCTTTCAAAAAAGTTTCCTTTTGGGGTGTAATAACATCAAATTGTAAAAATATATGTACATCTTTCATTTTTTCCAGCAAATTCAATCGAAATTGCATCCCAAACAGTTTCCATCCAATTCAATATGATTATGCTTTCTATCAGCAATTTTTCAAACAATAATTGAAATTATTTTTTTTTAAATTTTATTTTACCTTTAGCAGCAAAATGTTATCATCATTAATCTTTTAATATTACATTTGGTTTAACATTTTTGTTGTTATTTTCTAATACTTTACGTTCATTTTTTATTTCGATCTCCATTTTTTTTTTTTTTTTTCAAAAGAGATACTCATGATTCATTTGAGCACTTAAAAAAAAAAATACAATTTATAAAAAAAAAAAATAAAAATAAAAAAAGGAAAATTGTAAAGAATAAAATAAGTACATTTCTTTACAACAGCTGTAATCCTGTAACTCTGACTCTGACACTCAAACTTATTGTTGTTACAGCAACAGCAGCAGTTGCAGCACAACTGCTACAACAAAAGTGGAGAAAAACTTGACACTGATGCATGTGTTTGTTTAGATAGATAGATAGATGGATAGATAGTTAAAGGTTATTTTTTTTGTAATTGCTGTAATGCTTTATTTTTTTTTTTTTTTTTTTTTTTTTGTTTGCTTTATATAAAAAAGACAAAATAAAATGAATGTTTGAAACACTTTCTATTATTTTGGTTTAAAAAAGTTTAAATACTCGGAAATAGCTGCTAGAGCTACAACAACAGTATTACAATAATAGTTTAGGGTTTATATCTAAATACAATTATATTTGTTGTACAAAATTGATGTACAATAGGTTCTGCTTTTGTTAGTAAGTTTTTCTAAGAGCTGTCATAAAAGAAGAGAAAGAATAACAACGTAATAACATACTTCACTATTAAATAATGGGATTTGATGGAGTTAAGGAAACAAGCTTGATCTAAAATGCTCAAAATTTGTTTCTATATCTATATAAAAAAAGCCACTAGAATTGAATACAAATGAACTTAAATAAAAGAGAGATCTTATAAGTTAAATAATTTTTTATCAACATTTTTTTTTTATTTTTCGAATTTATTCTATGAGCTCATAAAATAAATTTGAAAAATAAAAAAAAATGTTGAATATAATATAAAGTAACCTACGAAAGGAAATAATTTCCAGTTTCTATAATTTTTAATCCAAATTTTGATATCTTAATCAGGCTAAAGTTTATTGAATTTAATTTTCATTAAATTAGTTTTATGAAGAAAGGAATTTCACAACATGAAATGAACTAAAGTTTATTGATAATTTTTCATTCTTGACTGAACTGGGAATCGAACCCAGGTTTTCACGGACAGGTTGGCCTGACATTTTGATTGTAACCACACAGTCTTTTCAGAGGGGTTTGCAGTTTAACACTCACTGCCATTGACGAAGGCTGGCAGTAAATAGTCAAACATCAATTCTTAAACCAAATGTTTTTTTAACTTTGGTAGATCGAATTGATTTTTGAATGATTATCTATTTTAATTTATTTACATATTCTTCCTTACTTCTGTATTTTTGTTATAAAAACTACTTTCCTTAATAACTCAAAAAAAAAAAGCAATGTGCTGTTTTCACAACACAAGCGATTGAACCCGTGTAAAAATTTTAATAAAAAGAACTCAGTTTTTTTAGTGTTTTTAATATAAAGTTTATTTCATATTTAATCACTTGTGTTGTGAAAACCGCACATAAAACTAGAAAATATACGAATATCGTAAATGGAATATCACATCTTAGAAACAGTTTTAAAAAATCGCTACATTTTTATGAAAAATGCAAAAAAAAAATAAGAAATTAATTAATAACAGAAACCATTAAAATTTTTGAACAAAATTATTTCAAGCAAATACTCATAAAGTAATCGCAGAAAATTTAAAAAAAATCACAAGAATTCGAAAAATAAATTAAAAAAATAATTAAAGTGCGGTTTCCACAATAAAGTCGGAGGGATTAGGCAGAAAATTTATATAAAAAGCACTCTTTTTTTTGAGTGCTTTTGAGTCTAACTTCAAAGAATAATGTGCTGTTTCCAGGTGAAGGCAATTGATTGTGTAGAAAAATTTATAGGAAAATCACTCAGTTTTTTAAGTGCATTTCATATAAATTTTCTAACACAATTAATTGCTCGCACCTGGAAACCACACATAACTGCCTGTTTTTTAAACAAAATAAAAATTTACTTTAATTAACAAGGTTTTGTTTAAATGTGCTACATTCCCATTTCATACTATTGATAAACTGAAATTTATTGTTGAAGGGATAAGCTATTCCTATGCGCATTTCACTGGTTGCTTAGGCCAGATCGTCAGGAAACTTCATTCAAAGATTTTAGAAAAACTAAAGATATTACACATATAAAACTGTTAAGCAAATAAGAATTATAAGCCACAGTTTTACTTGTAACAATATCAAAGCATAACAAAAACAACAACAATAAACAGTGAGTTTATCTTTTCTTACAGTCCCGGCTACAATTGGTTGATTTTTTGTCAACTCTAAATGTAGTTGTAAGTGGGAAAAGAAAAAACAAAAATAAAAACAAATTACTTTTTTTTATTTTGCCAGTTCAGTTTTATTTACACTGCCACATGCATATTAGTTATCAAAGTTTTTCTTGGGATTCAAAAATTTAATTAACAAGGTTTTGTTTAAATGTGCTACATTCCCATTTCATACTATTGATAAACTGAAAGGGATAAGCTATTCCTATGCGCATTTCACTGGTTGCTTAGGCCAGATCGTCAGGGAACTTCATCCAAAGATTTAAAAAAAAAAAACTTTTAGAAATTTATATTGAAAACAAAAACAAGTTTAAGTTTTCTTAGTGTTGTTTTCATATAAATTCCCTAGCAATAATTTTTATTTTATTTTGAAAAACAATAAAAAGCGCACAAGAAAAAATCAGAACAAATAAGTTAGTACAGTCAATCCAACCAGACCATATGATACCCTACACCACAATATATAAAAATAAATATTATGTGTGTACCCTATTTGGGACCTATGGGCAATAATGGCCGGTTCCATGATTTGGTTTTGGTTTTTTTAATGCATTTGACGGGCTTTTGGTTATTTTTTGACAGCAGCTCAAGCTAGCTCGTGCATATTATGGATGCGCCTTTAAAGTATCTCCATTTGAAATACAATTTTTTAGTTCTTTAAAGTTTTAAATTGTTGACCTTTAGTTTCGTTGTTTGTTAATTTTGTTCGGCATTAGGTCATGAGTTAAACCAATTTTTAAATAAAAAATATAAGTATATTTTATTTTAAAAATTCTATTTTTAGCTTCAGGGGTTATTTAAAAATAAATAAACGAAAACAAAAAATGAAAAATCACTTTTTTAAGCTGTTGTTCAGCTGCAAGCTTTTTTTAGTTCTTTCAGCTTTCCTTAACTGTGTCAGAAATACGAAGAGATATTTGATAATAAGTCATAGATGTTAAAACATATTTAAAAACATGTCACGAATGCGAAAAACGTATATCGTTCGACATATTTGTATTCACCCTGATAAAAAGTTGTATTAATAAAAAAGTCCTTCAGTAGGGACTTTTGAACTTCGATAGTTGATAGCGGCTATATTGCTGAAGCAACCTTCTGTCGAATTGTCATTTATTTAGTCAATTTAAGCTTTTAACAATACGCGCAAATTATTAAATTTTAAACTGACTCTAATTGCCATCAGCTATATTAGCTATATTAGTACTGCAGCTCTTTTGGAACTCGAATTTGCTTAATTTAGTTTCACCCTTATCGTGTTTGGCGAATTTAAAATACGCCTGCGACTGTTTGGTAATAGATTAAGGACAAAGTGAACTTTTTTCCTTTAATCTATTACCAAACAGTCGCAGGCGTTTCTTAAATTACCCAAACACGATAAGGGTGATTGTTTCGAAAAATTTCAAAAAACAATGAAGTCGTATGAGATGTTACATTTTTGTTCGTAATTGTTGTCATTTACATGATACATTGCATTCAAATTTTTACATATTTCTTGAGTTTTATACAAAGTATAACAGTGTAAAGTACCCTTAACCATGTTGAAATAATACAGGGGGCAGCACTACGCCAGATGACGATTTTCTTACTCTTGCATTATTTGTCCAATCAACTGGCAAAGTTTTGTTTATGTAAACAAAAAGTCCACGTTTTGTACAGATATTACCCATAACCTAATAAAAATTGGGCCAAAATTTATTTATTTCATCACTTTTAGCGGCACGCTTTGATTTTTCTTTAAAATATTTTTTGACTTAAGCTGGGACATAATTTCCATTTTCGTTGAAATGTTGTATTTGTTGCCGTAACGATGCCACCTGCTTATTTCACCATGCCCTTAACTAAGTTTGGAATATAATTTCTTAACGTATTTGTAAGATTCTATAATAAAATTCGAAAATTATTTAATGTCAATTAGCATCTTAAGATTGAAGTATCTTTGCAATTATTTAAATTTTTTCTTTTTTTATTGTAAACGTAAACATAAATAAAACTAATAATTTAAAATAATTCCATTTTTAATATTCACTTTATTTTTTTCCAATTATAAATTTAAAGAAAAACTAATACATTTCATTTTAGCTTGACATATGGATCCTCTGTATATTGCAAATATACATCAAAAGCTGGATTACGTGGACTTTGTTCAGCTATAAGTAAACAAAAATACAAAACACGTTGTATTAAATAAACTTTTCCTAAGAAATATTTATCCTACTTTTGTAGACTTTATAACCATTAACATCTGCACGATAATAAGTAGTTTGATACAGTTTTCTTGCACCCTGCGACGGAACCGTGTAATAGCCCTGTTGTAGTGGTTTCTAAACACCATTCACAAAATTATGTTATAAGGTGAATTTTGTTAAGATAACTTCATCAATATGAGATTTTAGGATGGTAGTTTATATTAGACCTTAAAGGCGCCCGTACACGACATGTTTTTGTCATCTGACATGTCAAATTTCTTTGCTTCTGTAAAAGTCAGACGCAAAGTCATCTGACAAAATTTCAATTAGAGCGTGCTCTATTTTCTTCTGACAAACCATCTGACATCAGAAAGCTATGCCGGCAAGAAACCGGCAGCGGCGTCCACTATTGACGGAATCATTAGCCGGCTGAAGTTAATTTTTTACAATACCGAGATATGTTTGATCATATTACCATTGAATAGAATTTATGTGAATATATATATAAAAACCGTTTTATTATAAAATCCTAAATTGGTATCTTTGAATTAAAAGAAAAAAATGTTAAGATGGCTGAACTATTTTACGGCGCAAAAAAAACTTTTCATGGCGGCAGCAAGCTATTTTGAAACCGAGCACTACTTTGGTTTCTGCAATAACAATGCGAAAAAAACAGAGACAATGTCAGAAGCAAATTACATGTACGTTTGTGACCGAATATTATAAAGCTTATGTAAAACAGCGATTTTGACAGACATGCACAATTACATGTCACTTGAAAATTTGACATGTCAGATGACAAAAACATGTCGTCTATATGCTCCTTAAGTTAATTTTGGACTTGCCAGGACAACATTTTTTCATGACATAGTATCTAACGTAAAAGTTATTATTGCCAATTTTTATGTTAATACCAGCATTTATATTTTTGATTTGATCGGTATACTTAAAGGTGGGTATAGGATCAATATTTGAAGGTATTACAAACATTACGGCAAATGCATAATTTCTCCACTGTTGTGGTATGGGTACACAAAAAAATAATCAGTAGTTTTTATCAATTCAAAAATTTGTTTTAAAATATTTCAATTTAATTAATGTGATAATTGAATTAATAATTATTTGCGTTGAAAGAAAATTAATAATATAATTTTGATTAAATTAACATTTTAGTTACTTTGAAATAAATTTCGAATTAAAAAATTAAATATTAAATAACAAAAAATCTTTATTGATTTTTTTTTTGTTCGGAATAAAATAATTTTGACTTGTAGAATTGTTGTTCGGAATTGTCAAAACCTGAGCTTTATTTAATTAAATTAACTAACACATTGTTTGAAACGGCAAAGTTTTTTCATAATTTTTTTTAATTATAATTAAAAATATCATTTATTGAAAAAAATATATTTAAAATTTTAAATTTTTACAATATTTGGTAATCTATATATCTGTGGCATTTTGACAAAACATTTTAAGTCGAGATAAGATAGCAAAAAAGTTTTTAAAAAAAACTCGGTGAAAAAATTATTTTTATTAAAAAACAAAATAAACCAAAATTAAATAAAAATTTCGTTAATAAGAAAAATGTTTTTTGAATGAAAATTCGTATGATTAAAAACATTTTTTCAACTTTTTTTAAATTTGACTTAAGATGTTTTGTTCAAATGCCACAGATATGTAATCACTTTGCTAATATTGTTTGCTTGATTCTTTGAATTTGGTGATTAGAGACAATTTTTAATTTTTTCTATGTATAAGAGTCGTCAAACAAAAAATTAAAAAAAATAAATCTTTAAATAGAAAGTAATCGCTAACTAGAAAAAAATACTAAAAATCTAAAAATATTGTCCATTTTTACCGGAAAACTAATTTTTTCCAATCGTAAAAAAAATTGTCCACAAAATTTGTTACCTTTTCCCCAAGAAATGTATTGGAAAAATTAAAAAAAATAAATCTTTAAATAGAAAGTAATCGCTAACTAGAAAAAAATACTAAAAATCTAAAAATATTGTCCATTTTTACCGGAAAACTAATTTTTTCCAATCGTAAAAAAATTGTCCACAAAATTTGTTACCTTTTCCCCTTTCCCCAAATTTTCCAAAATTTCGAGGGAAAAACTATTCAGTTTTTACCTTCATAAGGTCTTCAAATTTGCTGAAGTTAACGATCTTCGGGTCAAATTTGACCCAAATAAAAAATTTTATTTAAAAACTCACTTTTTTCAATTAAGTATGTTTTAAAAGTTGATATTTTATTTTAAGACTTATTAAGTATATTGAAGCTGTGTTTATTGTTAACAATTATTGCGAATAAGAAAGTAACATAAAGTGGTTGTATTTGTTTTGTGACATAATTGGCAACGACTTATTTTTGACTGGCAAACATTTTTTTTTCCTAGGTTTTGGTTGAAGATGACGGTTGATGTTCCTGCTCAGCTACTACATGCGCTTTTTTGCAATTTTTTATGAAAATTAGTCTTTGGGTAATGTTTTTGGCTACTTGCTATAGGGCGCGGCAAGTTGAAAACCTAAATTTTCTAAGATATGTCGACGTTTGGCAAAACAGTATTTGTTCTAGCCATGTCTAGCTGACGTTAATGATAGCCTTTAGTTGCCAAAAGCTCTTGTGGCAATTCAATCTTGTTTTAACATATAGTTCCTACTTAAGTAATTTGATTCTCTAGCAATTTTTGTCCCAATTAGTACGATGTAAAACAATTGTCTGCAGTCATACTGTGGCAATTCAAACCAACTATCAAATCAAGAACTACATGCATACTTTGGTTTTTTTAAGGCAAAGCTCCTATTTATTGGCTCCTGTTGATTGGCATAGCTAATCAACCCATAGACTTCATAGCTCGCGAATCGCCGCAAACTTTTCTAAAATTTGGCGTTCACTGCGAGTATCCTTGTTGTCAAATCGAAAGATTTTTGAATCTGTTCAACGGCATGATTGCACAGAAAAAAATAAAAATTTATTTCAATTAAAAAATTTGTGATATTTATTAAAAAATTGATTAAATTTGCACCAGTAAACAAATTAATAGTATCAATTAAACCAGTTAATAGAATTAATTAAACGTTTAATTCACTTGATTAAACGTTTAATTCGCTTGATTAAATTTTTAATTAAAACTGATTATATTTTTGATTAATGCTTTAATTGGTGAAAAATTTTGGTGAATTTTTTCTGTGTGCTCTTAAAATAGGTTTTCCTTCCTCAACATTATTATTTTATCTATACAATTCGGCTAACCAATAAACCAATAAATGCGAAATTTTGATGTTGCCAACTTCAGTCTAATCAATACTAAATACACATTCACCTTCATTATTAGTAAGCTTCAAAATAACGCATGTCTCAGGGGGTAAAAAAAATAAATAACAACTGTAAATTTCTAACGAAAATTCAAGAATTTTGCTACAGGTCAAATATGACCCATACCCTTGAGTGCAAAAAATTTTATAAATATTTTTTTCGCCAATATTTTTTTCTAAAAACCTAACGTAGTTGTTTGCGCTTAAAATTAAATAAAAATCATAAAGTATAAAAAGATAAGTCAATTACTCTTAGAAAAAATTTAACTTTTATTTCAAAATGGATCAGATTTGACCCGAAGACCTTATAAAGGTTAATTTACGTTAGAGGTGGTTAAAAAACACTAAAAACTTTATTAATTTAGAAGAAAATCCAATAAAATCCTACAAAATCCTAGTTTAAAAATAAATCGCCAAAAAAAAGTCGCAGAACAAAAATTTCTAAAAACCAAAATTTTTTATTAAATAACAAAAAAAAAAACATGTAATAAGTGTCAAAACGAAGTCCAATGACTCTACTTTAATTTTTTCGCAAAGGGAGCCACCACGATAACCATAAAATAAAAACCGCCAAAAAAAAAAAACAAAAAATAAACTTCAAATTTAATATCAGCAGGTGGAAGTTAAACTACACCAAGTCATATTTTTTTTTTAAATACGTTTTGTATACTCTTCGAAAAAGATTTTATTCTCTATCAATAGTTGAATTCCAACTCCAAAAACAAAAAAGATGTAAACAATACCAAGTCAAACTTGCATAGAGGTAAAGAACATAAAGTAGAGTAAGTGCTGTTTAGCACTAAATTTGAAGACAATAAGTACAAAATGCTAAGAGGTAAACAAAATCAAGTGTACTTACTGTTAATTACCAAGTCCACAGTCCAATACGAAAGGTCCTATTGTTAAGGTTGCAGTGGGATTTTTGGCGCCAAATGTGCTACTTTTGTGGTTGCTATCGTGTTAAGGAAGATTTCTTATAAAACAAAGTCAAGACCGATCGTATTATACTCTACTTCATGGTTTTTTAAAACAATACCCTTGAGTTTAAGAAAAAAGTCGACAGAAATCTAAAATTGCAAAATGGAAATTAAACAACTACCATTAAATCTAAAAACCTTTTTAATGCCAAGCAATAATCTGAAAAAGTCACTTATATCGTGAGGCAGGAACTAATTTTTGGTTAAGAAAACATCGATTAAGATAAAATCTTTACAAAAAATGACCACAACTCAACAACAACACAAATGCCTTTTCATCGATTTCAATTTAAAAAAAATGGCTTTTGTTTCAAATGAAAGTTTTTTTTATACCCTCCACCACAATTAGTTGTGAAGAGGGTATACTAAGTTTGTCATTCCGTGTGAAACTTTTTTATTATTCATCTCAGACCCCATAAAGTATATATATTCTGGCTGCTTGAGTAATTCTAAGTCGATTTAGCCATGTCCGTCTGTCTGTCCGTCTGTCCGTCTGTCTGTCTGTTGAAAACACGCTCACTTTCGAAAAACTCAAAAGAAATAAACAAACTAGGTGTCAAATTGCTTGTAGTTATCCTAAGCAGTTTGGGATTGAATTTCAGCAAAATCGGTTCAGTAGGACCAGAGCTATGAATCAAAATGTGGAACCACCACCTTCAAAAACTTGATAATTTTGTTACAAAAACTAACATAAATGATGCAAAAATGCACGGAATGACATAAGATTTTGCACAAGTCCGTTTTATTTGACTAGAAATGACACTGTAAAATTTCGCGAAGGTCGGTCCATAATTTACCCTAAGCCCCATATAAACACTACTCCCGGAAAACAGTTTAGTACGCCTAAAACCGTAAAAAATAATGCAATCATAACAAATTTTGGCTCGTCACAATTTTATAGGACTATTAATGATACTGTGAAATTTCGTGAAGATCGGTACATAATTTACCCTAGGCCCCATATATGCCCTACTCCCGGAAAACAGTTTAGTCTCCTAAAACCATAATTAATAACAAATCGTCACAGTTTAAGATAATACTAATAAAAAGACATCATACAGATATTACTCCTTAAACATTCGAACTGTCGGTGGAGGGTATCAAAGATTCGGCACAGCCGAATATAGCACTCTAACTTGTTTTTTTTTTTTAAATCGTAAAACAGCACCTTAGTAAAGCATGTAAAATTTAATTCCATAAAAAGAAATTTTGGCTTTCTATTACAAAAAGTTTGTTTTAAAAGATTTAGAATTTAGTTTCGGTTTAAATTTTTTTTTTGCATTACCTATACCACAACGTACACAGTGTGTGGTAAAGGCCGCTATACACTACTCCACAAAGTCTTTAGAATTTTACGAAAATGCTGGTTTTTTTAAAATTGTTCAAAGAATAATTAGATGAGGGAAGCATTTTTGAAAATACGTAAGACTTTGTGGGATAGTGTGTAACGGCCTTTAATTATATAATAACACATCAGGCATACGAAATCTTTTGTATAAAATCTTTTCAGACTGTAACGTGTTACTTAAAATAAGCTCATGAATGGAAATCCAATGGAGTGCCAGTTCTGATTACGAAAATCAGAAAGTATACGAACAAGAAATTTATAATATAGTTATTAATGTGTTTCACGGACTATCCTGAATATGGCATCGTTTTGTTGAAACCCTCTATTAGCTAAAGCTTTAGTCACACTATACAACCATTTCAGGCACCACAGTTTTTAAAATCTTTTACAGTTTGTCTCAGAATTATAGTGTATCAAATTAATTTAAAAAAATGTTAAAAAGGAAGCCAAAGTTAGACTACGTTTTTTTAGATTTTTTTGTCAAATATTTGTTAAGTGTAAACATACATACAAACATAACTAAAGACTTGTGGCTGACACTTTAAATGCTTGTCCAGCAATATTTAAAAAAAGGTATGGTTTTTGATCAATACTTGCACTAACATGTGAGTTTCTCTGACCCCGAATGCGAAAATTTAGCAATTAACGAAGGTATTAAAAAAAATATGCTCAATAACTTCCCAGTAAAAAATGGAGCTTACTGGTAAGCAGTTTTGTAATGGAGAGAAACAAAATACCTCATTACATACCTGCTTACAAGAGCATGATTTTTATATGGCGAATTCCCACTTGGTAGCACTACTTTCTTCATCTCTGATAAAAAACAATTTAATGACTGATTGAGTAATAAAAAAATGGTAATTTCTATGTTCGGTAATATTTCGGGAATGATCGTATTCCCACTTGGTAGCACTACTTTTTTTATCTCGGATAAAAAACAATTTGATGACTGATTGAGTAATAAAAAAATGGCAGTTTCTATGTTCGGGAATGATCGTATTCCCACCTGGTAGCACTACTTTTTTATCTCTGATAAAAAACAATTTGAAGACTGATTGAGTAATAAAATAATAGTAATTTCTATGTTCGGTAATATTTCGGGAATGATCGTAAACACATTTTAAAGCCATTGCTATAAAACCTTCTTCTATGTATGGGATTTACAGAAGCACTTAGAACTTTGTTTGTAAATTTTTAAAAAAAAATGATTTTAGTTATTTACTTACAATCTGCTTACCTATAAGGGATAATGCCAAGTTATTCAATGAATTTTATTTACTTAAATTAAGAATTCACTTCAATGGTATTCGCTTTCCTGCCGCTTCTTAGTAGTATGTAAAGGGTGTTTTTTTAACCTAGATAGAACTTTAAATTGTAAAAAGTAACACAAAAAATTAAATTTTGATGAAATATTTTTTTTTATCGTTTCAGTATACTCTGACAAATCATCATGAATAGACTCACGCTTGAACAACGCTACGAAATTATCCAAATTTACTTTGAAAATCAGTCGTCGATTCGCGCAACTTATAGACGACTTCGTCATTTTTATGGCGTACATAATCGTCCATCTGAACAAGCCATTCGTCGAACTGTGGATAGATTTCGTACCACATACTCTCTAGAGGATGCAATAACACCAACACGTCGAAGGAACCGCACCGTTTGGTGCGGTTTTCACGCTGGTGGCATCATCGGACCTTATTTCTTTAAAAATGAGGCCGGAGCTCGCGTTACGGTCAATGGAGATCGTTACCGCACCATGATCAATGATTTTTTGTTTGAAAATATGGATGACATTGATCCGGAGGAGATGTGGTTTCAACAGGATGGCGCTACGTGCCATACGGCGAACGCAACCATCGACTTATTGAAATCAAAATTTGGCGATAAGTTGATTTCGAGAAATGGACCTGTCAATTGGCCTCCAAGGTCGTGCGATTTGACATCTCTCGATTATTTCCTGTGGGGCTACGTGAAGTCACTGGTTTATGCTGATAAACCAGCAACAATTGACGCCTTGGAGGCCAGCATTGTTCGTGTTATTCGTGACATACGGCCAGCAGTGCTCGAAAAAGTGGCCCAAAATTGGACGTCCAGAATGCGCTTCGTCAAGAACAGCCGCGGTGCCCATATGCCCGAAATCATTTTCAAATGTTAATGTCACGTATTGATCTTTCGAATAAAAAAAATTTTTGATTACAATTTAATTTTTTGTGTTATTTTTTACAATTTCAAGTTCTATCGGGCTTAAAAAAACACCCTTTAGTATGACCGCTGTACACCTTAAAATTTTTTACTGTTAATATTGAACGATAAATCATAACTTGAGACATTTTTCCATTATTAAAACACTTTGTTCTATCTCTTAACCTTGAATTGTCGGCTTTTAAATTATTTTTTTAGGACAACCAACACTAAACTATACAAATGGCAATTAATTTATAATTTTATGTTGATTTTGGGACACTCTTTATTACATTTTTTTTTTACTTAAACTCAACCCATCACAAGTCTTTGTGATAAAAATATTGGGGATATTAAATTCGTATTAATGTCGAGAGTTTTTTATTTAGTACTTTTTTGCTCTCCGGCATTGTAAAATACAAGTTGAATTTTATTATTATGGAGAAATTCTATACTTTTGTTTTTGTGCAAGTTTGAATTTATTCGTGCTTCTGTACTTGAATTACAATATTCATGTTTGTTTCTATGTATGATTATTACACAGTATTCTATTTTTATATGTTGTGTTGTCTTGTTAAATAAAAGAGCAAAAAAAAAAATATTCTTGAATTTCACAAAAACATACCCACCCATGTTCTCAAATTGTCATATGCAATTTGAACATTTTCGCTGTCATGAGGCATCCTTTTAAATGTCATTTATGTAGATGTTATAGTCTATGAATATTTTTGTTTTTCTATACATGTTAAAATTTACACATTTAGACATGGATGGAAATATGTATGTATGCATAAATATCTATGGCATCATGCATATTTATGTAAATACATACATACTTACATATGTGCATATATAAGAATCCGTATATATCTATGTAATATAAAACAACTGCTACAAAAACTTATATTCTAGATTGACACAAATACATTCATGTGTACATGCAAGTGTTAGTAAACAAAGCCGATCTGAAAAGGACTTTTTAAGCATTTAAGATTTACAAAGTTTGTTAAGTATTTCTTATAATTCTTTTCAAGTATTTTAATAAAGGAGTCTCATTGACCTCTAAAAGTTGACACAAATGTAAAAACAAAACTTCTTTCTTAAAAGCTAAAGGAGGAAAAGCTTCTTATCAAAGCACATTTTAACAAATAAAAAAGTGTGGTTGGTAAAGTTCGAGTAGTATTAAAGGCCAGTTTACACGGTAATACAATGTATTACGACATTGCAAAAAATTGTGTAGAATGAGAAAAATCTGATCATGTAAAAGCAAAATGTATTGAGTAAGAGAGAATACGAATACAAAATCTGACAAGCGGTCGGTAAATGCTTTTTTTCTAAACCTTTTTAGAAACTTAAGTATTCTCATCACACCAGAGGTGTAGTTTAACGGAGTATATTGAAGGTGGTAGCATTTTTATAGAATTACATAAACAACTAAAATCAACTCAGGAAATTTTCATGTTGTTTTTGAAAAAACTTAAAACTGCAACCATCTGTTTTTTTGTTATTATTTTTGATTTTACTTATACCATCCGTGTATACATGAATTATACTTACAAAAGATTTTTATTTTTTTCTTTTAAACACGGAAAGAATTTCATAATATTTTAATTCTACAAAGTCGTAATACATTGTATTACCGTGTAAACTGGCCTTAAGAGACAAATTTGCGAAAATGTACCACATCTGGGACGCATTGACAATTATGGAGTAGCCAGAACAAATTTATGTTATGAGCTTATTATGAACTTTATTATTATTATCCAAATGCTGTTTTTTTTTGTCTTGAAGTAATTTTAGGAAGGGGGTTTATATGGGACCTATGGTCAATTTTTGACGTACCAGTAAAAAATTTTGCCATGACATTGAAATAAATGTTTTTGTTACCAAATTATATTTACATCAATATTTATAAGAAAGTAACGGCATTTAAAGCTTTCTTCGTATTGTGTGGTATTTGTATAGGAGCTATGATCAAATATGGACTGATTCTGAAAATATTTTGCCGGACAATTTATGTTGCAAAAAAAAAAATATTTTTAAGCCCAATTAAATCTTAATACCAACATAACCACCCTTATTCTGCGTTTCGATTACGTTCCCGCATAAAGTTACGCATCAATCGAAAAAAGGTATTCCAAGCAGCGTTTAAAAATCTGCAATTAAATCCACCTCTCTATTTGTCATTGGCCAAAAAAAAAAACTGTTTCTTTTACTTCTGTAGTGCGATTCTCTATTCAATTTTAACATAATTTAAATTGTTAAAAATATTTAACAGCAAAGTAAACGTAAATTTTATTCAGTAACTTTTTTAACAATAACGTTTACTGCTATGTTCTATCTTAAAGTCAGGTATCGTAGCTATTTAAAAAAAAAAAAATTTTGGCAAATAAAAGCCACATTAACATTTTTAAAATTCACGTTATTTACATACATTTTGCAAAAATAATATTAAAAAATTTGTTTTTTTGGAATTTATAAAAATCATTAAAAATATTACATTTTAGATGCAGTTTATCGAAATCACTAAAAGTGTTATCTTTTCTACACAAAAAATAAGTGGTGGACTTTCCAATCATGCCGCTGTTAGCAAATTTTTGCGAATTTCCCCTAATTTAGCAATTTTTACCAAATTTTTGCCTTTCCTTATACATAGTTTCAGTGACTTCAAATCAATTTTATGGTTTGCTTGAAGTATTAAAAAATTTGGCGAATTTTCGCTATTTTTGCATTTTTTTTTTTTTGTTATTTTCCGACATTTTGTTTTTTAACCGATTTAGCGATTTCAAATAAATTTTAGTACTTCTCTCCAAGCTTGCAATTTTTCGCGAATTATAGTCACGATCGCGGTAGAAGCTATTTATTTCTGTAAGTTTTCTGCTTCTTTACAGCTTTAACGATTTTTAATAAATAGTAGACTTTGCCATCATGCCACTGTTAACAAATTTTTGCGAATTTCCCCTAATTTAGCAATCTTTACCGAATTTTTGCCATTCCTTATAGTTTAAGTGACTTTAAATCAATTTTATGGTTTGTTTGAAATATTAAAAATTTTAGCGAATTTTCGCGAATTTTCGCTATTTTTTTTTTTAAGCGATTTAGCGATTTCATATAAATTTTACGGTTTTTTCCAAGTTTGCAATTTTTCACGAATTTTAGCCATGTTCGCGATATAAGCGATTTCTTCCTGTGGTTCTTTAGAGCTTTAACGATTTTTAATAAATAGCCGCTGTTTGCAAATTTTTGCGAATTTCCGCTAATTTGACGAATTTTACCGAATTTTTGCAATTCCTTATAGTTTTAGCGACTTTTAATCAATTTTATGGCTTGTTTGATATATTAAAAATTTTTGCTATTTTTGCAGATTTTCCGAATTTGTGCAATTTTAATTAATTAACAAAGATGCCACTAGATTGACATTTTTAACTATGTACAGTCGAAGTCAAACCAACTGAAAAATCGGAAAGTTGTACACAAATTTTCGTTTTTCGTTCGGCAGTTTTTGGCTTCGACTGCAGTTTTTTAAACCCTGATTCCAAGAAAAAGAAGAAGACAAGATTTACAGTTTTGCTATGTAACTAGAGTTTTTCTTTTCCCGGACTTTTTCATTTTCCGAGAAAGCGGGATTTGTTTTTTAATTTTCCTGGATCCCGGGATTTTCCGCTCAATACAAATCAATGCAAAATATTGTTTAATTTTATTTATTTAAACAAATAACGTTTTCTGAGATTAATTAAAAAAGTTTATAAATGCATTCAACTTTTTTATTTCTGTGGCAAAAAGGAAAAAGTGCTTAAAGGCACCTTAAAATCTTCACGTATGGGCAAAATGGGAGTTATAGCAAAATGACTTTAGTTATCTTTTTTCAGTCTGCAATAGCATTTGGAATAATAAAATGGGAGTGGTTAGGAATTTAAACTTCAAAAGCTATTACCGCAGAGAATTGATGATTATATTAAATCTTAAGTCAATTTTCCAAAGCCACCTTTAAAGTTTTTAATTGTTCTCCTATAAAACTAAACAAATAGACTTAAACACTTAAAGCCAACAAACAGCATTTATATAAAACAAAAAAGTTAAATTATTTAAACAAACTTTTACAAAATATTTCTTTTAACATAGGATTTAAGTACAGAATAAATATTTACAGAATCGTTTGGAAGCCTATTTCTAACTTGCACTACTTTGACGTCGTCTGTACTTCTGTTTCTTTTTTTTGTATATTTCGGACTGCTCTTTTGGTACCCGCGATGAATTTAACCTTAGACACGTAACCTTAGTCAAAACAACGAACACCGGACAAAAATATCGCTATATCTTTCTTGCACTTGCACCGATCGCCGCAAAATTACTTGCCAAATTGTTTCTCTCATTTATTATGTTCTTTTAAAAGTACGGTTGCGCCAAGTGGGTAAACAAACACAGTCGTTAAACCGAAAAGGTTTGAATAGACTTTTCAGTTTGCTTTACTAACTGCATATACACACATACATATATAATTATATACGTAAACTTGTATCCTTAGGAGCAATATGTTGAGGCAATTTTATGTTAAATTGTATGTAGGGCCTGTATAACAATTAGGGCATCAACATTTCATTCTTATTTTTTCGGTTTTTTGTTGTTTCTTTTTTTAATTTTTTTTTTTTTTTTTTTTTGTCTTAAACTGAACAGATCCGTTCGACTTACTCTGCATAAATGTCAGTGTATGTATATGCTATTGTATGTATTTGCATTTGTGTTGGTATTTATTAAGTGGGTTTATTTCACATGATGTGAAAGAGTATTTGCCAGCAAGTGTATAAATGTCTGTTGGTATTTACGTTTGTTTATCTATTTATAATGATGAACATTCCCCCAGCGGGAAAACTCAGAAGACCTTCTTACTTCAGGCCTTTTTAAAGGCCTGCTTAAAAGATTTTTTGATTCAATTACTATTCTTATCTAACTGCTAAAGAAGGCCTCATAGAAGGCCTCGGCTCTTTCGTATACAAGATAAGATACATCTTCCACACTCGCTTCTATGAGAAGGGAGTAACATTTTTTGTATTGTTTTTTTGCACAAGCAAAAGCAAAATCAATTTTTTTTGGTCCCGTTACCCTTCTTATGTACCTGCTGAAGAAGCGAGAGCGGAAGGCCTTCTCCGCAATGACAACGTGTGTAAAAAAGATATGAGTATGGAATGGAGCAAGAAGGCCTTGTACATCCAAAAGAAGTGGTACAGAGGCCTTCTAGAAGGCCTTCCTACTCCTTCTTTTTCCCGCTGGGCCATTGCTAACACACACACAAATGTTGGTTAATATAGTGTTGTTATTGTGTGTATGTATTTGTGACTTTTGGTTTCACGAACAAAAACTTGTTTTTATTGTTCTTTTTAGTTTGTTTTTTAACTAAATTGAAATTTTAAACGCTGATCCAAGTAGTTCCTGTCACGTATTATAATTTGAAAGAAACATTTTACGAGTTGGAAAAATTTGTACTGGGTATAACGATTTCGGTACTCTTTGCTTAACTTGATGATAGTAAAATTTTTCTTCGTTTTTTTATATATTAATTGTTTTCTTTTTAACACATAAATAAATAAAGAAAAAAACACAAAAGTCACAATTATTGAAGAATATTACTCAGAAAAGAAAACTCCAATTGTCATTATAATAATTCATTTCTAAATAAATGCAATGCAATAAATTTTAAATTAGTTTTAATTATTAAATTTAAATACAAAATATAATTATATTTTGAAAACTAATTTAAAATAAGTCTTTAACTTTGTATGTTTGATGGTGATGCCAGTAACAGGGAGCGGAACATTCTATTAAATAGACGTTATTTAACGTTTGTTTGCTTTTTTGTAAATAGGAAATTAGTTTTTAATTGCAATTAAAAACTTGACATGTTTCTGTAATGTGACTTTTAAACTTTACTGTATTCAATTTAACACTAGTGCAAATAAGTCTATGTGTGTGTGTTTGTGTGTATGTAAAAACACGCATTCTGACATATGTTTGCAAGAAATTATTCGCATCCTTTTATCTGTTCGTATCCTGTTAAATAAGAGCAATATAAATTGCCAGCAAATATTTCAAGGATGTTTATTTGTACAAATTTCATATGTTTATTAAATGGAAAACTGAATATGTCTTTAAGGCAAAATGCATATTTTGCATAAATATACAAGTTTAGTGGAAGATATAAATGAGTGGGTGAATAGGGTCTTTATGAAAAAAGGTGTTAGTTTTAGCATGGAATGCATTATTTAAATTTTGTTGAAAAAATCTTTGAAGGAGCTCCCTAATTTTTTTAATGATTTATGGCTAATAAATCACTGATGGTTTTAACCCTGGTTAAGTTGAACTAAACTTGAATTTATAGGTAGCTTAAACTCAACAACTATAAATCAGTGTCCCATGTATTAAAGTTATGTTGTTAAAAAAATAACATGTGGCTGCACTACGATAAATCTTATCAAATTCATATCGTCCGTATTGGTAGTTTTAACGCCCAATTTTATGCGTTTAAAGATGCTTTATATGTCTGGTGATTTATAGATTTGTTGTTTTAAACACATTTTAAACCAAAAAGAGAGTTTAACTTGCTCGGATTTTTTAGCCTTTATAGTTGAAAATTCAAGTCTTAGAGGTGTTACTAAAATAAAAAACGATTTTAATTTTTAAAATTTTACACAAATAGGATGAGTCTTTCCATCGTAAATTTCCCTTGTTTTCAAAATAAATTAAAAAATAAAAAACAATTAAAAGCAGTTAACAAAAAATTAATTAACTCGCTAGGCTATAACGTTAAGTATGGACCACCCTGTGTTAACAATTATATTCACTACATTATTGTTACCGCGATCATAATATAATCGTTAAGGCAACTGTTTACTATACCACAAGTCTTACGTATTTTGTAGAAAATGCTACGCTTGTCCAAATTTTGTTTGAAAATTTTCAAAAAACAATAACAACTTTTCATGACACGGTTGTATTTTCCTCAAAATACGTAAGGCTTGTGTGATAGTGTAAACTTCCCTTAACTATTTTGTCCACTTTGCGGCCATAAGCTTAAAATGGTTCCCAATGGTCGTTTTATGATTGCTATAACCTTTAATATATTTACAAGAAATAAAAGTATAATTGTAATGGGTGTTTTTTTACCCCGATATATTGTAAAATAATAACAAAAAATAAAATTTTTATTAAAATAAATAATGTTTGAAAACGACCTTGTGCAAATGGCCATCGCGGCTGTTCTTGTCTTAAACATACTTGTCGTCCAATTTTGGGTAAAAGTTTTTAAAGATTGCTCACGAATAATATGAACAATTATGGCCTCTAATGAATTAATCGAGAGGTATCAAATTGCATGATCTGGGATACCAGCTTTGAAAATGATTTACATGAAAACCTGTCCTAGGGCCTACTCCATGATAGATCTTAACCACTGGTTGACAAGCAATGTATTTTTAAACCACCCCCGAGTAGGAGCGCAACCAACAAACCCAGGTACACAGAAAAAATTAAGACAATTGAATTGTCATATTGAAAACCATATTGGTCAATACAATTAACTTTTTAATTGAGAAGGCACCAACAACTGAATTGGTAAATACAAAAAACTATAATCGGGCATGTTCTAGAAATCGAAATGAAGTGAAATTGAAAACGAACGAGATTTCAAGTTCAATTATTTACAAAATGACCGTGGTTTTTCCTGGTTTTAAGAGTTGTTCTTGTAAAGCTAATTGGTACTCAAAAAATTAAATTGATAAAATGAAATATTATTATGAAGTTTTAGTACAGGGTCGTTTTTAAAACTTCCTCGATTTCAAATCCACTTCATTTCAATTTCTAGAACATGCCCAATAGTTCATGAAAATTGTTAAAATTCAACAAATATTTTTAACAATGAGTTTGTCATATGGAAAAAATTATTTGTTTATAATTAAGTATAAATTTTTATTACTAAATTGTCATATTAACAAAATATTTTGTATTTACTGCCTGTTTAACGATTTCGAACGTCATCGTTCGCATACAAAATTAAATTTAAAACAAAAACAAAGTTCGTACAATGTTGGAATTTTGTTTTTGTTTTAAATGTAATTTTCTATGCGAACGATGACGTTCGAAATCGATGAACAGGCTGTTAGTAAATAAATCAAAATAAAAGTTGGTTTTTTTAAATTTTTAGTTAAATTTATTTAAAATCACATCACAAAAATATAAATTATTTGATGGAACAAATATAAACCTGCATGCAATGGCACTATAAGTTTCTGACATCAACACAAAACAAAATCTTGCCATCATTAACATTATTTGGAAAACTAGAATTTATAAAAGACCCGTAAAAATCCTTTATGCATAATTAAATAATAAGTTAACTGACCGTATAGATTGGTAAAAAAAAAGAACAATCCCCACATCGTTCATTCTCTTAAAAGTTTAAAACTTATTGAAAAAAAATAGTTTTTCTATGATATACACATTAATTGTCTATAAAATAAAAACAAGCAAGAAAGTATAGTCGGTCAAGCCCGACCATATGATACCCTACACCACAGTATTTAAAAACACATCATGCTTATGTGTCCATATGAATATCTATGTTTATAAACTTCATTTAAATCGGTTCCCTCGTGGTCCTACGATTCGGACCATTTTCAATAGGCTTGGTCCTTGTGCCAAAAAGAACCTATGTCCCAAATTTTATCAAATTATCCCCAAAATTGCGACCTGTACTTTGCGCACAAGGTTACATGGACAGCCAGCCAGCCTGCCAGCCGGACGGATATCACTAGTTCGACTCAGAAAGAGATTCTAAGTCGATCGGTATACTTTTAGGTGGGTCTAGGACCAATATTTTAAGGCGTTACACACATCAGCACACATGCATAATACCCTCTTCACTATTGTGGTGTAGGTATAAAAAATTGTTAATATGACAATATACAAAAAATTGTTAAACATATTCAAAAGGTTTAACAAATTTTGTTTAATTAATAATGTTTGTTATTTTCTGTGTAGCAATTTGACTGCATAATCCGGCAAGAATACTCGCTCCTTGTAAAGGAACTTTACCTATCTTTCCGTTCCTTTTGGTAAAATGCTAGCAGAATTGGTTGGGTAGCAACGGCACCTAAAGGCAATCCTCCCTTAGGCTGAATATTCCAACAATTGGTAAAATATCACCTGTTTATTTTCAGGATATCCCTTTTCGAGACTTTGGGAAGTAAAGCACAAGACCACGTGAAAATCTATTTTCAACTGAAAAGCCAAACCTCCGCAAAGGTAATCTTCCACAAAGACAGAAATCATTGCACGAAAGAAGCTTTATTTCGGTGGCCGCAATCAATAGTAAGTTTGGTGCCATGCCACCTGGCGGCGACTGACTCCCTTCAGCCGCAATCGCAAAAGATCGTGAACATCTTCTGACATCTGTCAATTTTGGCCGATTCCCGATTTCCCCTAGGGATTTAACAACAAAAATTGAAATATACTTAAAATGATTTCTACCAGTTACCGGGGGAATTTGGAGGCCAATTGACAGACCCATTTCTCAAAATTAAATTATTGCCACACTATTATTTAAATAAGTCGATGTTTGCGGGCCGCATGGCACCACATCCTGCCGGGATCAATGTCATTCATATTTTATAATAAAAAAATCAGTGATCATTGTGTGTAAGCGATCTTTATTTGCCGTAAAACGACACCGGCTTCATTTTTGAAAAAACAAGGCCTGATGATGCGACCAGGGTGTAGACAGCACTAAACAGTGCATTTTTCTCTGGGTGTTATATGCCGTAGTTTTGTTATTAACCAATTTGTTAAGCCCAAAATTAATTACCTCGCTGAACACAATTTTGCGATTAAACATCTATAACAGATTCTTAAAGTAATTTTGGATAATTTGGAAGTGTTGTTCATGCGCGTATCTATTCAAGATGATTTGGCAGTGTATACTGATCATAATTGTCAAAAAGAGATCGCAATATGAAAGTTCGTTTGACAGCTACACAGAAAAAATTTTGCACCAGTAAACGCATTAATAAAAAATAAAATCAGTTTTAATTAAAAATTTAATCAAGTGAATTAAACGTTTAATCAAGTGAATTAAACGTTCAATCAAGTGAATTAAACGTATAATCAAGTGAATTAAACTTTTAATTGATATCATTAATTTGTTTACTGGTGCAAATTAATATTTTCAATTAAACGTTTAATACTATTGATTAAACGATTAATTCATTTGAGTAAACGTTTAATTCACGGGATCACATTTTTAATTAAAACTTTTTTTTTTTTAATTAATGCGTTTACTGGTGCAAAATTTTTTTCTGTGTAACTTTTATATCAGTTCTACCGGGCCTAAAATATGTACACTATTTACAAACCAAACATGTTATAGTACAGTATTGGTAATTTGTGATTTTAGGCAATTATTTTCGAATAGATATGTTTAACCTTTTTACTTACAATTCTGTCTTCAAAACTACTTCTCGGTTTCTTGGGTACTTTTAAAATTCTGTTAGAAAAGTCCTTTAAACGAAATACCGTTATTATCACCTCTTTTTTCTAAACCACATTCTCTACTTCTCGAAAAAATATTTTATCTATTTCCAAGAATACACAAACATAAACATGATTACTTCATGTGTAAGTATGTACGTATATGATCACATGTATTTAAACAAAAAAGAATAAGTTATGGCGTTTATAAGTTTTCGCATAAGTGTATAAAATATAAAATGTTTTTATAAACTCAATTTCTATTTTACAATTGAATGCGTTTAAATGTCATGTCACCATATCAGTTCTCATGGTGATTAATAGTATTTGCATAACGCATTTCTGCAAGAATATTTAGAATGTCAACATTTTTTCAATGTGTTTCCTCAACGCGTTGACTGCCTCCCTTTCTATGCAAAAATATGTCTTGTTTGGGGTTTCTTTAGTTGAATGTTAACTGCTGCTTCCTCGCCGCACAACTACCAACACAAAAGGTCTTTTCTAGATAGAAACTCAATTCCAATGATACACAAGTTAAGCCAAAGACAGCACGCAAAACCAAGTCAGCCAGCCAGCCAGCCAACAAGCAACTTTCTAAAGCTGTCTACCCCATCAAACCAGAAAGTTGATACAACCATTGAAGATACAATTCGACATTTTCACCAAACTATTTATGTTACGTCTGAATGAACACTCTCTAGAAGAGCTAACGCTTGAAAATATGTTTAATAGTGTGTGTAGAAAAATCCTTGACAAATAGTGTTACGGCTTGTGTGTGTGTGAATATGTGTGCACTTGTGAATGCGTGTTAGGGTATTTGAATGTGCTCGTATAAACGAACAATGTTATAAATGTTGTGTGTTGTGCAACAAGCAAAAAAATTACTTGCGTTCGCATATGCATATAAATATTTATGTCAGTGTGTATGTCAAGCCATACAAGTATTTAATATAAAATTCTTATTTTTATAGTTAAAAATGCGAGCATTTGAATGTTTACAAGTATCATATTAAAATTATACTCATACGAACTTTCTCACATTTGTATGCTTGAATTTTTCCTGGCGGGAAGGAGTGGTATAGAAAAAATCAGAACTTCAGTTATTCGAGGAAATACTAGTGGCCAGTCACAGCTTTGATTGTTGATTTTGGGATAATGGTGGCAAAATAAATTTTTATTAAAAAATTATTTTTATACTTTATTTTATTATATTTTATACTTTATTAAATTATTTAAGCTTAAGGTCACTTTTTTAAAAAATTAATTAAAATGTTTTTATTCGATATTTCGATTTCCGTTGGAAATCTTCTTCAGGAAATTTTTTAAAATAAAATAAAATTTGACAATAAATGGAAAAATAATATATGGAAAAATAAATTTTAAAATTTCAAAAAACAAAATTATCATAATAAATTTAAAATTCTATTTTACAAACTTTAAACAAAAAGACAAACAAACAAAAAAGGAAAACAAAATTTTAAATTTATTAAAAGCCTAAAACCTATTTTAATGTCCCTTTCCGTCAATAATAAGCTATGCCATCTGAAATTTATTTCATAAACAATCAAAGACAAATACCTATTTATAATTATCCCTTACATCAACCTATTTATTTTTATTCAATAAATGTCTATAAATTTGAGCTAAGCCCTCAGTATCTTTTTTAAAATTAATCCTTTTCTCAAATGGAACATTATTTATCTGCAACATTTCTAACATATATCTACGTTTCTTAAAACTTTCCGTATTCAAAATTGATGTGTTTTCAAAATCAGGATAATGATTAAAATCCCTACAATGAGTTGATAACGCCGTTCCATGGGCTGAATTATAATTCCTATATTTTTGGTCATGTTTATGTCCAGCTAATCTAATTTTCAGTTTTGGCCCAGTTGTTCCTACATATATTTTCCTACATTGTTCATTATCATTGCCACCACAATGAATTTTATAAACTAAATTCGACCTATCTGACTTTAGTAATCTATCCTTAGTTTTTGTGAATAATCTCCCTACATTATTTATCACCTTATGTGCCATTCTGTATTTCCCTTTATCATATATATTCGAGTTTTCTAATCTTTCTGAAAACCCAGGTACATAAGTTAATGACTTATAAATACGTGGTGCCGAAATCTCATCAATATTAGGAGATCTATCTATATTGTATTGTCTTATTAATTTGCAAATCAATTTGTTGGGAAAACTATTATTCTTCAAAATATTGCCAATAATTTCCTTATTTTTCCTAAGAAATCTATTGTCACTAATTGTTAATATCCTGTCTATTAGATTCCTAGCTGTGTTAATGATAATTCTCTTTGGGTGTTTAGAATAATAATTTAATAAAAAAGGTCGAAGAAAAAGGATTATAATTTATTTTATTATTATATTTTTACACATTTAAGTTTTTTATTCAGTTAAGATTGTGCTTCGGTAATGGTTTATTATATGTTATCTTCTGTGTCCCAGCGCGGAGAATATCGCGAAATGCTTTTTTTTTTTAATTAATATTAAAAGTGACATGCTCAATAAGCTAAAGCCCGTTTTTTACTGGGTTTCTAGTTAACTTATTGAGCAAAGAAACGAAGCACTTGAAGCTAATCTGACGTTAAGTCTTGCATTAGTCTTAATAACGTCGTTATATTGGAAGTTGAGATTTATAAAAAAGTTTTTTGTGCCGAATATTCCCAGGTAGCATTTTCAATCGTGTAAAAGTCTACTGGGAATCTCATGTAGAGCGGTTTTAATCGCCGACGAGCGCATTTTTTAATCGTAGAAGATTCCTCGCACGGGACAAACTGTTACATAAGCTGATTCCTCTGTGAGTTACTTCTACAATACAGCGAAAGACGCTTATATTAATCGTAGTGGAAATCGTTTGAGATGTGTTTTAAGATTATCCCATGAGTCTTTTAGAAAGCATGTCAAGAATCGTATGAGACTGTTGAAAGGATTTGTTTTCAACTCCTGATAGGATCAAGCGTTTTTTTCATGTCAAAACTTATAATTTTCATACAATCCAAAACAATAAAAACCTTAAGATCGCGAATTCAACACTTTCCTGTTGGAAAGTTTTATTTGGCAGTTCCTTAGGTCGGTTTGTTTTATTGAATTTCTATTGGCAATATAATTTTCATGTTTAAAAAACGTTGTTATTTAGGTTGCTTAGTAATTATTATATGTGTCCTACAGAGAGTCGCAAAAGGTTCAAAAGATTAAAAGGCAAGCGTGCCAGAAATTTATAAAAAAGTAATATAGAAGATAAAATTTTGATGTTTTTGTTATTGTTATTCGTCAGATAAGAAGATTATTTTAGGAGTTGCATATTGAACATACTCGTCTAATAAATAGCTTAAGCTAGCTGGGTTCTCTTCACACCAAAATCCGTATAAAATTTGTTTGTCTTAAAGTGACTCTTGAGGAGGCTTTATATAGGACCGACCCATGGTCAACACTGGACATACTAGTACAAGAGTTGCTATAACATAGCAACTAGTATAAAAACTACCGTCGCCAAAATTCTTATCAATTACAAAATTTATATGGAAGTAAGGGCACTAAAATCTGTTTGCAAGGGAGCTATGGTCAAACATGGGACGATGCTAAAAAAGTTTTAAGAGATTTATATTGCTTTCAGATATATTACTAACCAAAAAAGATAGTTAATGGGCACAAAGACTATTATAAAAAGAAGTTTGCAATGGAGCCATGTGAAACTGTGGACCAAATCTCACCCTTTTCTATAGGCTTCGCAACACTGTTAGCTTAAATACCAAATTTCATAAAATTATCTTGAAAACTGCGAACTGTACTTTTCGCACAAGTTAACATGGAAAGACACAACCAACCAGCCAGACCCAGACAGCCAAGAACCATTATTTTTATGTGTTACACACTTCAGCACAAACGCATATTGCCCTCTCCACTATTGTGTTGTGGGTATAAACAGTATAAATAAACCCGTTTAGCAATTTATCCTGTCATTTGCCTACAAAGCTACATTGCCACTTAGATGGGAATTAAGTGACAATCATGTTATTTCTATCCCTTTTATACAAACAAAAAATTATTTTTAAGAAAATTCATGAAAACTTTAATATTAAGCAAATTAAGAACTTTTTATCTTGAATTTTTCATACATTTTTAGTTATTATATACATACATAAATAATTTTGTTTTCTATCTGTTGCACTTCCAGCTAATGAGCTCATTTAACACTATTCAACAATAGCCAAACTGAGGAATGAATACAAAACAAACAAAAAAGGGTTTCGTGGTTCTTCCCTCGTTTCAAGAACTAAAAAGTAGTTTTTTTTTTTAATCTAGCGAAAGCCATACATTTTTCCTCTACCAAGTACCAGTGAAGGGAATTTTCTTTAGCCACATCTTCCATTGGTTTTCCCCTTTTGCTTAGGGAGTTCTTTGGTTATTTTTTTTTTTTTGGTTTGATGTTGACTTGGCTCCCCAAGAGAATAACACTTAGAGCAAAGCTAAATTAATGATTATAATGGTTACCATACAGATGCCTTTACTTCCTTTTGTCCTTCTTACAATATTACCAGCAATAAATTGAAATGGTCGTTAAAGTAGGAGAGAGAAAGCTTCAATATCTGGGTGTTAAAACACAATAGAAATGTGTTAAAAATGAAGTGACAAAAGAAACAATAAATTTATGGTTTTTGTGGTCTTTTTTTGTTTTACTTCAATAGTGTTTGTTCATTTGCGTAAATTTGTATATGTAAATATAATATCAGTAGTTTGTTTATACATTTTTTTTTTTGCTGCTTTTTGTCATGGTTTTCTGATATTTTATAATAAATGTTGACAATTGAGCATGAAATTCATTAAACAGTTAAATAAATGTACAATAAAACAAGTAAAAGTGATATATTCAGCTGTGCCGGATCTTATATACCCTTCACCGTAGCACTGAAAAGCCAACTGTTTCCTTACTTCTATGGTATGAGCGCTACGCAAAGAATTAAATTGTTTTCACAATAATGACAATTCGTCGGCTTAGGCTCGTTTTCACGACTTAACGATAGCTAAATGTAGGAAGTTATCGAACATATAATGAGTTTTTAATTATCACAAGTTCCCTTTAATCTAAAAGTGAAGGATAAGCTAAAGAGAGGAACGTTCTACCTTTAATTTTTGTCGTAAGGCTTAGATTTGAGATTGCCATATTATATTCACATATTTTTTATATATGGCAACTCCAATTATACGTATATTTTGTAAATGTAAAAAAGTACGTAGTTGCCAGTTCGTATTTTTATCTTGGCAAAAATAATCGGTATTTTCTTTTGTACTGCCACATTTTCAAAAATGTTAAGTTTATTTTATACAGAAGTTGTGAAAACGAAAAATAGTTGAAGGTAACTTTATTCCTCACTAGTGCTAAATGTACCGTTAACTATTTCGAACTTTATAGGTAGGTCGTGAAAACGGGCCTTAGAGTGTAAACCTGCTAAATCCACTTTTTAAGCAAATTGAGATTTTAATGCCGTATGGTAGAGCCTAGAGAGAGATATGCCTCATCGACCAGCATGTAGTTTTTTTTCAATTTGAGTCCTGAACTGTGTCAAATCAACAATATTTTTGGTTTTTCTCTCAAGCAGCAAATAGGAAAAATAAAAAGTTTTTTGTCTCTCCTGTAAAATTTGTTAATAGGGAGTTAGCAGGTTTACACTCTAAGCCGACGAATTGTAATGACAACTACTTACCAGGTCACGTATGAAATAACTACCACCTATTACTTAAAATTAAAAAGTTTTTCCTCTGTTATAGCCCGGAAGATGTTTTTCAATGAAAAACGAAATATCGGCACAATTATATAAATTATTATAAAATAAAAATTATAAAAAAAGACCTCGAAAGAGAAGACCCCTAAAGGTCGAAAAAAAATACAATATTGAATTGAATTACATATTTTTATTTTGTTGTAGTCTTTATAAGCCTGAAGCGCTAATTCACACAGAACAAAACTTTAAGAAACAGTACGGTTCCGTATATTACGGAACGGATGGTCAGCGTAGTACACTTCACCATATTTTTTAAAGGTAAAAAACAAAATCTAACCGGTCACAATTATAGACATATTTCAAATAATTTTATTAACATATTTTTATATAAAATATCTGTCGATTTGTTCGACAACAATTGATTCATGAAATTCAAAAGGACTATTTTAAGAGGTGCACATATAGACCAATATACTGTTAGAATGAAAGGCTTATATATCTTTTCCATAGTGGTGAAAAGCAGGTTTCTTTTTGAAATGTATTTCGAAGAGGGCTTTTCTAAATATTTATTTATTTAATTTGATACGTTTGTTCCAGTTTGAAATGGAAAAAGCTTGCATTCCACAGTTTTACAGAGAAATGTAGGTTTGGATTATGTGGTCAATTTCTTATGAAAAATTATTTTTGATATTACCGTTATAAATGACTGAATCCAGCCAGATTCTCGAAGGATAATGATATCCTGCAATGGCCGACCGAAAAGATTTCATTAAAAATTTTGTTTACTTTCATTAAAATTTTCGAGTTCATTAATGAATCTTTAAAGGGTTAATCTTATCTTAAAATGCATGGTATATATTAAAACGTTATAGATTATCTGAATATTTGTGTGTTCCAATAAATTGCATACATTTAAGATATCATTTTGCTACTAAAACAACGAAAATTCAAAAATAATTTTCGAAAAGGTCTCACCTGCGGAAACTGTAATCGCCATTTTCTCCTTTAAAGACTACCTGAATTAATTTTTTGTTTTTAATTTTATAACAGAGAGGACATCTGTATAAAAATATATTAATGGTTTGTTCATCGATTTCGGACGAAGACAATATTCACCCTTATTGTGTTTGTCGTATTTAAAATACGCCTACGACTGTTTGGTAATAGATTAAAGAGAACGTGAACTTATTTCCTTTAATATATTACCAAACAGTCGTAGGCGTATTTTACATACGCCAAGCACGATAATGGTGATTATTTGTTTTTGAATTAAATGTAAGTTTAGAGAACGAATTTTTCGTTCGTAAGTAGATAAACAGGCAGTTAATTATTTAGAGTACTCGCACGCAAATTAGTATGTATTTAACTTTTTGACCGAACACTTTTTATTCCCTACCCCACAATGAGTTATGAAGAGGGTATACTAAGTTTGTCATTCCGTTTAAAACTTTATTATTATTCTTCTCAGACCCCATCCGGCTCCGTCTGTCTGTCCGTCTATTGAAATCACGCTCACTTTCGAAAAACTCAAAAGAAATTAACGAATTGGTGCCAAAATGCTTTTAGTTATACTAAGCAGTTTTCGATTGCAATGCAGCAAAATCGGTTTAGTAGGATCAGAGCCATGAATCAAAATGTTGAACCACCACCCTGAAAAATTGATAATTTTGTTACAAAAACTAACATAAATGGTGGAGTAATGCACGGAGTGATATAAGATTTTGCAAAAGTTCTTTCTATTCGTCTGGAAATCACGAAGTAAAAGTTCGTGAAGATCGGTCCCATATAAACCCTACTCCCGGAAAATAGTTTATTACGCCTTAAACTGTAAAAAATAATGCTATCTGAATAAAATTTAAATCTTCACAGTTTTATATGACTAGAAATCACACTGTGAAATTTCGTGATGATCGGTCCATAATTTACTATAGGCCCAATATAAAGCCCACTCTGGTCAATCAGTTAAATACGACTTAAACCGTAGCAGATATAGATGTTGCGATAAAATGTTTTCTAACTTAGCTTCATATGGCCAGAAAAAATGTTATGCAATTTTGTGATGTACGGTCCATAATTTACCTTAGATCCTCCATTAAGCAGCCTTCTGAAATTTACTGTAAACGCTAAAACTAATTTCACCGCTGTATTGAAATTTATGTTTTTTTAATCCAGAAATCACTCTGCAGAATTGGTCCATAACTTACCATTTCTCCAATATAAACTCCCCTCCTGAAAATCATTTAAGCTCGGCTTTAACTATTACGAATGCTTAAAAGAAAGCATAAAACTTTCTGATTGTCGGTCAATAATATAATACAGGTCTAAACCGCGATAGTGATATCTCTTTTCTCTTTCAGAACATGTCCAAACTGTGTCGATCGGTTAAAGATTTACTGAGTAACAGGACTTTAAACTCGAAAAAAATGTTTTTCAAAATTCACCATTTTTCGCTGCATTAAGGCAATAAAAAAAATTTTGTTTCAAACGTAGTAAGCGTAAAATTGTTATCGTCGGACAAAGAATAAAGAAATAACGGCATATGTAGTGAAAACATCCGAATTTGAATTTTCATAATTTTTTTTTTTTTTTAAGAATGCTACTATAACACTGCGGAACAATAAGTTTCAGGTCTGGAATTTGATTGCAAACTTTTACTAATTTGAGCTCGCTGATTTCAAATCTAATCTTCATTTTTCTATATCAGCTCTAGTTTTCGAGATATACCGTTACGTCCAAAATTAAGGCACTTTTACTCCATATATTGGAATAACTTAAAAACGGTTGACCATATTCAGTTAAAAAAAAATCCGAAACTCGGCAACAATATTATCTTTAAGTCGTGCCTACATTGTTTTTAAATTTTCCCTTTAGTTCCAGAGATATCGTAGAATTTTTGAAGAAACAATTTACACAATTTACTGAGAAAACTGAATATCGATTTCCATACAAATATAACGCTTTTTTCCTCTTTGCATGGAAATCGATATTCAGTTTTCTCAGTAAATTTTGAATAAAATCAAAAGTTGTGCACCGATTTCCAAACCTGATTTTGTTTGAAATTATGTTAAGCTAAATGTTTTCAGACCAAAATTGTTATTTTTGTCGCGTTTTTATTTTTTATGAATTTTTAAAAAACAAAAATTGTTTTTTTTCAAAATTTCTCTATTGTTTCTGCAAAAATTTTACAATATCTCTGAAATTACAGAGAAAATTTAAGAAAAATGTAAGCACGGCTTAAAGATTATATTGTTGCCAAGTTTCGGATTTTTTAACTGAATATGGTCCTGTAACTCAGTAAATCTTTATCCGATAGACACAGTTTGGACATGTTCTGAAAGAGAAAAGAGATGTCTATGCAAATTATTAAATCTTGTACAATGCAGTTGAACAGTTCTTGAGATTTTTTGAAATACCTAAAACAACTACAGAAAAACACGATTTTCGCGTATATCTCGAAAACGCTTCTTAAGAAAAATAAATGAATGCCATATTTGTGATCAGCAGCCCCGATTTATCTTAGAAAACATCTAATTTTTGAGGTTATAGCAAAATGTTAAAAATTTGTGAACCAGTGTAATTGAACAGCCGTGGAGTGTATCAAAGATTCGGCACAGCCGAATATAGCATTCTAACTTGTTTGATTTTATTTTGTTATCACATATTTAATTTGAAAACATGAAAATAATTTTATTTCAAAATGTAACAAGAAAATACAATATAATAGTCTGGTGGTGTATAAAAGTCATTCCTAAAAAAATTTAAGGAATAGAACTATTACAAAAAAGCTTTATAAAATACATAACTGAAATTTAGCTCATAGAATAAATTCGAAAAATAAAATGTTGAATATAATATAAAGTAACCTACGAAAGGAAATAATTCCCAGTTTCTAATTTTATTTTATATTTTTAATTTTTTCTTTTTCAATGAAAATACGGTCGTAACCGGCTTATGATATAGAATTAGATCTATGTCGACGTACGACGTAGATACGCTTTTACGTCTATGCCAGCTATTGTGTGCCTTTGTATAAAATGAATACGTTTTAATTTGACAACGTACCTATGTCGTTCGCTACTACATACTTCCATATGGTGTAATTGTGTTCCTACGGTTAATTACACATTTTGTTCGGTATTCGAAGAATGGACATTTAAAAATAGCCGGCTTAAGCAAAACTAAAGAAAGCGATTTCAACCGGTCGAAAAATAACCGTTTAATCTCCCTAATTACACAATTTGATTTCAATAAATTTATACAATCTAATTAATAAAATCCTTTAACAGGGTACTTTCATTTCGTGCAAGCGGATTAAAATACACTTCCTAGAAATGTTGTTAAATTTATTTTATTATGATAAAAATTACAAGGAATAATATTTTATTGAATATAATATTCGTTAAATAGTTAAAAAAAAATAGTTTGTATGTACTTTTTTGCCGTTCGAATTGCTTTTACGCTCTACATGTAAAATTATTGTTTTTATTTTAATTATTTGCTACAATGTAATTTTTCATTTAAAATTTAATATTTTTTATTATTATTAATAGCAATTGATATGAAATCATTACAACAAAAACTTAAGTACTTTTTATATCATTTACCTGAAATTTAAATGCGTTTTTTAATACTGAAATTGAAGAAAAGGTTAAATTCTTTTAAGCTTGTTTAATTATAATTAAACATTATAATTATTATAATTATTATTTATTAATGCTTTATATATTTTAATTAAAATTTGAAAATAATATTTAAAATATACTTTAAAGAAGTTAAAGGCGACTGGGACTTCTCTTTAACGGCCACAGCTTTAACCTGTGGGAAATTTGTGTCAATTATTATTAAAGCACTTATCCCGTGAATGGTGAGCACAATATTTTTATAAAAAGGAACGAATTGTAATAAGCGAAAACAAGACATATCCTTCAACTGGTGATATTCCGTCGTATTCATAAAAATATTTTTAACCCTCCGATGATTGACAGTTCTGAACTTCACGGCCGTGTAAAAAGGTCCCTACGGACCTTTTTTGTAAATCATGTTTTTTTCATATAAAAAATTTTTTTTTTAATTTTTTTTGTGTTTATTGTTTATAACTAAATTCTACATACAAAAATAGTTTTTTCAATTTTTTTAAAGGCAAGGAAAGGCACAATATTCTAATTTTATACTACTAGCAATAAACCAGTTCTTAGAATTTTTTGTTCTTAGTATTTTGTTCTTATTATTTTTTGTTCTTAGTATTTTTGTTCTTAGAATTTTTTCTTAGAATTTTTTGTTTTTATCCTCATCCCTTCTTTGAGTTTAGGTCTTTGTGTTCAGAACAAGTAAATTATGTGTTGAAACAATTAAAAAAATTATAATGATGCCCAAAAACATTCATTTATTAGTGAAATTCATCACAAGGTCCATACGGACCTATTCACACGTCCGCGTACTATTCTCACTAAAACCTCAATAACTCCTAAAGTAATGATCCGATCGGCTTGATTTTTTTCCAAAAGATACGCAACAAAATACTCTTGGAATACAGAGTAACTTTGGGGGGGGGGGGGGGTTGTAGTGGCCGAAATAGGAGTAATTGCAGTCCCTAGGGACCTTCTCACTCATCGGAGGGTTAATAAAATAAAGGCTTACAAAAGAGATTTTCTATGAAAATTTTCCTAAAAAAGCGTTTGTTAAATTTAATAATCATTCATGAATACGGGGGAATGTATTTAAAGTATAATTACTCTAGAGGAAAGGTAATTGACACAAAAGTAGATGGGCCTGGATTTAGTGGGGGTAGTGGCTGATTATCTCAGGTTCTATTATTTTATATAAAGTGGATCTATAACATAAATATGGTTCAATCGGGACAATGTCTGCAATAGATACTAATTTAAACGAAATTGATTGTGTACGTTTAGGTTATTTCAGTAGCTTGTTACAAATTGTCAAATTGGTGCGACTTAATATCCTCCTAGGTCATCGCCTGTTAAAAAGTGACAAGTCCCCTTCAAATAAAGAAACGGGCCAAACAGGCAAAAACACACAATGCATCCTTGATGAGATATGTGGGTCCAGGCTAAATGACCTTCTGGGATATCACACGGCTACGGCTTCAGGCTGGATATGGTACCATATTAGTAATATCTTATCAAACGAAAGTCTTTTGACTCTTCTTGATGGTTTTTTTCTTAACTTTTGTTGGGGCAGCTATATTTAGGTATTTGGTATGGCTTAAATTTCTAATGAAAATATGAAAATATTACTCAATTGTTACAAAGAAAAAAATGTTGCACCCGTAAAAGCATTAATCAAAAATAAAATCCGTTTTAATTAAAAAATTAATCAAGTGAATTAAACGCTTATTCAAGTGAATTAAACGCTTATTCAAGTGAATTAAACGTTTAATCAGATATTTTTAATTTGCTTACTGGTGCAATTTAATATTGGTAATTAAGCGTTTAATTTACTTGATTAAATTTTTAATTAAAATTGATTTCATGTTTGATTAATAGTTTTACAGGTGCAAAATTGTTTTCCGTGTAGCTCTGGTAACGTTAATATCATTCTACCCCCCCAATTTCACCAAGTTCAGATATAATTAATTATCAGTTTTAGCTGTCAAAACATATTGTCAACTGGAAGTTAAAGTAATTGTTAGCTTTAACTGAATTTGGTGAAACTGGGGGCTAGTTAGTTAGTTTCAAAATTGTGATGGGTTTCGGAAATATTACGACTGATTCAGTCAAACTAATATTTATATTTACGGCCAATTTCATCATGTTCAGTTAAAATTAACTATCAGTTATAACTGTCAAAAACATATCGTTAACTAAAAATGAAAGTAATAATTAGTTATTTTATTAACTCGAAATCCCCTCTTACTTTAAAAAACAATAACTTACAACTACAAAAGAATTTTTATGTAAATTGTATCAAAATTATAAACCAGTAACTTTGACTTATTTGGAATATTCTTTTATACTCTTTAAAAAATATTTTTTTTCCATACAAAATGTTCATTATTTGACTATTACTCCAATTAAGTCTTTAACACCACAAAAATATAAAATAAATGTTTATTCCAACAATTTTGAATGCATTTTTTAAATTCCCATTTTATGTGTGGTAATTTCCAATATTTCGTTTTATTCTGAAATCATAAGCTAATAATAATGGTGTTAATAAAATATTACTCATACGCTCAGTGAACTGTAATAAAAAATATTAACAGTGGGGGAGAAAGTTACAGTTATAAAACTATGAAATACTAAAGAGCAGCACAAGTCCACACAAAAATTTTACATTTAAAATTTTTTTTGCTTTTAGAAAAATTTGCAAAAAAAATTGTAAAAAACATATGCAATTATTACAAATTTGTACGAAAATTTGCCGTTTTTTTTTTTGTTGTAAAATTTTGACAATTTATAGAAAGTTATACAAAATTTCGGAATCTTAAACAAAGTTTACAATTTAAACCAAATTTTGAAAAAAATATTGCAGTTTGCGGAAAATTACCAGGTGTGTATAACTTAAAAATTTGGAATTTACATCGTTTGTGTCTTTAATAACTTATGTATCTGGAATTTAGGAGGACGGACTAACAACCGTCATGACGCGTCATTTTATTTTTTTATTTTATTTATTGATTTGAATTACCCCATACACAAGACTTAGAGTCTTATTTTGCAGTATGGAACTGAGAATGTGTAAAATTATAAATCATTAATTAATTAACAACTTAATAACTAATTACAATTTTATATATAAAGCAAAACTAATTAAAATCAAACAAAATTTAAATAATTTAATCATATGTACTTTAATCTTTAATAATTATGTTTCAAATTGTTATGCTGTTTAAAATATTTTGATTAAATTTTCGTGCGTTACTTAAAAGTTGAAGGTTATGGGGTATAGAATTTAAGAGAGATACTGAGAATATGTAGAAATCCCACTCCGAAATTAAACTTTTGTATCCAAACGATCTATTACCCTGCTTGTATTTGAAATACAAAGTTTGCCGTACAGATCATCAGAGTTGTGGTTATATATTATCTTATGTAAAAAAACAGACTCTCATGTTTCGAAGATTATCTAAAGAAAGACCATATAGCCGAGATGAAAACAAAGATATACTAGAACGCCTTTTAAGTCCATACACGAAACGGACTATGTTATTAAATGCAACTTTCAATTTTGCTTTACTAATTGCATCACATTTAGCAAAGATAAATTTTGGCAAGTAGCATTCTTTTTTTTAAAGGTGTACAATGCTGGGTCTGCCAAAGAGTTAAAATCATAGAAAAGGTGCGACCACAAGCATAGTTAATGTGGTTCGACCACGTAAGAGTGTCTTTAAAAAATATTCCGAGATTCTTAGCAGATTTGACTATTTCAATTTGTTGGTTATTTATAAATATATTGGGAATAATATTTTTTTTATTAAGTCGCCTTTGAATAACTATGAATACAAAGCATAAAAAAATGTTCCAATTGATTTAAAAAAATTCTTCCTAGAGTAATCTAAAATTAATATTCCTGAAATCTCGAAAAGTATTTCTCTCAACCGGTATTACAAGTTGGAAATTGTAAGTCGTGAAAATAAGACCATGTTTGCAGAAACATGACGCAGACACTTAGTTTGATTTATTTCATTGAATGAAATAAAGTATAAAAAAAAATTTTTGCATCAAAAACGTCGAACCTTTGGTAAACAACGTCAAACTTGCGGAAAGTTTAGTTTTACTTATAAAATTTTTTAATTTAAAAAAAAAGTTCAGCCGTCAACCTCGACTCGTTGTCAATAACGGATTTACTGTTACCGCAATTGAGGTCACTTTCACTTTTGCGCGAGAAATTCCATGGCCGTGCTATCTCGCGTCGTGGCGACGTTAATTGGCGAACACAATCATGTGATTTGACACCATTTGAACTCTGCGATAATTTTATTCTCTTTTTTACCCAGCATAATAAATAAAATGTTCAAAATTAAACAAACAACGAACTAACTATTAGCTTTTGTCTACTTTTTACTTTAAAAATCTTCACAGCAACCAAAATTTATGGCTGACCTTTAGTTAACTGACATCGGCATCAGTTGCAATCCGTAATATACAAAAGGCAACTCAAATAAAGTCGGTTGCCATTCATAATCGGTACGTTTGAAAGTTGTGGTTAGGAACTTTGCCTCATTTGCTACTTTGTTGTAACCTTGTCCCGTCCGACTATCATTTATTTCAATCAATGTGTAACGGTCTAACAAGAATAGGCTTCGCTTAAGACCGGGGCATCGGCTTATGGCTTGATTCATTCCTGGCCTCAAAAAAAGGACAGTTTATTGTCGCGCAATCCACAAGAGGATGTAAAAAGGCCATTATTTAGAATAAAATTATATGGGTTAAGTGTTTTAAAAAATCTCTCTAAAATATTCTAAAAACTCCTCTACTTTCATACCAGTGATGCCAACTCTTGGGATACTAAACGCATAAATAAATGTAAAAAATAGGCTAAAAAAGTTTAAATTGACAAGTTGTCATCACTTACTAATACTGCAATATTTTTTTTAACAAATATACGAGTACTAGTAATTTTGAAATCAATGAAGAGCTACATCGCAAAGAAAAATCAATCTATCTGTACTTAAATCAAGTTGAGGCGGTGTCAAAAGAACGCTTAGTACGGATCTCCTTAAATCAAGTTCAGAATGCTTGATTCAAGTACGGATTACTCAAGTGCCCTGTACTGAAAATATTCCGCAAAATTTATCTCAAAACTGTGTTTAATTCAAGAATTTTTAAGCTGTTTTAAACCAGAATTCGTACTTGAAATAATCCACTTTACCCGAGAGAACTCAGAGAGAGAATATTATTATTTAATTACCGGTTTACACATATGGCCCATTTCACCTTTGTTGTTGTATCCCTTTGTTCACAGAAGAACTCGCAGCTATAAGACACCAGCAGCATGCCCGATATGGTTTTCGTAATTATTCTACTTTGAAAGTTGGGTGTAAATATTTAACCAAATAATTTTAACAAATAGCATTCGGAAATTCTTGCTTCTTGTTTTACTTTTTAAACATAGAAACGTCATGTAAGTTTGTTGTTGTTTTTACACAAAACAAGCAAATCGTTTTTACTTTCTTTTGTAGAGTTGTTTTTGTTGTTTTTACAAGAAACTTTCAAACACACCCGTATGCACGCATATAAAATGCAATGGTTTTCGAAAGTAAACCAGTCTTAATTCTTTTAAGTACTCTTTGGTCTTGTTCATACTAAAATTTTTAAGCACGACTCGTACTAAAAGAAAGTGGCAAAAACTTTAATTTAGTATGATTTTTTTCTTTCTGTGTAGTAACTAAAAGAGATTTTAAAATCAACTGCGAAACAAAACTCTCACAAACCTTTAAATCCAAATCTGTTTGCATTTTTCTAGCCATCAGTGTAATACTTTTTATTTTATACAAATATGATTTTTGTATTTAACTTTATGATATGGATTTTTTTTTTTGTGTTTAAAGTATATTCGGCTGTGAAAATAGTATTTTTATCATGAATTTTATTTAGAATTTTTTCGCCCGACTACCACATGTTTTGTATTTGAAGCGCTTGAATACATCTGTTGTGACCAAGCTTTTAAAAATGGTCATAAATTATTCACTTAAAAATTTAAATGTATATTTTTTCCTTTTTTGTTTTTTAATATTTTATATAAATATATTGTTTGTTGGTGTAAAAAATTTGGGCGTTTCATAGTTAAAGTTTGTTTAACAAAAAAAAAAAAAAGAAAGAAAAAAAAATGAAAACAAAAATAGCAAAAAATTATTTGTTGTATTTGCTTGTAATTTCCCTGAACTATTCAAGCGAATTGTTTCATTTTATTAAACTTTAAAAGCATATGAGTGTGTGGGTGTTTATGTGTGAGTATTTGTGTGTTAATGAATCTACATTGAATTACTGCATGCTACAAATCATTGAAACAAATTTTGTTTTGTTATTGTTTTCTGTTACAATGGCGCGCTCAGTATTCATTGCAGCTAAAAGTGCGAAACAATAACTGCAGTAATTTTCAAATAAAATATTTCATTTGTTCATTTATTTAATTGCTATTGTGCATATTTATTTATAAAGTTTCGATTTCTTTGTTTTTGTTTTTGCTTTCGCTATTGTAGTTATTTGAGTATTTTTTTTTTTCTTCTTTAATTTCAACTATAAATTCAATTTATTCGTTTTTTGTATAAATTGTATTAAAGTTTTAGTCATTTTGTACAAATTCATTCAGAAAATATCACGTTCTCTCTTGCATAAAGTTTGTTAAAACATTTTAGAAATTGTTTCACGACCTTCGCTAATGAGTATTCAATTTTATTCCAATTTAAATGTTTTCAAAATTAGTATTGGGAAACTTTTGTAAGGTCATGCTGGCGAAGCAGAAGATGAAAAGGGTTTTAATTTATAACATGATAATTAGTGAATGTTAAGAGGGGGAGATAGAACAAAATATTTATTTAGTTACTTGTTTAAAATTGTATTGTTATTTTAATTATTTTTTTTTTTTTTTTGAGAATACTTGGATAGAATATTTGTTTTATATGTATATGTATGAAAGGCGAATTTACCTTGTATGTATGAAAGTAGTTAAAATGTTTCAAAGCAACTCAAAAATTCAAATCTATGTATTTAACACAGAAAAAAATAAAGTTGATTTGAATTAAAAAAAATTTGCGATATAAATTTAAAAAATTAGTTAAAATTAATACTACACTTGATTAAACGTTTAATTGACTTCATTAAATTTTTAATTAAAAACGATTTGATTTTTGATTAATGTTTTAATTGGTGAACAGTTTTGGAGAATTTTTTCTGTGTATGGTTTACGGCTGAACTTATGTTAAAACTCAAATGAACGACAAATTGTTGTTATAACGAATTATGTTTATTAAACAAAATTTTTAAAGTAACAAGCACATTTTTAAATTATAAAAAAAAAATCTATTAAATACGAATCATACTCAAAAGTCTTTATTTTAACAAAAACATTTGCTAGGAAGTCTGAATATTATAATTAAAATTATAATTAAAATTTTGGACAGAATTGTTCAAACTAAAACAGATCAATAAATGAAATTTGAAAAATATGGTGAAAAATTTCAAAGCAAAAGTTACTAAAAATTAGTTACATTCGACTTTCGATAATTTGAAATTCACTGGACCAGAGAAAAAAAATCAAAATATCTAAAGTTTAAATTCAAGGCCAAAATAGAAATTTAATATAAGAAGGGTTTGTTTAAGAGCCAATGCTACTCATCAAGCTTACGAATGTATGTGTTGGTAATATTTTGATTTTCTTAGCACAGCCACACATTTACCTTGCTTGTCATATTTTCCCAATTCACATTCCGTTAACCCTAGAATGTACGTTCCATCCCTAATGAACCAATCCCACATGGATAGTCTAAAAAAATGACTAAATTAGACAAAATCGTAAAATTACAAAACAGACGATTATGTTTTAAAAATAAGGGGAAAAATATTAAATATTTTTAAAAATGACTGCTTGATAAAAATATAAGAAAAAATTTCTATTCTTTGAAATAAAACGTTACATTACCATTATCAAATCAAAAAGACAAAATTTTACTAGAAAAAATTGTTTAAAAAAAAAAAATTAAAAAAAAAACAATACATATAATGAAAAATTTTCTGTCTCTACAAAAATATGCTTTGGAGTAAAGACTTTCACGAAATAAACAGCTGATTGTTTGTGAAGAAAAATAGAACTCTCTTCTTGGGGAGCACTGCTTTAAAGCAGTGATGAATACTTACTCATTAAAGCATGTCAAGAAAACTCTATTCTTGGAAAGAACTTGTACAAATGAGTCATGGTTACATAAATACATACTCACGCATGAACTAATCATGTTTTTTTTGTGTGCTGTTTTTAATAGAAAAAATATTTTTCGAGAAGTAGAGAATGTAGCTTCGGAAAAAGAGGCACTTACTTTGTTACTCTTAAAGGATTTTTTTCTTAACAGAATTTTAAAAGTTTTTAAGACAAAATTATAAGCTACAGAGTCAAACAAGTCCATATGAAAGGAATTGGCTTAAATCACAGTCAATAAATATTAAAGCTGCAGTTTTGCTTTTTAATCTTTTTAGTTCTTATTTTATCAATGGAAACTGTATTGGATTTGCAAAGTAATTTTTTTTTTAAATTATCCAATTAAATTTTTTGATCTGTCTAAAAGCTTGCATATTTGTATAGATTGAAAAGTACTAATTAGAATGGGCCAAACTTGGAACATTGCATAACACTTGAACTTACATTTATTAAAAAAAAAATTGGAAGAACATACAAAAATATTAAAAACATTTTAATCATACCTAGAAATATCACAATCAATTATATTACGTTTGCTTACTTTTATGTACATTTTCATTCATACATTTGAAATTTAACCAAAAAATCTTCGTATTTGTCGCCTTGTCTTCTTATTATACCATATTGCGTATTTGTTGTTGATTATTTACATACAAAACTGTTGTCTCATTATATGATTGATTTTATGTGTTTTCAAAAATTTTGTATTTATGCCAGAGAGACGATTGAGCATGTACTGTGCCACTGTCCTAGCATGCAGGGTCTAAGACAGAAGTGGCTAGGAGACTGGGGTGTATCAGTGGATATAATCCAGTCTATCTACTGGGGTTTGTCAGGGTAATAATGAGGGCACTAAAGTGGGAGTTTTGTTCTATGTAGTACAGTGAAGGGCATTTTGGCAAATCCTATAAGCTTCTTCGTGTGGTCTGTGACAATGTACGTTCGGCTGTTGCTTTGTTGTCATTTCTTGTTGATGAGCGTCATTCGTTTTCTGCTGCTTCACTGATGTAAAGGGTGTTTTTTATAGAGTGATACAAGTTTAAACGGTCTTAATTGGATAGAAAATTTTATGAAAATTTTATGACATTAATGCTTAAATATTGGTGTTTTCTTTTCTGACAACAATGTTCCATGTATGCTACCATTTGCGCAGGTTTTTGTTCTATTCTAAAACATGTGAAAAGTTGACGTTTTCCTTTCTAAATATGTTGCAAAAATAAATGGCAAAATTTTTAACAACAACTACTTTGATTATTGAAAATCAGTGTTGTTAACGCTTATTGTAATTCAAAGAAAATTTAATGTTGAAAATTGCTACAACAGCGGTGAATATCACTTATTAGTACAAACTTTGCATTCAATATTTAACATGCTTAATACACATTAGTGTTGAGTGTAAAACGTATCTATTGTTTTGTTCCATTGTAATTTAGAAAAATGTATCAGTTTATAAAGGTGCGTGTAACCTATAAATATATTACACAATTATAATGCATTATTATTTTTTAGAAAAGAAAACACCATATGCTTTCGGCCATGTGGCCGCCACGGCTGGCGCGAAGAAGGCGCAATCTGGAACACCATTTTTCAACAACTTTTAGCATTTTGACCATCATTGTTTTTGAAGCAATATGGGCCAATGTCTCCGCAAGCCCATAAAGCGCACCAAGCAGTAATTTTCTGAGGATGTAATGGTGTTTCGACGAAACCTTGTGGATGCTTCTCACTCCAAATGCGACGAATTTTCTTTTTCACCTACCAATTCAACCAGAAATGGGCTTCATCGGAAAATAAAATTTTGAATGGAAATTCAAAATCAATATTAATTTATGCTTCAGCCCATTCGCCGAATTATTTTGATTAAAAATTTCTACAATTTGCACGCGTTGCTCTAGTATAAGTCTACCCATAATGAAATGTCAAAGCAAATTAAACAATAAGCAACTATCAGCTGTTAAATGGGTGGTCAAATAAAGCAGTGATGGCAACTCAAAGTTGTATCACTCCAAAAAAACACCCGTTACTAACTATCTTAAAACTATCTGTCAATTTTTTTTTCTTCTTTACTTCTCTCGTTATTCTTCTCTATAATAAAGGGATTCACATTGGACCGCATTGGTCTCCGAGTGGAGGTGTGCCTCTGGGCGCAAAACCCTTCTTACCCTAACCGTTCCTTATATTAATTACTATTTCAACTCAAATAGAAACTCCCATACTTGGTTTAATTTTATGGTATCAACCAGTGTTGCCAGTGAAGTTTCAAGAAAGATACCCCTCGAGGGAAACGAACTGACACCGAAGTAGTCCCGTGATAGGTCTTTGGTGGTAGAGACCGGTTCGAGTTCTTACATATTATATGAATAATACCTATCACTTTTACATAGGGTTGTCATTGGAGGGAGTCAATTGACACCATTTGACCAGTCACAGGTCTATTCTCCATGAACGTACTTTGTGTTAGTTACTAAAATGTAGTATTATTTCCATTCAATGTAGTATTATTTCAATAAAACAAGTCCTAGAATTAAATTCAAGAACCAAATTTTAGAAAGTACCAAAAAATGTGTCACAGCTCCGGTGAAGACTGTACTGAAATGGATTACTTTTTCTACTTTTTTGTTCTTCCAGTTAAGGGATTGGTTCTTCTTTCACTGATGAGTCCTTTCTTTTTGTACTTGTTCTATTTTCACAAATCCCAGGACTAGTCTGTTGGAACCAATTGACACAAATTTCCCGCAGGGACATTAAAGTTTCCAAAAGGATACCCTTCTTCCCAAAAAGATTCATTTTGAAAAAAATTTAAAAATCCAGCTTAAACGTTTAACATTTATTATTTTAACATTTGTTTTTCATATTTAATGAACATTGTAAAGAAAATGCTATCATATTAATTAATTTTTATATTTATTTACGTCATACATATTAGGCAGGTATATACATTTTAAAAATGCAACCTTATAACGGGTCCGCCATCTAACGTTTGCTTATTTCGTGAATGGTAACACTTAGTTCATGTTTGATTTGACACATAATTAGTTTTATCCTTCCGCTGAACGAATATGGTTAAGTAAACGCTTGAACAACGCTGGGAAATATTGCGACATTACTTTGAAAATCATGGTAAAAAAATCATCTGCAACATGTGTGCGAAAATTGCGTACGGATTTTAGAAGAGGAGAAGCACCGTCAGCTCCGTATGTTCGTTATCTTGTAAAAAAAAGTGAAAGAAACTGGCATCCTCATCGCTAAACCAAAGCGTGAAAAGCCAAAAACAGTGCGTACACCCGAGAATGCTGCTGTGGCAGAAAGTGTGCTTGAAGCGCCATCAACATCAATTCACCGTCGTTCTCAACAATAGTACATTTCGGAGACATCATTGAGACGAATTTTGCATAAAGACCTTGGTATGACGCCATACAAAGTCCAATTGGTACAGGAGTTGAAGCCAACTGACCATCCAATGCGTTTTCGCTTTGCTAAGTGGGCCTGCGATCGACTTACAGAAGATACCGATTTTCCCAAAAAAATCATCTTTTCAGATGAAGCTCATTTTGATCTTGGCGGGTATGTAAACAAGCAAAATTGCTTATTTCGTTATCGGGCCATGTTGAACGAATTTTTGTTCACAAAAATTAAAGAGGAGGATATTGGCAACATTTGGTTTCAACAGGACGCATTATCAGCATATTATCAGCCGCAGAGCTGATGTCGTTTGGCCACCCCGGAGCTGCGATTTGACACCGTTGGACTATTATTTGTGGGGTGCCGTCAAAGATAAGTGTTACGCCGACAAGCCAGAGACAATTGACGCTTTAAAGGACAATATTCGTGAAGCCATTGGTGTAATACAGCTGCACACAATCGATAAAGTGCTTAAAATTTGGACCGATCGTGTAGGCTACTGCATGGCCAGCCGAGGCAGCCATTTGAGTGAAATTATTTTCCATTATAAACCGGAAGGATTGTTCTTTCAAATAAAAAAAGAAATTTGAGAAAATATTCAGTGGTTTTTTTTATAGCATTTTCAAATAAAAAAAAAGTTATTTGGCAGACCCTTTATTTAATTATATGTAACTATCTTTGGATGTTATCAAAACCAATTCATTTTTTAAAAATTAACACATACGCAAGAATAAGCAGACTATAGAAGAATAAGAGCGGAAGGCGGAACATTTCTTCCGCTAAACAAGAGCGTCAACGTTGTGTCACAACCAGTAGTGTTAACTTTCTTGTTTAATAGAACCCACATAACAGAAATAAAAAGAAGAGAACAAGCCGCTAGATTGACAAAAAGTAACTAAATTGCCATTTTTTATTAATAATAGCGGCCAACTTCACTATTAAACGCGCTGTCAAAATCGGATTTTCCAATTGAAAAGCGTTGACGCCGCGCTATTTAGGGATGCTTCATACAAATTGTATGGGCATGAGAATTTTTGACAGCTAAAAAACGCTTTCCGCTTTAACAAAAAAATATATTTTATTTTCGTATTTAGTTGTCACTGCTTTTTTCAGTATTCCTTGTGAAATGATAACTCTAAAGCTTGATTCACCCATGCGTTCCGAACAATATTTTTGACCGGACAAAATATTTTTTTTAATGAGTTTGACGTCTTACTTCTGAGAGAAAGAGAGAGATAGAAATTATTTTGTTCGGCAAATTTTTGCTTGAATTGTTTTAATTTTAATTTTTGTTCAGAACAAAATGAACTTAGTTGCCACTTTAATTCAATTTGTAAATAAAAGTTGAAATTATTGTTTTTTGCTGAATAATTAAATAAAAGAATAATTTAATTAAAAATAATAAAATCACTTTCCTTTTTTCGTCCATTTTCTTTAACACACTTTTAGAAAACAATTTAAAATAAGTAGTTTGCTAGTTGTGCTGCCATTTTGTAAAATTGTTTGCATCTGTAAACCATATGGCTTTGTTTTTTCGAACAAATTTTTGAAATGGGTGAATCGCTCTGCAGAATACTCTCAGTAAAAAAATTATTCTCCGGACAAAAATATTGTTTGGAACGCATGGATGAATCCACCTTAAACGTTATCAGAGATGGAAAGTTTACTATTTTATTTCTAAACAATTTGCCTATAGTACCTGAAGTCATCAAAAGATACGAAAAATGTATCTTTCGTACCCTAGTGGCATCACTGGTATCAACAAATGTGAATGGCAAATTTTGTTATAACTAGAAAAAGAAACAATTAATAAAAAAACTGGAATTAGGTATAAATTAAATAAATAGCTTTTTTTAGTTTTATTTGTCACATATTGTAATTGAGGAGCTCCAAAACAAAACAGAACAATTCCACTCTTACAATGTTTGCATAAATGAACAAAAAAAAAACTTAATTAAAGCTAGTACCGTGTATGTTTGTATGTGAAATTGTTGCGTTTTGATCCGATTTAAAGTAAATTAATTCGTTAAAACAATGACCATAAAGACTAAAGTATTTTAAATACTAATCAGTAAAAAAACATGAAACATGGAATTGTTGCGGTGTGTTATAGACCTCCTCAATTATTGTGTAAAAAGAAATTTGCTAATCTTCTTAAAAAGTTTACGCAAAGTGAATTAACAATGTTAATTGAATTGATATTTTCCATTTTTGACATTTTGCAATACGATACAACAAATTTGTATATTCACAAGTGCATAAACAAAGACTGTATCTTTTTAAACGATAAGCCATACAATAGAGCTTGTGAATTGGTCAAGTATATTTCAAGAGTAACATGTTTTAGTTTTAAGAGTGTGTTTTAAGTGCGGTAGAAGGTGTTAGTTGTCAAACGAGTTTTCATGTTGCGCATCCATTTTGATATTTATGTTCAGTATACCCTGGCGAATTACCATGAATAGATTTGCGCTTACACAATACTACCAAATTTTCCAAAGTTTCTTTGGAAATCAGTTATCGATGTTTCAACTATAAGAAAAGGAAGTTCATTGAAAGAATTTTTTAACCTTTTGTACTCTAACATTTCACTTTTTTTTTGTTAAGTTTCCCTCTGAATCTCGGAAAATTGTCAAACTAAACTAAATTTAATTCTTACTTTATTTTAAAGTCATAATGCTAATTGCAGTCAATTTATTGTAAACGAATTTCTTTTGTTCATTTTTCACTTTTATTTGGATTCTTACAATATCATTTTTAAAATTTACTCGCCATAAAAATTGTTCATTGTTAGTTAAGTAAAAATATTTCAAATCTATTTTATAGTTTTGTAAAATTGTTTTCTTTTTATTTTGCGACATTCTCCAGCTAATATACTGCTCTACCACAATAACAAAAAAAAAAAAAAACTCTTGAAGAAAAATAAAAATGCGACAATTTCATCATTTTATTATTTTGAGTTTTCTTTAAGTAACAAAATTACATTGCAACTGCTGCCAAGATGCAATAGCAGTTAAGTTTATCTTATACATTTTTAGTTTGTGTTGCAAAGACATTTTACACATTCAAAGACACCTACTAAATCTTGTGTAGTAGTAGTTGCAGTAGTCCTTACCCGACACCATCATGCATTTTGTTTAGCTTTAATATTAACCAACCCCTAGAGTCACTCACCGTAAACCACAGCACTCGTAGAAAATTGTTATTTTTATATTCGAAAATTTAATTTAATGTCATTGTAAAAACTAAACATTTCTATGAGTGTTGGAGTGTTTTATTCGTTGCCCAACCACCTCCCACCATCTACAACTAGCCAAAACCCCCTTAACGCAGCCATGTTTAAAATAAATATTATTTGATTTTTATTATATTTCCTTCTTTTGGGTTTTCCGCTACATTTAAGTGAGTGTATGTGTGTAAGTGTGTGTGTGTGTGTATGTATGTGTATTCCTACTTTTGTGTGATTATTAGAAATTGTATTTCTCGGTAAGAGAACTTTTAGTTTTTCTTGTTTCTTTTTGTGTTGTTATTGGCTCCTTAAAGACCTCTATACGTTTTGGTTCTTCTTCTGTGTGTTTTTGTTTTCTTCTGTTCTTGTTGTCTTTTTATACTCTATTCGCAGGAAGTTCCGGTTCTTAGCGATGGCATTTATCATATTGACTCTTTCATTTTGGATGCACCGAAAACCGCCATTTGTGTAGGTTTACAAGATGATTACAAGTTTAGCTTTAAGCCAGGATATGAGCATGACTACCCAGCAAGTGGCCATGATAACATAATGAGCATTGACATGTGCGAAGAAGACATAAGCTCGAATACAAGTTTTGAGGAAAACTCAAACTATACATCACAGTCGGATAATAAAAATTCTATTAATTCAATACAATTACATAAAAACTGTTGTTCATCTTATAACGAAAACTATCAGATAAATAATGAAAACAGTACTGACGAACAAGATGAGGAAGAAGTTAAACATGTCTTTGATAATGATGAATTCATTATAGTACCACATGTACCACCAAAACTAATAACATCACATTGTAATCTCCACTCTGGCTTAATTATATTTCCCCAACTGGATAATGAGTTGCTAACAACACCAACTACTTCGGATTCCTGCAACAGTTCACCAGCACCCTCATCGAGCACCGCCAATACCACCAATTCCTCAGGAGACTCTAATTATAATTCTGCTAACCATCTTGCTGCCACAGCCACCGTCACAAGCTCCACTTTGGCAACTTCCTGCCATCGGGATGACACGCTAAACTTTCAGTGTTTTATGCAAAAATGCGCACATTAAAAGCTAAAGACCCAAGACATTTTTGGGTTTTTTTTATTTTTTCACTACTTTTCTTTTGTAAGCTTAAGAATAATTTTCTCCACGAAAAGAAAATTTATAAAATAATATTTAAAGTAAAATATATATGTATGTATATTATATGTATGTATGTCATATCAGCGTAGTTGTTTAAAACAATAAGATGCACAAAAATTTAATAGGAAATATGTACACTAAAAGATATTTGAAAATTGATGGTCCAGCACAGTGATTGAGAGAGAACTAAAGGACCATTATTACAAGTTGCCGTTAGTTAAAGGTTTCAACTTTACTTTAACCTATCTAGTTTAACTTGCCTTTGATGTGTTGCTCACTTAAAAGTTGTAATAGTGATAAACTTTTAAGACTAGGGAAAAAATCCTACCTTTAACGATCTGCAAGTTGTGAAGTTAAAAGTTTTAAAAAGATACTGGATCACGAGTATTAAATTAATCTTTTGTAAGTATTAAAGTAATCTTTTCGATCTAAGATCCAATAAAGTATATTCTGGGTCCTAATGATTAGCAAAGTGGTTTGAACGACGTCCGTCTGTCCGTGTGTATGTAGAAATGCGTTTTCCGAAGATCACAGGAATTATAGGGACCAGGTTATTATATATTTATGTTACGTATACTCCGTTCAAGTTTGCTATTGAAGTTCAGGCAGATCGGTCTATAAATAACTGGCATATGAGCGACTACCTCTAATGTTGCCCATAAATCCCTTGTTGTTGCTTTTATTTGCTTGTTCTGTATATCTGGCGAACCATAAAAGCCAAAGTTATCTTGTTTATCAATACACAACATCTTTTAAAAACAAGTAAGAGGGCTAAGTTCGGCAATGCCGAATTTTATAAACCCTTCACCATACTTCAACGAGAACAGAATGTTATGTTAAACCGTTATAAATAAGATATAAGTAAATCTATTTTTTTATTTTTTTTATTATTACAAGTTTAAAAAAAAAAAAAAATTTTTTTTTTATTATTACAAGTTTAACTATCCCTGATTTTGGCCCTACACAGAACCAAAAGTGGTAGGTAAATAACGCAAAATTGAATGTAGAATTGAAGAAAAGAAGGTTGTTATACAACCAACAAAAATTTTCGTCTATTTAACACACATTTTTAGTAAAATTTAAAATTTTATTAAAATAGTCAAATTGAAGAAAAATCATCAATTTGAATAAGTGCGTTTGTTGTTTTTCATTGTGTTAATTTGAATAAAATTTTGTTAAATTAAATAAAAAAAATAGTTAAATTAACAAAAATAATTATTCAATATGAAAATTAATTCTTCATTTTAACTATTCCCTTTTATTCAATTCTACGAATATTTGTTAATTTTCAAAAGGTTTTATTATCCCAGTTGGAATTTTTTAAAAAGCGCCATTATATTATTTAGTGCAATTTTGTATGCTTTATACACAATATGATTATATCGATACTTTGATATAGAAAAGCCCTTAGTTTTCTTACTTTACAAGAGAAGGAAAAAAATTAATAAAAACTAAAGTTTTGCAGTCGCGAATTTTTTTAAGCAATTTAACAAAAAACTTCGTTAAAAAAATTGGAGACTGCAAAACTTTAGTTTTTATTAATTTTTTTCCTTCTCTTGTAAAGTAAGAAAACATTACTAAGGGCTTTTTATGTCAAAGTATCGATATGAAACATAATGTTGTTTAAATTAGATAAAACTGCATTATTTATAAATAATGAAATAAAACAATTAAATCAAAAACTATTTCAGTGCAAGAAATTAACATTGTTTATTAACTATATAAAAATTATATAAACATAAGTTAAATATGTATAATCTTATATATAATTACGTATGAATAAAATTCTTTATACATATTAAAGGTTACTATATGGACCTATAGCTAAAACGTTGTTTTTTTACGAAATATTACAATTTCCGTATCATTAATCGATATGATGGATTAATATAGAGGCGAATCTCGAGTTTTTTTTCAAAATGGAGCTTGTAATTACAAAATTTTAGTTTTCTGAGGTCAAAATTGACTGAACGCAATTAGGCTTCTGTATAATAAAACTGGGTTTTTCTTCTCATGTAAATGAGATATGCCTTTTCTATATGAAGCCATCGATATACATATTTTTTTCTGAAAACCGTAATATTTGGTAAAAAAAAACAATTATTTAACTATTAGTGCATATATAAACTCGATATATAAATTACAAATTACAAAGTAAAGAAGAATGTTGAAATCTCTTTTATCAAGAAATAATACAATTTAGGGCAAAACTTACATTCAAGCCTGTCCATATACAAATTTAAGTTTGAAATTAATGAATTTATTTGGGGACTATCATAATCACAATTTGTTGTAATATTATAAAAATATTTCTGAATGAAGCCCCAAACTAGTTTCGATTCTCTTGGGTATTCTAAATTAAATATAAAGAATATCTTGAAACATTTGTCTATAGCTTTTACTACGGAATGCATTCGATATTTTATTCCTTCAAAATGTACCGCGATTTCTTGTGGTTCTAAAATAGAACCTGCAATTAGTATTGATGGTTGAATTTGGCCTTTTGCCTCCTGTCTTTTGAGTAGCTCTTCCTCGAAAGCCGCAACTGTGCTTCCATTAATTATGAAACTCTTTTGTGAGTCTCTTATGGAGAACCTTGTACATATCTTTTTTTCCATTTTTGATATTGAACATTTAAGACGAAGGTATTAAAATGCTATGCAATAAATAAAATAATCCAGTGAATCGACCATCTGGAAAGATTCAAAATTATCAAATGCACTAATACTTATGAATTTTAGATAAATATAATAAAACCTACTTTGAGTTATATTTTTCATTTTTTGTATATTTTGAAATAGGAGCTTGTTTGCTTGGTCTTTTATGCGCTCTTCAAAGACAAGAATAATTTTTGATGAAAACGACTCAAGGCTATCATTGAAAATATTCGCATGTGGATATAACTGTTGAAAATCTATATCGATCTTTAAATAAAAAAAAAATATAAATCAAATCAAAAAAAGTATTTTCATATCTTACCAATTTAAACCCCAATGGCTTTTTGTACTGCAACCATTTATCGAGTATTTCTGATGTACATTTGGCGTTGGAAATTTCTTTTAGCCGATAATTCTTAGTTGCAGCCCAATGACTTTCTATATCAGCCCATGAACAATTGTCGTGTAATATTGCTTCAAAGCTCATATCAATATTTACTTCTGGAGGGTCTAAATAAAATACTTAATCAGAACTGATATAAAAGATACACTTTCTAGAATTCTTACCTTTTAAAGATATTTTAATTTAAATCACTGAAAATACATTGTTTTTATGCACACTTTAAGTACGGAATGACAACTAAAGCAAACGAAGCAGCTTGTCAACCGCATGTTTTTCAATATTGAAGAAATTTCTTCAATTCTACGTGCCTTTATTCAATGTGAAGAAATTTATTTAAATTGAAGAATTTTATTGAATTTAACTAAAATGATTTATTTAATTTTAATAAAATTTCTTCAGTTTTACGTGTCTTAAGTCAATTTGAATAAACTAAGGGATGTTAATTTGAATAAATGCATGTGTTATTTTAAATAAATATTTTTACGATGAGCTACCACCATTTTAAATAAATTTTTGTTTATTTGACAAAATTTGTGTTTTATTTTTAAGAAAATTTTATTCAAATTAACAAATATGACTAAAATAATTTTTAACTAAAAAATTTTGTTTATTTGAATAAAAAATAGTTTATTTAAAGAATATTTTTGTGTATTTGAATAAAAACACAGTTGATTTGAATATTTTTTTCGTTAAAAATTACCGATGCTTTTTTGTTAATTTTACCTACGGAGATTTGGTTCAGTGTATGTTCCTTGTAGGAGTTTAAAGGAACTAATATATATATATAACTATCCCTGATGATGATATTCAAGGAATATCGAAATATTGGAGTTATTTAAATTAATAAAATAAAAAAAAAAAAAAAATAAAAAAAAAAAAAAAAAAAAAAACATTTATTAAAAAACCTATGACCTCGAGCTTAAGTATTTATTTCTTTTGAGATTCCATTAAGAAAAGGTCGAATAAAAAAACCATGTTTTACTAATTTAAAAACTTTTGGTCTTTCCGTTCACCAGATATACAGATAAATAGACGGACAGACGGACATCGTAAAAGCATCTTTCCCTTACATGTATGTGTTTGCTATGTGTAAGAAGCAGGGCTGTGGAGTCGTCAAAAAATAGTTCTAACTCCGACGCCATCCGATGAAATTTTTATGTCCGACTCAAGCTCCCACTCCGCTATATACAGGGTTCAAAAAACTGCAGTCGAAACCAGGCACTGTCGAGCAAAATATTAAATATATATATTTAATAAATCGGAAGTAAAAGCAATAGTTTTTTTGGCCAATAACAAATGAAGACGTGGAAGAAATTGCAGTTTTTCTACTTTGACTGCAGTTTTTTAAACGCTGGCTTAATGTATATGAGCCTGGTCCTTATTTGACTTTAGGCTCTTTTTGTTAATGCAATGTTTTTTAAATGGTTAAATATAGCAAGAAAATAATTCTGCAAAAATTTCAAATCGATATTTTAATTCCAACATGTGCCACATTGAGCTTTAATATAGTTATTTACATATGTAGAGTAGACTGCTTCTTATTTTCTGGCTTCGAAATGTTTAAAGCAGACCATCTTTCTTATTTTGGAAAATATTAGAAAAATTTATTAAATTTTTTATGCCGAAAAATTTGGAGTCGGAGTTTTCGTCGGTACTTCGACTTCGAAAAATCTAAAAGGATAATAAAAAAAAACCAGATATACAGAAAAACAGACGGACATCGTTAAACCTGTACATGAACGTATTTGTTATGTGTAAAAACTCACAACAAATTTAAACAAAAAAAAAAAAACTGTTATTTTCGGTTATAGAGAAATTGAGAAATTATTGAAAGGAAATAATATTAAGAAGGTCGAAGAAATTAAACTAAATAAATTATGATATATAAAAACAATAGCAACAAAGGATTTTAAGAGATAAATTAGAGGCAGGCGTGGTTTTATGCTGAATTTCTCAGACATTTATGGAACGATCTGACTGAACTACAATAGCAAATAGTTCCGGACTTTATGTGGCATTTATGTATAACCACCTTGCCCCCACCATATCTGGGGTTTTCTGAAAACCCATTTCAACCGTCAGACGGACATCGTTAAATCAATTCCGCTACTTATAAGGATGCAGAATAGTATATGGGCATTTCCTGGGGTCGCGAACGTACGTTCGTACGCTTTTGATGTACAAATAATATAGAAAACAAAACTTTTCCTAGCATTTTTTCTTGCGATTCGATAGCATTTGGGTAGATGTATGTTTAGTGCAAAGGATGGATTTCATCGAGTTTAAGTTTTCATAATAAGAGTTATAAACATGTGGTCGCGAACGTACGCAAAATAGAAGTCAACTTTGGCTGACAGCAGTTAAATGTAAAAATCTGCGTAATGGAACGGAATATTCAAAAGTGATTAATTTATTTTAAAAGTGTATTAATGTAGGTCTCCATGCAATATTTACCAAAAAAAATATCTCTTTTGGTTTTTGTTTAATTGGCTTATGTACCGGTCGCGAACGTACGATTTTTCCATATGTTTTTTATTATTATCACCTTGCAGTTTCCCATTAATGTCTTCTAATTTCCTTAACAAACAACTAAATACTCAATTTACAATTTATTGTAATGAAAAGATTATGAAGAAAGAGTGTAAACATAACATATTTTTGCATGTAAAATAAGCATATAAAAATGTGTTTAGAAGTAGAAAATATAAGAAAATATAAAATTTTCCAGTTTCCAGTGCAATTTCTTCGAGTAAAACAGCTGAGACATGCTATGAAGCCATTCTTTTATAACAACATAGACTTTTTTTATAATAATAAACAATAAAAGACGATGATTATCAACATTTTATTTTTTCATCCTGGTAGACCATTCTAGGGAAATGCCCATATATACCTTATAGGGTCTAACATTAATAATACAAAAAGAATGACAAACTAATATATACCCTTTCCACATGTGGTGAAGGGTATAAAAATGAGCGGGATTGGAGAAGTGGACGTGTCAACTTCCATACAAACACATTTTAAATTTCTATATATCTGGAGAACGGAAGGAGCCAAAGTCACCTAATTAGTTACAAACATCACGGTTAACAATACACAACTTCCGAGCATAATGTGGGCGGGATAAGAGAAGTGGGCGTGGCACAAAAAAATTTATTGATTACTAAAGAACGGTATTTATAAAACTTACTGTTCCTTTCGATTCAATAAATTGCTTCACAATTCGTTCAATTACCTTACGGCATCTTTGTATGTGGTATTGCGTAGCGCATTTTTGTTTATGAAATATTAGTCGCAATATAAGAAAATTTTTATTTGGCGGTGTAGTTCAACTTTAAAACTAAACATTTTCTCAGACAAATGCTATAGAAATTCTTATCGATTCTAAAAGCATCTATACAATTTTATACCTACGAAAATTCAATACATCAATTTCATAGGTATATATAGCTAATAGTATTAAAGTAGGTTTTGTTTTGAAAAAAAAAAAATTAAACAGTGTTCTTCATCCTTGTAAAAATGCATTAAAGATAATTGTTTAATTGTTTTAAAATTTTTAATCAAAATTAATTAATTAATTAATGATAAGACTTGCAGTATTCTTATTAAACTTTATGATAATTATTAATTTATGAGTCATAATTTTTTTCTGTCCCACTGTTCAAAGAAAAATTCTATCTGCGCTTAATCCATTCAACGGTTTTTAAACGATAACTTATACTGAATTTCCATAACGAGATTGATTACGATCATGACTTGTTTGCCTGAAGGAGCGGCTAAAAATTAGATTTTTGTACACAGAAAAAAATCTAGCCTATATTTTTCAATTAAAGGATTAATTAAAAATTATATCAGTTTTAAATTAAAAATTTAATTAAGCGAATTAAATGTTTACTTATATCAACAACATTACTGCAAGAACTATATGAATGTCAGCAAATATTTAATTAATACTATTAATTGGTTAGCTGGTGCAAATTTAATTAATTTTATGAATAATATCACAATTTTTTTAATTTAAATCAATTTTTATTTTTTTCTGTGTATGCGAAGTTTTTATAAAGGCTGTAGTCAAAGTCATTCCTGTGTTCCTCAAAACTAACAAACAAACAAAAAAAATTATAATAACGAACCCTTAATAAACAATTTTAAATAAAAATTAACTGATTGGTTTCGTTTAAAGAAAAATTCAACCAGCACCACGATATCAAGCAAATTTGATTAAATTTTGGCTTATTTTTTCTTTATTTTTAGTTAAAAAATTATACTTTAAACACATTCCTTTTATCAACAAAAAACCAAAAAAAAAAACCTTTCAAAAATTCTATATTCATGGAAAAACACTTTGACTTAAACAGACCAGTTTATATAACCGAAAAATAACCAAATAAATTCGATTTTGTTTGACTATAGACGAAATTTTTTTCGCGTAAGTAAACTCAACCACTGTGCTGTGATGGAACCACAACAAAAAGAAAACACCCAATATAATAAAACTAAATAAATGGTTTCTGTCTATTTATAGAAAAGAAAATGCAAAAGATTAAAAAACTATTAATATAATAAAACTATTTTAAAACAAAGCAAAACATTAATTTAAGTAACCAAAAATTCCTTTAAAGAAAAATTAAAAATAAAAAAAAACATAATTTTAGTAAAAATAAACTTTAAAAGAAGTCGTTTAAATTTGTTTGTAAAAAATATTTTAATACATAATTTTTTATGGCTTTTTTATTTTAAGAGATCCAAATAAGTTAATTCTATACAGGGCTTGCAGACTTGGAGATTTATCCCCAAAGTCGGGAATTTCATGCAAGCAAAAAGGACAAAGAAATTCATTTAGGGATTGGCAATTTTTTTGGGGATTTAATAAAAATAATCGGGGATTTTTTGGGGATTTTATATCTTTCCTTTTTTTTATTTACGCTTACTTTTCTTTGTTTTTTATATAAAATATCAAAAAAGTAGCAAAATCTTTATCTTACTCTTGTCAACAACTCCTAATTAAAATTAATATTTTTTACAAGTGTGTAAAAGGTACTAAAAAACTTATGTTATTATTCTTGAGTGAGTGGTTTAAAAAAGAATCTAAAACCGTTGAAAACACATACAATTTTTGATTTTTTAAAGGCAACGAAAGACAATATAATAAAGTTTGGGAAATATGTATTTTTATTGTTGGTTTTAAGGATGGCTAAAACCGATTGAACAAGCTCAAAATTCTTATAAATTGACTGATTCGTAACAAGGATTTAAAAAAACATACCGGAACCAGTCGCTACAAACAAAATAAAATAATTTTTTTACTAAAAATTTTTATGTGGGAATTTTTGGGGATTTCTTATTAAAATTTTATTTACAATTTTTTAAAAAAATTTTAAATTTGTTCAGAAAAAAATCAAAAAAAAAATATTAACTTTTAAAAGTTATTTTTTTGTAATTTATTTATTTATTTATTTATTTATTTAATTTCTTAAGTCTATGGAAAAATCCTTACAGACTATTACAAATTGAAAAATTTAGAAAATATAAAAATACAAGCTTTAGCAATTACATTTAATCAAACGATTAGTTTAACGAATTTAAATATGATATTATATCACTCTTTATGGTTTTAATGTTTTTGTTAAAGTCAATATATTTATATAACTTATTGAAATCATCACAGACTCTACGAAATGGATCAAACTGAGCAAAGTTTGTAGTATAATATTTAATACTCAGAATGCTATAATATCTTGATAGACGAACAGGTACGTTAAGTCTAATTTTTCCCAGAAGGTATTGAGAATTGACGCTTCCGTTTATTAGCTTAAGTAGAAAAAGAGCATTTAACATTTTCCGACGACTTCTTAAAGTTGGTAACCTAATAAGTGCCAGACGGTTAACATAGGATGGTAATCTATTGTGAGGGTCCCAACCCAATCCGCGAAGACAGAATAATAAGAACTGGATTTGAACTGACTCGATTTTGTTGGAGTGAACAGAGTACTGTGGATCCCATATCACCGATCCATATTCAAGAATCGGTCGAACCAAAGTAGTAAACAGTTGCTTGGTAACATAAGGATCTGAAAACTCTTTAGACCACCTTTTTATAAATCCAAGGACACCAGTAGCTTTGTTAGTAGTTAACGTGATGTGATTCTTGAAATCCAACTTTCTGTCAAAATGTACTCCTAAATCATTGATGGAATCAACCAATTCAAGAAAAGAAGCATTCATAGTATATAGGCCATTATTTGGTGACGTTCTTGAGAATATCATATATTTACATTTTTTTACATTTAGTTCCATTAAGTTATCACTACACCAAGATGTCAAGTAATTAATATCATCTTGCAGAAGTTTTTGTTGATCAATGTTGTTGAATGTAATAAACATTTTAACATCGTCTGCATACATCAGTGTGTTGGAACTTTTCACAACAGAAGGAAGATCATTTATAAAAAGAGTAAATAAGAGCGGCCCAAGATGACTGCCCTGAGGCACTCCAGATAATACATCTATGTAATTAGAATACGTGTTGCGGAACTTTACACATTGCTTTCTATTCGTTAAATAAGACTCAATCCATTTCATTATCGAAGTGCTAAATCCTAATCGGTTAAGCTTATGAACAAGTAAGTTATGATTTACTTTGTCGAACGCTTTACTAAAATCAATGTAAATGACGTCGGTTTGTTTGCCAGCTATAAATCCTTCGGTAACTAAAGTTGTAAATTCTAGAAGATTTGTGATTGTTGATCGTGATTTAGAGAAACCATGTTGGAATGGAGATAAGACAGATAACGCCTGATGTGATAGTGTATCATATAAAATTTTTTCAAACAGTTTTGGTATAACACTGAGTTTAGCAATTCCTCTGTAATTTGAGATATCAGCCTTTGATCCAGATTTAAATAGAGGTATAATAAACGATTCTTTCCAAATAGTTGGAAAATGTCCAAGTTTAAGTGATTTATTAAAAATGTAAGTTAATGGAGTACTTAATAAATGATGGTAATGCTTTAAAATACTACTAGGAACCAAATCAGGGCCTGGAACATACGACAATTTCATGTTTTTCATATATTTTGAGACAGTTAGAAGATCTATTACGGCTATATTAAAGTTATTGAATTCAGGGATGGAGTATGAACACTGATCATTCGAATTAAATGTAGATGATGAGTAAGTTGACGCAAAAAAATCAGCAAACAAATTACTTATTAAATTATCATCTGAAGATTCAATGTCACCAAACTTCATAATGGTAGGAAAATCAGCTGCTCGTCGTTTAGAGTTAACAAATTTATAAAATGATTTAGGGTCATTTTTTAAGTTATTTTTAACTTTATTTAAATAGGCATTATACGCTATTCGATTAGCGATACTGTATTCAGATCGTGCTAAGGAATATTTGGAATAATTTATTGTTGAATTGTTTATTTTAAAATTTTTATACAGTTTATTTTTTTTATTTTTAAGTCTTGTAAGATATTTTGTGTTCCAAGGCGGGCCATGATAACAAATTGGTTTTACCGAAGGCACTGAATACGAAAAACATTGATAAAGAAGTTGGTAAAATTTCATAACACAACGGTCCAAATCATCGCCAAAAATGTGTAATTCGTCTAACCAGTCAATCTGTGACAATTGAAAATGGAGTTTGCTGTGATCGGTTGATTTAAAACGAAACATTTTCTGTTGTTGAGTTTTTTTATTCTGTTGAATGGGAGATTGATAAAAAAAGTGTATCTCAACAGTTGGGTGATATTGATCTTCTGGATTAGAGATTGGTGTATGTCGCAAAATCGAAAAATCTGATGGTTCATTAACAAATATTAGATCTAACATTTTACCAAACGCATTAGAGATGGAGTTAATTTGAAAAAGACAGTGTTCAAGCAAGCAATTAATAAAATTCATTGAGACTTCCGAGGCCTGAGCTGGGATCAGGTAGTTTATGTCCGAACCAGTATTCCAGGAAATTTTTGGCAAATTAAAGTCTCCAAATATAACAACAAGATCTGTCGAATTAATTGTTTTTAAAAGTGTTTCAATAGCTTTTAAGTAATCTTCATACACAGTAAGAGATGAGTTAGGAGGAATGTATAAGCACACAATATATAAAGATTGCTTATGTATTTTTACATAAACACATACAAGTTCTATGTGTAAAAATTCCTGGAGAATAATTTCCTCAGATGAGAATTCGTTTGTAATGGCAATTAACACACCCCCTCCAGACTTTTTTGTGTTGCTATTGTATTGCACACAACTTTCTCTATCTTTTCTAAAAATCTGATATTTAGAACAAAAAATTTCTGAGTTATTAATTTTATTGCTAAGCCAGGTTTCAGTAAATACTATTATATGATGATTTAAGCCAAAGCTGTTGCAATATATTGAAGATAATTTCGAGTTTATGCCTCTGACATTTTGATATACAATCGATATTAGTTTTTTGAATTTACACCAGCTATATTAGGCAGGCGAGCATTATTTTCTTCATTATAAATAAATTCACGGATTAATGCATTTTTAGGCCAAAATTCAGGATTAACAATTTGCTGGAAAAGATTTTCAGGAACTATTATTTTGAATGACGCCCTGTTTTTCGAATTTATTTTGAAAACACGAATTTCATCCTGACAACAATTGCTAATTTTCGAAAGTATATAAAATTTCATTTCCTCAGCTTTTGTATCCAATGCAAAACGGGTGGCGAATATAGTCTTTTTAGGCGTTATTGTTCGTAATTCTCTTTGCTGACTTATAGTAGAGATATTTTGATGATTCATAATAGTAGAATTCGACAATGATGTAGATGGAACTGAAGACGTTAAAATATTATGATGATTTATAATAGAAGAAGTTGAAGTTGAAGGAGGTGGAACTGGAGACGAAGCATCGAAATTAATTAAGCGGCCAGAGTTTGCTGGATCAGTTAGAGTATTTAGCAAATTTGATTTTTCAGTCATTAAATTATTAGATTGTGTAGAGAGTAAAACTGGATCATTAATGGGGACATTTATTAAAGTTTTAGGAATAGAAAGAACTGTGTCAAAACTTGAAGATTGTGTAGTACCATCAATTATAACACCATTTTCGTTAGAACTCGGGATTTTCTTATTAGAATTAGTTGCCAATGCAACGGATGAAGAATTGTCTTTAGTATTTTCCTTATCCAAAAACCTTGGGCTTTTACGGCGAGTTGGAGATGGCGACTGAAAGCCGTCTAAGGATTTAAAATCATCAAACAGTTTTCCATATGCGTTAATTTGCTCAGTTAAATGATTTAGGTTGTTCTGAATTTGTGAAAAATTATTTTTTGTGCTTTGAAAAAATCTATAAAATTCAGCACTAAATTTTTGACAGGCATTACAACGCCAATGCAGATTTCTATTTTTTGCAATTGCCTCACCAACAAGACCGGAGAGACCACAACATTTAAAATGGCATAACCCATGATACAACCAACAGATAACCATTCTATCATCATATCCATCTAAGTTGCATCCTTTTTTTATGCATGCCATTATTGAATTGGTAGAATAATCAGTTTATTTAAAATTGTATTTATGTATAATATAAGAGGGACTGCTGTTTTATTGTTATATTGTTTGTTTTGTTTGTTATTGATCTGTTTCTGTTGTTGCAAAATAAGAATATTTTTTAAACGGTAGTTGTTTTTTTTTTTTTTTTTTTTTTTTTTTTTTTTTTTTAGTTTTTATTTTTGGTTTATGTTTTGTTATGAATTTAGTAAAAGGTAAATTGAAAGATTCACTATTGTTTTTTTTTTATTTTATTATATGACAGAGAAAGCACCAGTTTGTTTTGTTTAATTATTACTAATCTGTTTTTGTTTGTAATGTTTATTATTGTTCTGTTACTGTTGTTATTAATTTAAAACGTTTGTTGTTATTGTTTTTTTTTTTTTTTTATTATTTTTTTTTTTTTTTTTTTTTTTTATTTTTTTCTCTTTATGTTGTGTGATCATCGAACACAATTTAAAAATTGAGTAAGAGTTTTATATACAGATATTAAATTGTAATGTGGGGATTTTTTTAATTTTTGGGGGGACATGGAAAAGAAGTACCTGGCATCCCTGATTCATAGAACAATGGTAAGGAATAATTAGCCAAACATCCACGTCCCTGACGAAACAGCTGAGCCATTTTGTTATTTGAAAGCAATGCAAATGCTTTCCGAATTGAAATGTCACGTGACGGCACGTCTTAAATGCTATAAAATAAAATTTCATTCCGTTGTTACGAAAGATTTGTAAGGCAAATTGAAATCGTATACGGTTATAGAATGCATTTAAAAAAGTGAGTTGCTTTGCAACTGACATTTTGGTACTTACCCCATGTATACTAATGCTTTTTTTTAACAGCAACGTTCGGCTAAATTCAACTACTTGGAGTTGCTAAAGATTTAGAACTGGATATAGCTCCTATTGAAGAACCTCTTCCGAAATTCACTTTAAATCTTTTTAAATTTTATAAACATTTTCTTATGTTGTGTAAATATTCTGTATTCTGGTCTTCATAAAAATCGGCCCTGAGTCCGTTCCTAATGTAAAAAAGCCACCGGAATCTGAATATGACCTCCGAATTCCCTCATCACCCACCAATGATAAGGGATTTTGTAAAAGTGAGGCTGCATGATGGAATACTACCGCTTTCAAGGTACAGGAGGAAAGCAAGCACCAAATGAAGGTGAAAATTAAGACTGGGATCCAAGCATTTAAAAAAAATATTAAATAGAACTTGTGAAAATGCTAAATAAATGGTTTTAATAAATTGTAATATTAAGAAACTTTTAAAAATTGATAAAAAAAAAAGTGGTGGGCGTTGAGGAAAATCAGAGGTCATTTTAAAGGCTGGTCCAACCATAATGCACGATGTTAATTGTGACTCACACCTTAACATTATTTTTTTGCCCAACTTAGTTCCACATTTCTTTGTTTCAGTGTCTGACAAATTCAACCATCGAGAGGTACACAATTGTTAAAGCCTTTTACGAAAATGGGCGTTCAAATCAAAATCCATTTCGTGCACTTGAACTTCAGCCAAAAAATCCACGAGTGATTGTTGGAAATAAGATGTATCCACAAAGACTGATCGTTTTGACCGGTTTATGGGCTACACTTCTTAGAAAATGAGGTCGGCCAAGCAGTTACCGTGAATGGTGTGTTCTATCGCGAAAAGGTAATGGACTGCTTGTGGCCGGAAATTGAGGTTATGGACCTGAAAGATATGTGGTTCCAACAGGATGGTGCCACTTGCCACACAGCCAACGAAACAATGGCTTTTTTGCGCAAAAAATTCTATAGCCGTGTTATCTCACGTCGTGGCGGTGTTAATAGGCTGCCACGATCAAGTGATTTGACACCGTTGGATTTCTTTCTTAGGGGATATTAAAAAGAAAAAATGTACGTCAATAAGCCAAGAACGATTCAAGAGCTAAAGTATCAAATAATTCGACACATTAACCACATTGAACCTTAATTATGTATCAGAGTCATTGAAAATATTCAGATAGAAGTATGCCACCAAAGCCATGTTGAGTATTTGGTCAGTATTTTGTATCACACAGAATTGCCATAGATGCTTCTACAGTAATAAATAATCTTAAGATAATTCTCTGAAAACTTTTAGTTTTTTTACAATTAACATCATCATATTTGGACCACCCTTTACATAAGAACCAGCTGAAAAGGTGTCAGGGCTCAATATTATTTTTTTTTTAAACCAGTGCATTTGGAAAAATATTCTGCCAAATTTTACTGCCCAAAGCTACACAAAATTGGTTACTCTTTCATAAATCACTTTTAGATTTCGATATCGAAATAACATTTGAATTCGGAAATCTGAATTTTAATCATTTGTGTATAAAAAAAATGTTTCTCCAACAGTCATAACTAAACCAGAGCAGGAAGCGTTTTCTAGCTGTCAAAAAATTGCATGCCCATATAATTTTTATGTAGCATATACCGAAATATTGCGGCGGCAGCGCTTTATAATTGGAAAATTCGATTTTGACAGCGCCTTTAATTGTGAAGTTATTATTATAAGGGCAATTTAGCTGTTGGGTCAATCTAGCGTTTTTATCTCTATTTCTTGTTTTTATTATGTAGATTTTGTCAAACATGAAAGTTAACACTACTGTCCGTGAGACAACGTTGACGCTTTTGCTTAGGTGTGGCATTTCAGCGTAAAAGCTAATAGGCTTTTTACACCTGCCAACATCTAGCTGAAACGAATAGAAGATGCAGAACATGGGTAATTCCAAAGTGTTGAACGTGACAGGCGTACGCATCAAAAATGCAACAACATTTTAAGCAACAAAAAATGTTCTTTTAACCTTAAATTATTGCACTAAGAGAGCACTATTATCTGTGCTAAAGTTTATGGGGGGCGCGAATCTAGGTCAAAGACAATGGCAAAAGAAGTAGCGGTTCGAACGTGAAAAAAATAGAAGTAGTTTTTGTGGCCATGTATAAAAGGGCGTAATTCAGCGAAACCTGGCACAATGTTTTAGTCAAACTACTTTCAGATTTTAACGTAGCAATGAAACATTAATATGTCTTTGGTTTGATTCCAAAATCTTCTGTATTTATTTCTTTTATTTTTTTTTTTTTTTTTTTTTTTGTTTACGCCAAAATCTGGTTTGATGCGTGACATTTCGAACTTAAAATTTTTTCCATAATAATTTAACTGAATAATGATTAAAACAAAATAAAAATTCACCCTTAATCTGCATAATATATTTCTCTTCGACCTCTTCCTTAGATTACAGACCATGTAAGAAAATTTGTTTGGAATAATTTTCATCAAATATCACCTCTTTTAAGGAAGATAATATTAAAGAAAACATTATCACAAATAAGAAATTACGTTTGCACAACTTTGCAGTCTGATTGTTCATTTAAGTGAACAAATTTATGGGTAAATTTATAAAATTAGTATAATCTAAATATTTCTCTATAACAATATCGTAAGATAATCAGCTTTTAATAACTTTTAAATTTTCGGTCAGGGTGTACCTTTTGACGGAAATGCCCATATGTGAAACATGCGTTTACACTGTGCAGAATTAATTAAAACTGTAAATGATAAAATGTACAAAAAACACACACAAAAATGTGAAACAGAAATAAAATTTAAGAAACATAAAATTTAGCAAACAAAAAAATTCTTTAATTTTGTCAGTGCTGCCAAAGTAATAATAAAATTTTTTTGCACTTTTCTAGTGATGACACGTAAATAATCTTAAGATGAAGAATGATATAAAATGAGATAGGAACATCTTGTAAAGATGTTGATTATTTGCTCTATGTATTTGTAAAAGCCTATTAGCAGAACAAAACGTTCTACTTTGCGCTCTTGTTGAAGTATGGCTGTTATTCCTAGACTAGATCTTTAGAATCTATAGACTATTTCATGTAAATTATTAATTTTTCTGAAATTTTTATTTCTTGTATATTTCCGACCCGAAGTTGCTTATTTAGACACCGTAAAGAAATACTAGGTTAAGTCCTCATTTACAAATTAAAGTATCCATTAACTAAATCATTTTAATAATACCGATGTTTATTTTAATTTTTGTTTACCCCACTGTGCAGAGATACAAACTCGAAATTATTTTAGACTCTTGTTTGTTAAGAACTCTTAAGTCATGAAAATTTGAACTTTAATAATACATTAAAATGTTTTGTTATTTTTTCCTTAAAAAAAAATAAAATAACTCAAGTCGTCCTTTTTTTAAGTTTCATCATTTTACGTGATCATTGTATTAATTTTGTTTTATTTCTTAAAATTTCGTTTACATTTCTGCATCAAATTTGTTTTAAAAACTCAATGAGAAAAATATAATTCTTTTTCTTTTTTTTTTTGCATATCAATTGTTTTACTTGAACAATTTGTGCTGATGTCCTTTCCGGTGTTTCGTTTTGAATTTTTGTTTCCTTTATTTTTATGTTTCAATTCATGTACTTGTTCTTTTATTCTCTGTATCTAATCTTTATATTGTTTGCTATAAAAAAATAACTTTGTAAGTGTATCTCGTTACCTAAAACGCAAAAGGCCCTTACTAACACAAAATTAAAAATCGACTAATTAATCTTTCGACCGAAATTCGCGATTTTATAAGCAAAAACCAAAAGATTATTTGGAAAACTCTAAAAGGCTTAACTAACAGTTTGCATAATATGCAACATTGACAATTGTCAAAACATCTGGTAGGTTTTACAAGAAAAATAAAAGAAAAATTAATTATAAATAGTTTAAGGTAATTTTTCAATTTATTATTTAAATAGTGTTTTACTTCTCCTATAAAATTTTCAAAATGTTAGATAGGGTCTTTTGCGTTTTAGGTGACGATCTGTGTGCTTATTTCTTAATTTTTCTTTCGATTTCCTTTTATTTTTTTTTTAATACAAACTTTGGTTACAACTCTTATTTCTTCCTGTTTCACTGTCATTATTGGGAAAATTGTAAGATTGTATTCATTTTTACTCGTTACTCATCCTTGTAAGTATTTCCTCTTGAATTTATTAAAAAAAAGAAAGAAAAAAATTTCTTATTTCGTTTACACGTGTTTGGCTAGTGATTTAACGTTTTGACATGGTGCCTGACATGCTCGACTTCATTTAAAATGGATTTTTCTGTTGGCTTGGTTGAAGAAGAAGAGGGGCAAGTTGGAGAGAAAAGATACATTTTGGAATTGGAATTAAATTATTTTATTTAATGGTTTTTTGATCTTCTTTATTTTATCATTTTGGTTTTATTTTTTTTTTTTGCATTACACATTTTTTTCTGTTTGTTCTGCTACTCTTTTCTGTCATTCATTCAGATTTTGACAATTTCAATTAGACTCTAGATTTTGTGAAACGTAAATGATAAATTGATGTGGTTTAGTTTTTTTTTTTTTTTCTTTTGTCTTAAAAAATCATTTATAAAAAAAGTTCAAAGAAATGAAAATTGAAATTTTTCTTAAACGCGTACAAACACTTTTGAATTTATTTATTTTCACTTGGATTTTGTTAAGAATCAGGGATGATAAATATAGTACAATTGTAATTCCTTCAGTACCATTAGCATTGCAAAAGTACTAAAGTACTTCAATGACAAGTTTAGTACAATTTTATACTTTTAAACGCTTGAACATTGAAACTTTTTGACCTAGAGTTGGCAAATTGAAAAATAAAATAAATGAAATAATGTTTCCAGTTATCAGTAGAATTGCCAAACGTATATTGTAAGGGCACAGAAAAAAATAAAAATTGATTTCAATTAAAAAATTTGTGATATTAATTAAAAAATTAATTAAATTTGCATCAGTAATCAAATTAATAGTATCAATTTTACGTTTAATTCACTTGATTAAAAGTTTAATTGAATTAATTAAAGATTTAATTCCATTGATTAAATTTTTAATTAAAACTGATTTTATTTTTGATTAATGCTTTAATTGGTGAAAAATGTTGGAACATTTTTTCTGTGGGATAGTCCAACCAACAAAAAGTTTTCAGAGAATTATCCCGCCAGAGGCTCTGGTCTGTTTCACAACAACGGGCTGAAGGTCTACGTTACTATTGTTAGGTAAATTAAGTTAGTATATAATTTGAAATTGTATCTGTAACTCTTATTAAATAAATAAATTCTTTTTTCTAATTGCCAAAGGTATATTTCAAATATAAATTTATAGTACAAGGGAATTATAATGTTATAATTTTTTAATAAAAAAACTTGTAAAAAAGATTTTGTGGGCTTTAGAACAATTAAGGTCAAATAGTACAATTGTTAACTGAATTACGTAAAACTTAAAAAACGTCATTTATCATCCCTGTTAGAAATAATCAATTTTGATAGGTTATTAAATTTATGTATCCTTATCCTGTTGGCCTTTATTTAGATTCTTTTTTATTATACCACCACTTTGACTACTTTTTTCTTTTATCTTGTCATACGAAAAATTAACGGTGTCCAAAAAAAGCCTTAAAGCGGGAAATGATTTTATTGTTCTCGCAAAAAATCAATATTAAAATTGGTAATTTTTATTGAAATTCAAAATTATAAGAATTCATTCAGTTGCAAATCCTAAAAAAATTTTTTTCATTAACCCAATAAGCACTCAAAAATTAAATTTCAAGTGCTTTAAATTTAACTGGAGCTAAACTTGATTTCAAACGTATTTTTAAATGCTTCTCAAATTTCAGAATATTTCAATAATATTCACTTGTTTTCATATTCCCATTTTACTAGAAAATGCTAATTAAATAAAGTGTAACATAAATATATCTCAACCCTTGAGACTTGAAACTCGAACTTGAAAACTAATAGTTTTGCACTTAATTTCCAGCAAAATTGCTTATTGGGTAATAAGAAACATTTCAAAACTTGAAAAAAAAATTAAGAAAAATTACCCTTTAAATTATCACTTCAAGTCAGCGATCCAAGATAATATAGTCTTAAGATAACTTTAATGACTTTTTTATATTACAAAAAAAAACTAGACCGAGGTAAGCAAAAAATTTGCTTAAGAATGCTAAAAACTAATAAATTTTAAACCATAAGATATATTTTGTTTTAAGAAATACTTTTTTGCAGATCTTAATTATTAGACTCACATATACAGTGACATTTCTAATGATCGGATACGGAAAATAACTATTAAAATGTGCCCGTAAAAGAAAAATGCCCTCTCAGGAGAACACAACGCTGCTTGGATAAGAGAACAGTGTTGAATGGAGTGGTCCGCTCAAGATTTTACTGTTGAAACTTATTTCAAATCCGATTTAAAATAAGCAACTGGTACCTTTTGAAATTTTCTATTTACCCCAATTCAGATTCTATAGTGTTTAAAATTTTGTAAAAATTTAATTTTTTACTGAAAGAGAGTAGATTAATTCTTTCTTTTAAAAATATTCTCTTCTCTGTGGCTATTGATGCATTTTCCTCCTACACTTTTTTAACAGGTTCAAAATTTTTAAATTAATAAACTTTTAAAATAAATGTTCGCCTGTAGGGCAGTTTTTAACTACCAGGGCCTTTGTGTAGACAAACTAAGGAGTACCAACTTCTTAGTCGAGCTTGTCGGAGGCTTAAAATTGGTATGTGTATATCTAGAAGATTGGTTGCATATCTGATGCCATGTGGAACCAATATTTAGCAGTGTGTACTGGTTGCTGGTTAGGCGCCTTCGGGGATCACGTGGTGACTGCGGCCTTTAACCAAATCGAGAATGACCTGAAAATGTCGGGCTAGGAATTGAATCTTCCCTGGGATAAAATTCTAACTTCTGGTGGATGTCCAAATGAACTATTGTTATTTAACAGAAGCTGCAACCATTTACGAAAATTACTACCAATGTTTCCTATTTTTGGTAGGGTGCCTTAAGGTTGGGCCTATGGGCAGGTACTCAGCTTAATATAGAACACATCTGTAGGGCAGTTTTTATTATTATTTAAGATTTTACCAAGAATCCCAAAAAACTAAACCTTCATTATATCATTTAAACACAATCACATTCGATTCTTTAATTTTATTACCCCAACTACACATTCCTTTAATTTTTTTCTGTTCTCCCTTTTGAACTTCTTAAACATTTTATGTGTTTTTTCTTTTATTTTCTGTAATTACAGGAACATATACGTCAATCTAAAGAATCGAAATTAGACGAAATGGGTCGTAATTCTAAAGCACGTTCTCGTGAAAACTTGTCGATTGTATCACCCCGGTATGTATGCAGACATTAACAACTTTTACCAAAAAATTTATTTCAATTATCATCATTAAGCAAACATTTCATTTCATTCATGCTCTTTCTAAGTTACACAAGTAAAACTCAAAATAAAATCTATTACATTAACATTAAATATCTCTGTGCTTGTATCTGACTATCCATTTCAATCTATAGACAAAAACATTCGCAGACATCATTGCAGATACTGGATGATGTTTCAAATCGTTATTATCGTGAAATGGAACTACAGACAAAGAGCAATTTTAAGGAAAAGGATCCAAGTATTTTGCGACATGACATGATTGTCCAAACTAGTTTGTGCAGCACAGACGATTCGTCAACAACGACAACGGACCCACAACAGCAACAACAAATGCCGCCAGCAGGTGTTGCAAGCAGTGCCTGTGATATGGGTTGTCAGACGAGGTGAGTAATAGAGATGATGAGTGCAAGGATTTGTTATTTAATTTAATTTAATTTCTAAAACATGTTGGCTTTAGTAATTGTCAAGCTAGTCGTCAGTCAGTTAGTCAACAAAATAAAAATGCTGTTACAACATGTTCGCTTAGTCGGTAATAAAATTTTATGTTAAACAACTTTCATATGAATGCAGCCAATGAAGACAATTATGGTCGTGATTGTAGTGATTTTCGAGATTGTGTTTTTTCTTTGTTTCTAATGGTTAAACAATAGTAATAATGTTGTTAAGGTGGACAAAAACAAAAAGAAAGAGGAACTAATAGTGTGAAATAATAGTGTAATGAGTATTATATAATTGCATTTAACATGATTAAAATAAATTCAAATTTGATATGATACTAACCCTTTTTTAAACAGTTCAATATAAACAAAGACTGAAGATTTTAAATGGTCCTAACTAGACCACATCCAGTATTATGCTTGTCCGGGTTCCAAAACATTATAATACCTTGCAACGATGCGGAAGTTCTACCGTATCCAAACAAATTAAGCAAAAGTTAAAGAAAAAAAAAATAGGAAACTATATAAACTATTTAAAAAAATTTATCCTTAACTCAAATGATGCAAAGTTTGCTAATTGAGAAAGCATCGATAAAATTTTGTGCATTTTGGGATAGATGGTATTGTAAAACTCTTCACGGCTGCTTTTTAGAATACGAGACTTTTGTGCAGTTGCTTTGTAACTTACGTGATGGAACTCATAATAACCCTATTTCAAACACTTCTAAAGAAACAAACATTAATTCGGCTTTTAAATTTTCCTAATGAGATCCATTATTAGAACCCCTCGGGTATATGTTTCCTGCTTCCAGATCGAGTATATAGGAATTTAAGTACATACAGAAAAATCAATGTAAAATCATCGAAAAAAAGGTTGATTTTACATTTTTCGATAGTGATTTTGCTTCATAGCTACTTCATGTTAATTTAACATGATTTTACAATAACTTGCGAACCACATTATTTTCTTTTAAAATAACTATAATTCATGTTAATTTAACATTTCCGTAAAGTTAGAGCAAAATGACATTCATATTGAAATAAGACTCCGAATCAAGTTGAATGAAAGTTATTTCAAGTTGGAACAACGTGAATTTCATGTTGAATCGAATTAGTTGGAGTTTGAAATAACAGTGAGAAGAAGCTTCAGAGACAACATATGCGTTAATTTAAGATACATTCCAAAGAGAGAGAGAATATAAATCTTTATTTTCCTGTAAGACATGTTTCACTTTTTTGTTTTCCCCTTTGTCGACACAAGCACTCACAATTAAAAGACACGAGCTGCATTCTAATTTGAAAACTAAATAAATTTAGCAAAAATAATACGGGAATTTTTTTTCTTTTTATTAATAATTTTAAACATTCAAATGAAAAAAATTATGTTTTTCTTTTAAAAGTGTTGTTATTGTTTCTATACAAAACAAATAAAACAGGGTTTTATGGATTCCGTATTGAACAATTAAAAAAAAGTTCTAAGCTTGTCCTTTTATTTAAAATTAAAATAACGTTGTCACGAATAAAATTATATTTACATTTATTTAAAATAGAAATTATAATTAAAAAATAATGAAGTATAAAACCAAGAATAAATCAATGTGTTATAATCTATTTTTTTCAAAGAAGACTCGATTATGGTTTTAAAAATTACTAAGTTAGAATAAATATTTAATTAATTCATAAAGTAAAAATAGGGTTTCTAACACAATGTTATTTTAACATTTTTTGCTTGAAATTAATATGAAATGAATTTTAAATAATGTCCATACTTTTGCAGAAATTTACTATGATTTTAAATCAACATTGCGCCATGTTAATTTAACATTGATATTTTTTCTGTGTGTATGATGTTCTTTATATATGACAAACAACTAGATATTCTACCTACACGCAGAAAAAATTATGTTGGGAGGTAACCATATTACATAGCATCATATTATAGAATTTTAACAATGCAAGTGCTTTCAGGCAACCATTTCATAATTAAATCTGGTCGAGTTGTGGTAAAAATAATTATAGTTTGAACGAAATTTACCATAATTTGGTCGAAAATTACCACAATTTGATTGAAAAATGCATGAACTTTTATAACTACATTACAATAGTGAAGATGGTATTATGGGTTCATGCTGATCAGTGTTGCCAACTCTTCATTACTAAAAATGGCTAAATTTTAAGTAAAAATGGCTAAACAAGATTTTCAGTTCTATTCTGAAAATCACTTGATATGAAATCACATGTGCGGTACTGTAGTGTACCGTTTTTATGTTTTTGGGTTTGGTTTTCAATTCCTGAAAGCATACTGAAAACCACAAAAACAGTTGGATTTTCAAAACAACGATTTTAAAAGCACGTGATTTGAAATCATATGAGTTTCTGAACAGGGGCTAATTCTGGCATTCGTGATCGAGTACTTTCTCGATTCGAAAGCAATTTTATTTTAGTCGATACTGAATGAATCGAAATTATTTTTTCAGTATTGTGAAAGTCAAATAAATGCTTTACAATAACGAAAAATACTTCCGATTCGTTAAGTATTGGCTGAAATAATTAGATATTAAATTGCTTTCGAATAGAGAAAGTACTCGATCACGACTGCCAGAATCTGGCCCAGGTCTGTTTATTTCAAAAATCCTATCAATATTGATGAAAAAACTTACAAAATTGTTTAACTACACTGAAATTACAAATAAGAGAATAAGAGAACAATAAACGTTGTATAAGAAAAATGTTTGAAAAACGAACAAAATTTTCGTGTGAAAAAGTCAATGTTTCTCAACATTTTTCACAAATTTGAACCGAGTACTAGGCATTACACTAAAAAAATTACTACAGTAACTAATTGTGGGTTATTAAATTCGTTTTCCGTACTGTTGAAATTTAATATACATATATATTATTTTTTTACGAATAACTTTATTTTTTAACATTTATGTTTGTTATTCAAAAAACAAACTACCAAAAAATAATGTTTTTTCGTATTTATTTTGTTAAGTAGTTCGATTTTTTGTCGCTAAAAATATATTTTTTTAAAAGAAACAACAACTATTTAATTTTACGGAATATGCTGTTTAATAAATAAAAAATTTAAAAATTAATGTAAAATTCATTTATTTTAAATGAAATGTAAATGATCCGTTTTTTAAATAAATTTTTAGTTGCTTAAAATGAATTTTCGTTTGAATTTAACCACATAATATTTTGAGTGCATCTTTTATCATAACGATGAAAACCGAAATTCATTCAAACGCTGTACATTCGTCCGTACAGCTGGATTGTTGTTGGATGACAGGCTATTCAACTAGTTAACTAATGTGAAGTTTAACTTTTTATGCATAAGGGGATTTATATTTTTTTCATTTTTTTCTGCTCATATCATATTAAAATATTACATTAAATAGAATAACATAACACTAACGTAACACTACAAAAGAAAATTTGAATTTTAAAATAAATTGTATTAGAAAAAATACTTTAAATCTCCAAAACTCCAGAATTAAAAAATTAAAATTAATTAAAAAACTAAAACATTTTTACAAATGCAATTTTTATATAAAACAATTTAATTCTTTTTTAACAAATTTGCATTATAACTTTTTAAGATTCGAACGATTTGCGGCACAGGATTTAGACGCCAAAACGATAAATTCTTTAACAATCCTTGAAGCAAAGGGCTTATATTGAATACATGTAGTTAACTGCATACCTAGTTACATACATACATATTCCAAGCCAGCGTACGAACTTACCTCTTTTGTATGAAATAACTTTTCTTAAATTTTTACTGCCGTATTCATAAAAAATCAAATTAGTTTGAAATGTGTTTTAAGGCAAAATTTTCATACAAATTTTTTTCCATTTAAATTTTTTATGAATATGGCAGTTAATGTCTAAAGCCTGGTACTCTGTTCAACATTTCAGGCGAAATGCTGTCAAAACGCATATTTAAAAAACACGTGCGGAATATCTATAAAATAATGTTGATAGAGTTGTACTCTGTTCATTTTGTAAAAAAGTTCCGAAATGTTTCTGGCAACATTTTTTCACAACCACGAAACAAAGTAAGCTGCACTTTTTTCACGTGGAATTTTAAGGAAAAGCAAAAAAGTATGAACTGATTTTTAATTTAAAAATATAAAAATTCAAACAACACAACCGGTAACCGTTTTTTTATCTATATTTACTTTCTTTTTTATTAAATTTTTTATTAAAAAAATGATTTTTAGTAAAATACATGTGGGGTTTGTTTACATACACAAAACAATGCTGCATACTTTGCAGGAATAAAAACGTCAAATTGTACAAACTCGCAAATTAGGTAACATTGATACATGTCAAAATTTTCGTGTGAAATAATTAATGTTGCTCAACATTTTTCACAAATTTGAACAGAGTACTAGGCTTTAAACATCTTAAAATCAGAGAAATGTTGCTTCTAGAAAAGAGTTTATTATATTATTGTTGATTGGTAAATAGTGCAACAAACACTTAACGAGTTAATCATTTCGTAGAAAGCTGTTCTGCGATTTCTTTACTTAAATACAACAATTAAAATGGATAACCACAATTTTACATATTATGTAAAAGAAAATCGTTGGCATAGTAAACAACATGTATGTCGACTCTTTGCGAAGTTCATAACTCAGATTTCAAAAGTTTATAACTCATGTTTGTATTAGTAAGATTTTTTTGTTTGAGTATTGGTATTTTAAACTATCACATAGTTGCACCAAATCCTATAGAATATGAGAAATCTTTGTTTTTCTAAAATAAAATTTTCTAAAATAGAATAATTTTATCCATATATATAAAAATAAGTTGTCCTATGTTCGTGATTTTATAACTCGAGAACCACTCAAGCGATTTTCAAACGAGTGCATGAGGAAAGGTCTATTTTCACTGATGGTTTATAGAAAAACTCCCGATAGGTGGCGCTGTTGACGTTATATTTAAATTTTTTTTATTTCATTTCATTTTTATTTTTATTTTGAAAATCCCGAGCAGCGCCGGAACCAAACAGCTAGTTTATTATAAAGACAAAGTTTGTTTAATTTTTTTCTGCAAAATCTGAAAATATTAAATTAATAACAGATTTAAATTTGCTCATACCATAACGCTACTCTGCAGGATTAAATTAAATTGAAGAACAGAAAAAATAGAAATGTCAAAAAAATTTATTAAAAAGTTTTTACTTTTTAAAAAATTAAAACATTTTGCAAAAGCAAATAAGCAAAATGTGTTCGAAAAAATCATTAATGATGTGTTTGTGTCATAAAATTAAACAAAAAGTGTAACATTGTAAAAAATCTTAAATAAAAAATATTTCTTATTTTGTGTTGTTTTTGTTGGTCTTATACACACAGTTAGCGACAAAATTGTTCTCAAAATAAGTGTTATTAGCGCAATAAATTTAAATGAAAATGTTTATTCGTGTAATTATTTTTTTTATGTATTAAGAATATATTTAAATTATTTGGCGATACAAAGTAAGTTCTTAGATTTTTTTTATGTAAATAAACAATCTGAAAATGTTTTAAAGTAGTTTTTTAATAAGAGAAATAGCAAAAATATTCAGTTCAAATAATCATTATTTTTTTTTCAAAACAACTCGTTCATAAAAATTACTATTATTGATGTGTTAAAACTTTTATTTCAGGTAAAACAAAAAAACTGATATCATAAAGTGTAAGAGTAAACGGTAATTTTTAGAAATTTGCATTCGAAACCCGATTTTTATGAACTACAAACAGTTACTGTAATCATATTTTGGGTGTACCCTTTCACCTTCAGTGAAGGTTATAAATACAACAATAGTTTGTTAGTGGCCATACTTCAACGATGTTTTTTCTGCGTGTAATCTCGAGGTTCTAATAAAAATCTTAATACTAAAAGCTCTCAACATCCGGCATTTGTTGAAAATAGGCCAATAGCGGTTGTTAAAAGATCAATATTACATACTTTTCATTACGAGTCGAGTTAAAAATATATTAACTTTAAATTAACATGAACTTTTTCTACGAGTAATTTGCTATGAAAAGACTTTTACACACACAACTATTTACCTTTTATTGTATAAATTTATAAAAAGCAAAAAGAAAATATTTATACATTAATATTTACCTTCTATAACACAATCTAATCCAACATTCCCCTTTTTTCTTTCTATATTTCCTGACTTTATAGAGAATCTCTATTTGCAACAGCTTCATTATTGCGTCAAAAATCAAAAACACCCTCTATAGTTGGCAGTCATCGAACAATAGAAGGTGTACCACCACCGCCCCGTTTCTCAACCTTTGGCTATGATGCTGCGCAAATAGCGCCACCGCCACCACCCACCGTATCGACATTGTCCAGGCGTAATATGCACCTGCCACAAGAGTCGCTTGAGATGGAACAACTACCACAACAAACAACGCACACAATTTTGATGATGCCACATCAGCAGCAACAACTACAACAACAGCAACATCACCAGCAACAACAGCAGCATCAGCATTTACATCATAGACCCTCACAGGAAATCTGTCATCATCATCACCAGCATCAGCAACATTTACAACAACAACAACAACAGCAAAAACAAACACTGCCACATCATCATACACAGCAGCCACAGCACCACCAACACATGCAACAGCACCAGCAACATCATCTTCACACTAGTGCTACAACCATACCACCCAATGTAACACAATTACCGCCACCGGGCACAGCCGTAGTAACGGCCATTTCAACTGGCTCCAGTGGACGTCACAGGGAACAACAAGGCACAAACGCCAGCAATGCTGGTGGTAAAAATAAACAAACTAAAGTTGATGAGTCAAAAGTGTTTATTGACATTAGAAACTCAGCACCCGACGTCATAATCATGACATCCCATTGACAATTAAGGAAATTAAAATCAAAATTTCAAATGTATAAAATATCTCATCGGCCAGTTAAAATGTTGTGTACTTTTATGTCATCCCATCCACAATTTCATCACTATCATTATCATTGTTTTATCGCTCATTATCACCCATTGATTTTGTCATTTGCATTAAATGCAGCAAGTAAGTTTGTTTTTAGTTTTAATATGTCTAGACTTTTTCTTCATTTAACTTTATTACAATTATAGTTGATATTATTTAAATTAAAAAAAAAGTAAAAACAATAATTTGCCATAATTTAATTTGAAATTTTTAATAAAACTTTCTGTTTTTTTCTCTGGTTTTTTTTATTTTTTAAGTTTTAATTTTCCTTTATGTACTCGTTTGTTTCCTGCTTTCACAAGGACCACTTTTACAAAAACAAATATTTATAAAATTTGGGTTATAATTTCATGCTGACTATGCTGTGTCAATCTTAAATGGGGATTTCATGGCAAATGACTTATCAGGAGACAGACGGCTTTCAAAGTGAGTGACTAACAGTATGACTGGCTGAATGCCTTTGTAAATATTTAACTAAACTTATTAGGGCAGGTCGTTAACAATTTGCTTGCATATAAATATTCTTAAACAATAACAGAAACCGGAACAACAACAACATCATGGTGCTTTTTAAAATCCCAAAGGACCGAAATTTACAAAGCAATTATCAGCAACATGACCTTTGCTTACATTATGGCCACACACATGTCGTATGTGGCGGTGGGTAGATTTAAAAGTTCTTTGAAAAAACATTTAACGGATCCGTAACTTTAGTTCTGTTGCTTTTACTTAGTGTTGCTCAATTAGTTGTTGCTGGCAATTCGATTTTCCAAAGCACTCGAATTAGCTGATCGAACGAATTTTCGTTTGGTATTATGGGGCACCTGTTATAAAACAGTACTATTGTGTTTGTTTACAAATATAAAAAATTAAATTAATGGTTCCAAACAATTAAGCATATATGAGATTTCATCCTACTTTCTTACAGGCTGAACTTTTATGCAAATCCTTTTTACCAAAAAAGGATCTGGATGCATAAGGAAAACGAGCCTTTCCATCAGCTGTTTACGACCTTAGAATTGCATTAAATTAACAAAAATAGTTAAAAATGTGGTATTTGGTATTAAGTAAACGAAAACAAAAAAAAATATACAAATATATCGCTACCTAAAACTCAAAATGCCTAACTTACCCAATATTAAAAATCGTGTTCTTGTATTGATTCTAATGTATTGCGTCAACAAAATTTGAAATTGAAATCGGCAAAAGTTTGCGGTTTTATTAACAAAAAACAAACGGCCTTATCAACAAAAGATTACACCGTAAACACTTAAAGACTTTACAACAGTTTGCAAAATATGCAACATTGTCAAAACAACTGGTCGGTTAAAAAAAAAAAATATAAGAAAAATTATGTATTAAGCAATTTAAGGCAATTTATCATTTTTAAATTGTTCCTCCTGTAAAATTTTCAGGAGAAGCAAAACTTTCTACAAGTTTTTTAACCCTAGAATACTAACGTGCGTTAATTTTACGTGTAGTTTTATTTTGAATTGTTGCTTCGCAAGCGTGTAGCGGCATAACGGCACCAAATTCCACAAGGGCTCGCAACAATAGCCTTAAAACAGCCACGAAATCAAAAACAAAACATTTTCCGTCTTCAAAGCGCTTTGAGTGTGTGTTCTATAACATAGCGTCTTTACCTGACAATTTTTTGTCATACCAAACGTCAAACTTCATATTAAAAAAACGCTGACAAAAATTTTCGATTTTTTTTTATTTATGGCGATTTCTTTTCTGAGAAAAATGTTGCATTAATGTTACATGTTCTACATTTTGTGTTCGTTTGTACAAAAAATACAACTGTGGGAAAAATTTACAAGTTTTTTTGTGATGAAAAACATGCAAAACATGTTACATGTTTTACCCTTACTTTTACTTAAGGGTTCATACTGCCCTGTTTTACAACTTTGGTACTTAGTACTTTGTTTGTACAACCAATATTTTATTTTGTTTGTCATAATATTTTAAAAGTTTTGTCAAAAGAATTCTACATCTAAATATTCTTCGACGGCATACTCCATTTTGAATTAAATCGTTTTTTTTTATTTTGGTGGAAAATTCTATGTATTTATTATCGTTTTAAATTTGTTCAAGCAATAAGTGATGTCAATGTCTGTTTCCAAACCGTAAAGTAAGTGTGCAGCAAATAGTCGAATAGTTTTAAAAATCGTTAATGAACTACATTAATAATAAAAGTGTAATAGTTGTAAATAAAGGCAGCTAATTCTGTTCGATTGAAGTTGTACAACATGTAACACTTCGAGTGTTATAGGTAACATGAAAAAGTGTTACATGCATATACTGTAGCATTTTTTTCAGAATAGAAATCGCCATTAGACTTTGATGTTTGGTATGACAAAAAATTGTCAGTTGAAGACGCTATGTTAAAGACTACACGCAAATGTTACATAAAAATTGACAATATGCAGTGAGCACCTAATACAAATTTTTCTTAAAGTGTTGGTGTTTTTCTTGTTCATAAAAATTATTTACATTATTATTTTAGGTCATATTAAATAATAAATATACAACATGTAAAAAAAAGCAAATTCGACTTAAAATAGCCTTAGTTTTGGCGTTTTAGGAGAAGATTATTCAGTATGTAAAATTTACGTAGCGTAAGTATTTACGTATAAAAAATTTCGTAATGATTCTAGGGTTAAATTTATTTGCATCATTTAAAGCAAAATTGTTTTCGTTAACAAATTTGACACACAGCGAAATTTTCGACAGAACTGTCAACTCATAATAGCAAATTAGCATACGATAGTCAATGTTTAATAGACGGCGAAAATCGTTTGTCGAACGCAACTTATAATAGGGGCAGTTATGTTTATTGTTCATAATTTATTTATTAAGTTCTCAATATTAAATAGATTTAAAAAAAATCAAATTTTTTTAAAAATCGCGGAAAAATTTCTTGCAAAAAATTTAATTCAAAAGAGCTGGTTTACTTTTAATTACACAATGATCGCGAAAGTTAAAAAAAAATTGACTATGGTACATAAGTATTGAAATTTGTAAAAGCGATTGTCGCGAATACGAGAGATAACTTTGAAAACGGCTATCTCCATTGAATTTGACGTACCCGAACTAGCTTTCCCAGAAGGGTGCCCAGCTAGTTAAAATGTTGACTCATACAATGTATTTAAACAATTCTTATTATAGTTTTTAAGTTAATGTTCTGCCAAAACAGGACGAAAATTCTCCTTATCACTGTTCCCGTTCTGATAGATATCAAGAGCTCTTCTGATTGGATATTTGCTGCACTTTCTTAATTTTCCTTAAGACCCCTTTCAGACTCGGCAAGTTAGTTGCGCAAGTTACTTGCCGAGTACAACAAAGTCTGTACAAAATTGTTTCCTTACCCCGACGTCTACAAACCAAGAGTTGCGAAACAGACTTGCGCAAGAAACTTGCCGAGTGCGAAAGGGGTTTAAGCGAATATGGCCGCCTTTATTTAAAATATTTAGGTCTAGTAGATTTGGGTGTTCAAGTCTTTTTAGATATTTTATTAAATGTTTTGTGATTATGATTTTAACTCATGGAACATTAAGGTCTTTGAGAATATTCGAGTTTTTTCAACATCAGGGAGAGGATGTGAAGATTCGAAGAATTTTATTTTAGATAAAGTTCAAAAGTAAAAGCTTTCAATCGAGACTAAAGACAAAATTTCTTCTAATGAGCCAATTTATTTGAATTGATTTAAGTTTCATTTGAGTTAATTTTGCTTTCGTATGCCATTTCCACGTTATTATTGATTTTAATTGATCTTTATCCTCCATTGTTTTAACCAAATTTCTATTTGAAATATATGATCCTATAAGTGCGCATTTACATTATATAATTTTTGTTGTTGTGATTCTTACCATATATGCGAGAGGGGAGAGAGGAATAAAAAGAGGTACACAAGCGAGTGTACTCTTCGATTCGTTTTTTTCGCTCATTCGTTCTCTCATTTGACGAAAAATGTCCATATGTTCGGTGGCAAAGAAATAGATGTAACGACAAAAATCTAACAATGTAAATATAAGAGCGACTTCACAGAAGAAATTATAATAATCGCAACGACAAAAATCGTATATTCTTATTTTAGTACCAATACCTTATCAATTCCACCACTTTTGTCGAACATCTTTCATTTGCAACTCTGTCATTCATTTAAACACTATTTGTTTGCCTTCATGTTTTGGGGTCTATGTTTTATTTGTTTGGTCATGTTTTCCTGCTGCTGATTCTGAAAAAAAACATCCGGAAAACGGAACATGTTCAAAATGTCGACATACATAAATGTCATAGACCACATGATACATTGTACAAAAAACAACAACAGCACAGTAACAGTAGAAGCAAAACAAAAAAAAAACAATATTTGCATCATGTGTCATATTTGTTGTTGCACACATTGTATGTGTACCTTTATCTGCAGCAAATGTGAGTTGAATTCCTTGTTGTTTTGGTGGCAAATACTTGTAACTGCGTTAACATATTTTCCAATATACATTTTTTGCCTCTTTTTGAAGAATAATTGTTTAAAATTCGTAAATTTTTTCTTTTGTTTTTTTCAGGGACAGAAAATAACTGTTATTTTTAAAAATGTACATCAAAAAAGCACAAATAAAAAATGATCGTAGAAAATTTTGGTTCTTATTATTATGATACATAGGTGATGTACATGCAAATTTTTGTATGACTTTTAAATTTGTGCCTTTTTTGATAAAAGTAAAAAAATAACTTTTAATTTTGACTTTTATTTTTTAAGGCAAAAATTAAAAGTTATTTTTGACTTATATTATTTTAATCAAAAAATAAAAGTTATTTTTTAACTTTTAATATTTTAAGGCAAAAATAAAAGTCATGAATTAAATATTGCATAGTAATACGCTAGTTTTATTGCTTTCAATGCTATAAATGATAAAACATCCGTTATCACAATTTCAACTGCATCACTGTTAATTCTTTCAGTGTATTTCTTTCAATGTGAGTTTAATGTAGAATTGTTGAACTGATAACAAATGATAACGTTCAATCGCACTTATTGTACATTCTGTACCTGCAACTCAATTCAGTGTAGAAAGGTAATTTTCAGCACTCGAATTGATTTTGGGGGATTTGAGATATAATTTATCTGAAGAAAACTTAGAATCAATTTTGATGGTAAAATTAAACAGCTGAACAAATATAATAATAATAACAATAATTTCAATAGACTTCTGTAATATACATCAATTATTACCTATAAATTGGAGGCAATATAACTAGCGTATTACTATGCAATACTTAATTCAAGACTTTTATTTTTGCCTTAAAAAATTAAAAGTTAAAAAATAACTTTTATTTTTTGAATAAAATAATAAAAGTCAAAAATAACTTTTAATTTTTGCCTTGAAAAATAAAAGTTAAGAAATAACTTTTATTTCTGCCTTAAAAAATAAAAGTTAAAAAATAACTTTTTTTTCTTGACTTTTTCGATAAAAGTCATAACAGTTACGGTCCCTGTAGCCCGTTTCTGTATTTCTCGCATCGTAAAATTTTCCGACTGAAACCAGTGAATCGGGACAGAAACAGTGAAAAATGAAACAAAAAATGGTTTTTCTCACACAAGTGTTTCTTTATCTTTTTTTTGCGAGAATTATCTGTCATTTAAATAATTTTCCAGCAATTATTGGAAGGATGCGAGAAAAAGTGTTTCTATAACAATATTTTCCGAAAAGTTTTTTTCAAGAACTGTCAAAATAAGTCACATTTGAAATTGGTGGCGAGAAAAACAAAATGTAGATATTTTGAATTTAAAATATGTTTATATACTATTTTTTTTTAAATAAATAAAAAAATAGAAGGAATATAAATGATAAATGCATAATATATATGATGAAAATAAACAAAAAACAATTGTTATATTTTGTTAGTTTAAATTTTTGTTAGCCTTTTCTTGTTTTGGTTTTAATCAGTGCTGCCAGATAAATTTGTGTCAAAATCGTCAATTTCCTGAGAAAAAAATAAAAAAGATCGTCTTTTTTGTTTTAAAAATCGTGCAATTTAAAATCAATTTTAAACAAATATGTTTCGACTTTTATTAAAAAATAATCAAACAAAAACATAGTTAAAGTTCATGGGTATTTAATAATTATTATTTAATAATTGAGATATAAATCTTTAATTTACCTATTCCTATAATCTTTTTCTTTTTTACCTGAAATAGACTAAGTAGAATACCTTGTAGTTAAAATTAAAAAAATCGGTTCATAAATAAACGGGTAAAGACCCAGTAAAATCTTCGCCTACAAAATAATATGTTAAGTAATCAGAAACACATAAAAGCACTACATACAATTCTACTGAAAAACTAATGAATTTTACAAGGGTTGTGCCAAAAAGAACAAATTCAAAAGTAAGTCATTTTTTTATATCTTAATACATTCAGAAAAAAGTAGTTATCGAAGCTCTTATAGAAGAAAGCTACTTAATAACGAGTGAAAGAAGCTATCCATTTTGAAAAAGTTTTTACTGAGAGACAAACAAATTTCTTTCTTGCCGGAATAATGGTTTTGGCACAAAAGTGTACATATAAGATAAGAATATCAAGTATCAATCATATTTTGTATATGTATATAGAAGTATTAAATGTTCAAAATAAGCCAAGTCGGTCCATTACTTTCCCTCGAAATTTTGCTTTTGCCGATACATTTTTTAGGGAAGAAACAAACAATTTCGAGGACAATTTTCACAATAGGGATAAATATAAAAATTTAAGCAGCCTTGTTTCTAAAGATATCTTTTTTTCTAATAAACAAACATATAAAAATATTTACAATTATTTTTTTTCGAAGACTAAGGCGCTTATAGTGTAAAACGCAACGCCAACAATTTCATTAAAAGCAAAAATAAAATCAAAAATATTTTATAAATTTGTTGTTGCTTTCTACTAGGCTTGCCATTTCTATTTTGAGAAAAAGAGGACGTCAGCATAAAAAATGTAGGACATTTGTTCGAAAAAAGAGGACACTTTTTAAACAACTTAATATTAATAAAATTAACGACGGCACACAAAAACTTAATTTGGGTAATTCCATGTCAAGTCAACCAAGAGTGGGACTCGACCCCTTTCGATTTGAATGCAATTTGGCGAGAGGGTTTTTTTGATCCCATAAAGAACACATATCAACGAAAAACAATTTTTTAATTTTTTTTCAAAAGTTATGTCATTCAAATTGTCATAATATCGCCGAATAAGCCGAATGTGTTGAGTTTATTCTTTTAATATCTCGAAAACTACTTTACATACGAAGATGATTTTTGTCAGTTTAAAGAGAATACTTGAGGCTACAATAAATATATTGAAAAAAATGTATATGCAATATATCAAATTTTAAAAATGGACTAAGTCAAAACCCTTTTTTTTGCTGATTTTTTTTTTTTATAAAACTGTTTTTTAAAAATCCTAAAACTTTGAGGGATGTGCTTTTTTTAAGATATGATTTTTTTTTCTTTCCAAAAAGAATCTTAAAATAAAATTTTTTTTGAAGCTCCATTTTGGGCACATTCAAAGAAAAGTACTCTTTTTGTCACGTTACGTCCCCAAAAATTAAATCATACCTATCTTAAAAAAACCCGAGCACCTTAATCTTTTTTTAATGAATTTTGTGAACTGTGACTTAAATCCAGGAACAAATTTACAATGGAGGTGTAAAAAGCCGGACAACCCCGGACACTTGATGAAAAAGAAGTAGGACTGCCCCGGATACCCAAAAAAAGAGGACGGTGTCCGGGGAAAAGAGGACGGATGGCAACCCTACTTTCTACAGACATTCATATTATTTTTATTTTCAATTTTCAACGCCACATAATAGAAGTGTTTGAAATTTAAAAATTCAAGATGAATTTCTATAGAAAGTAACAACAAAATTATAAAATATTTTTGATTTTGTTTTTGCTTTTGCTTTCGTCACTTTTTTAGAAAAAATCATCAAAACGTCACTTTGTTAATATCGGAACAAAAAATCGTCAAGATGACGATAGCTCGTCAAATCTGGCAACCCTGTTTTTATTATATTTATTTCTTTTGTTGACGTTTCGCTTTTATTTGACACTTAATTACTGGAAATATTCCAGTATAAACAGAATTTGTTGTGTCTGTTTTCGCATTCAAATACAGAAACACTTTTATCTCAAAAATCGAGAAACGATGGAATTTTTTGTTTCACACTTCATGTAAGAAATTTTACGATGCGAGAAATACAGAAACGAGCTACTGGTTTTTTTGTTTTAATTGTCATTCATGGCGTAAAGATTGGCATTTGTGATGACAAGTTTCAGTTGCATACAGATACTTTCCAGTTGCAAAGGGAAATGATAAACAGTGAATTGTAGTGAAAAATGTAATTATGTTGCTTAAAACAATTGTAAGCGATAAAAGCGTTTACAATATCAGATCATTCGAAAAAACTTTTTTTGGCAGGGAAGAAGATCGCGAGTCATGTCAATATCACGGCAATCAGGCCGTGCGTGTTTGTCTTTCTTTCGTGGGTTTCACCGTTTGCATTGGCGTTTGTATGGTGTGTTCCCGGTTTGGAGCACTATTTTCTGCTGACAATAAGCGCTTCGCACTAACTTTTACTTGCTTAAATGCCTTTTTCAATCATTTTCGTAAACCATTATATATTTTTATTTTTTTCGGTTTAAAACCTTCTTCGTTGTCTGCACTTATATAGCAGCGTTTATGTATATTTTATTCTTTATTATTTACTGCTTTATAAGAGCTCTCTTTTTCAAGCGCTCAATTATGCGCTTTTTCTCATAAGTTAAAGTTTTTCGGTTTTCAACATTTAGAATACTGATGCGATCGGTTTTAACTTTCCTCTTTTATCCTGTTTGTCTGGTGGAGCACCAGATCTATCTAGATGTGACTTGGACAAGTACTATTTCAAACTCAGACGTATTACTGGTAGATACCCAAATACTCTGGTGCAGATTATGGAGGTTTTTCCTTTCCTGTACAAAAGATGACTTTTGCTGATCCTATGTAGTTAGATTGGTTGAGTTTTAAAAGATCATAGTTTGCATTCAAAGCTAAAAACGTATTATTAAGTTTAATGATGCACAGTTTGCTTATTGTGTACGCTACGATAATTTTTCTGGTGCGCTTACTGCTGGCATAAGTATAACAAGTCAAGTTTAGCTGAATAATCTAATTCTCTTTTAAACCTGCGTGTACATTAATATGTAATCCGATTTTGTCGTCAATTGCCTTGCTCTTTACCATTAACTTAAACCTATTAAATTTTTACAATTTTAAGTAATCTATATAATAATCTATATAATAATAGGTGCAATATGAACAAATTGTTTGCTTGATTCTATAAAGTTGGTATGAATTTGGTGATACGAGACAATTTTTAATTTTTTGTGTGCAACAATAATGGCCAATTTTCAGGATTGCTATTAAAACACATTTATGTTTAAAATCATTATCACGACAATACAAAAACAAGAGGCAAAGCAATAACAATAAGCTGTTTTTTGAGACCACCTTGTAAATAATTATACTTTATTAGTATCTTATTCACCACACCCAACAGCATTCGACTTAAAAGACATGCAACATTTCCGGACATCAATATAATTAAATGGGGTTTGGCTATTAATAGTATTATTAACACGATTTGAATAAAATTTTTGACCAGCTTCGATCATTGGCAAATTAACGAATTTTCGTGTAAAGTATTTGCAATAATTTTGTAAGCTCTCATACACCCATTTGTCGAATATTTTGCCAAGTTTTCTTAGTTCCGAATAAATTGGCAAAATTATTTATATAATAATTAGATTTAGCATCTCTAATAAGATTGTGTTTTAATTCTTGTGCACTGTGGCCAATTTCGTTATTTTCAAAAAAAGGCGATTTTGCTGTTAAAAATCTAACGATTTTGAAAAAAAATAAAAACAATTAAGAAAGTAAAGTCGGTAAAGTCGGTAAAGCCTGACCATTTGATGCCCTACACCGCAGAACTAAGAGATAAAATTTCGAAAGGATTTGCCAGAAAAATATTATGTTACCAGCCTTTAAGATTTTATTTTAGTTATTTCTTTAGTTATTTTTTAGATGTTAACAATTGAGCTTTCATTTAAAAAAATAACTCCATTTTTTTATTTGATACTTCAAGACAACAAAAAACATAATCGCCAAAAAAAGAAAGTTTAAAGTTTATATGTATCTTTTTATATTTGTCTGGATTTGTGTGTGTTTTGTTTCAAACAATGCGATAAAGATAATGACATTGCCCAGCCCAGTCTGTACATCATCTATTTTCAGCGACTGGGCAACACCTTTTGACCTTTCTGTTGCCAGCGCCATACAGATTATATGTATCTTGTTCACATGAACTCATACATAAACTCAAATGCATTGAGACGTGAGTTAAATTTATATTCTCTATACTACTGGAGCTGATATTTGATGCTGAGTTTGCAATAAAAAATATGAACTGTGAAAAACATTTAACATTAAAAACAGTAAAAACATTGCGAAAACATGAGTACAGGGATTTAAGGGTTTCGGGACTATTTTTTATATTTTTTTTTTTTTTGTTAGTTGTGAACATTTTCCAATTATAATCTTTTGCATTAATGATCTTTAATAATATTAATTTTTTATTATTACTGATTTTTCTTAGAAAAGGGAATTTTATAGAATACAGGGCTGTGGAGTTTTCAAAAAATAGTCCTAACTAAGAGTATTTCCGCTGAAATTTTTTAAGAAGGACTTCAACTACAACTGAGCCTGGTCCTTATTTAACTTAAAGCTCTTTTTTAACGCAGCGCCTTTCTGTAAAAATTTCAAATTGATATTGTAATTCTAACGTGCCGCTTTGAGCTTTAATATAGTTATTTACTGGTGTTAAGTAGACTGGTTCCATTTTTAAAGCAGAATCTCTTAATTTTTTTTTTATTTTAAAAAAATATTAGAAAGTTTTTTATGCCGTAAAATTTCGGAGTCGAATTCGCAAGTTTTTGTGGGTACTTCGACTACGACTCCGGTATGAAAACCTCGACTCCACAGCCCGAATAGAATAGCTGGTCTAGCCCCTTTTAAATTTTAAACTTTGAAGTGTATATTTCATATCTCTGTTTTTACTTAAACGCCGCCGGAGAGGTATGCCCAAGTAAAAATTTCGACGTGACCACATTTAAAGAGGGGGAAACATTAAAAGGATATTCCACCTTCTGTTGTTACATCCTCTGGGGAATTTCCTCAGCCAATTCCTGGTGCACAAATATTGGTGTTTTGCGATTTTAGAGGGTTGGGTTAGTGGACTGTATGGTTAGGTGCAGGACACTGTAAGTGTTGAAAATGACACCAATATCTGGTATAAATATAATTTTCATGTAAATGAGAAATTATATGATCGTTTGGGTATAATATGAGTTGGGATAAAACTATAGAAATTAGGTTAGATATGTGTGGCAAAGTGAATGTGTGTATGTGTGTGAGCTCGCCTTGATGGTATGTGTGTAGATGCGTGTGTGTGAAATGAATAGAGGTTAGGTTAATTTTCAAATGAGGACAATTCATTTTATTAATAAATCAAATTACAAATGATTTGTACAAGTTGTAGCTTTAATTAAATTCAAGTTTAAGTTATAATTTTCAGGTTAAATTTGTTTTAAGTTTTATTTATATTTTCAGATTAAATAAAGTTTTAAAGTATAAAATGTAAGTGAAGTTAAACATTATATGGCACATATGAAGTAGCCTGGGTTTCATCTTGTAATAATGTTAATAAACATTTCGAAATTAAATTAATTCACAATAGCTATTCGTTACAGTTACTTTACATTTTTAACGGGTTTTTTTACAACTCTTTACAATCTTATTACAATTCAGTTAGAAATTCAAATTGAAGTTTAAAAATATTAAAATGACCAAACAAATGGTAATAGAAAAGAAAATAAATAAAAATTATAAAATTTTTAGTATAAAATTTACAATTTTATACACCTGAAATTAAGCAGTATTCCAAATTTGACAGATCTTTTAAGATCGCGGTGGACTAAAGATCGTATCTACTACCACATGAGTCAGTCACCCCTTAATTACGTGGTGGTTGTGGTTGGGAACCAAAGACGCGAAAAGGGAGATCTTAAAATGCCTGCTTTAAGCACTGATTTTTCATTACTTGTGAAGGTGGATCTCCTAGATGCTTTTATTACTTAACAGATGCTATCCACTATTCTAATGCAGCGATCACTAAACAGCTAAGTAAATAAATAGCTCCTGAACAAGGGCCGACTGTATAAATTTGCCAGATTTTCCCTCAAATAGCTACTTGTGTGTTGGTTGTTCTCAGTCAGAGAAGCGTTGCATTGCCACCGGATGCCATAACCCATTGTACGGTAGGAGAATCAGATCGGCTACACCATTTTCGGAGGTGCGAGGTCGGGACTCTTGCCCTTCTGTCGTGGGGTTAAAGCAGAAAAGTAAGGAGCGCTGGTCGACATACAGTACGTTACCGAGTCAAGGTAGGCACTATCGATAACACTGTGCATGAAATTGACACTTTTTTTTCGTGACAAGCCGGGCACATGGCGTTTTAACATAATTCGGGGACGCTGAATCCAGTGGTGCCCGCGGTTTTTTCAGATTGGCTCTGGTTTTCGAGATATACCGTTATTTCGAAAATGGAGGAGGTTGCTTAACATATATTCGCGTAACTCAAAAACGGTTTAGTTTATTGAAAGTACTAAAAAAACCGAAATTCCGCAATAAAATTTCATTTCAGAAAAGTAAAACTCTTTTTCTAATATGAGTAGTCGTTATTGAAACATAATTTTTTTTTGAAAAAAAAATTAATTTTTTTATCAAAATTTCGAAATTTTTGTTTTTAAAAATTCATAAAAAATTAAAAAATGCAGCTAGGCTTCTAATTTTCTGCAGACTTATAAAAAACGAAGCTACAAACAAAATAAGCCATAAATGATTAAAATCTGTTTGCAACTTTTGATTTTATTCACAAAAGTCGACAAATTTTTCATTAATTTAAGAATTTCCCTTAGGGGGCTCCCATACAAATATTGCGTTTTATGAAATTCTTAAATTAATTAAAATTGGTCGACTTTTTTGAATAAAATCAAAAGTTGCAAACAGATTTTAATCATTTATGGCTTGTTTTGTTTTTTGCTTCGTTTTTAATAAGTCTGCAAAAAATTAGAAGCCTAGCTGCATTTTTTAATTTTGTATGAATTTTTAAAAAACAAAAATTTCGAAATTTTGATAAAAAAATTAATTTTTTTTTCAAAAAAAAATTATGTTTCAATAACGACTACTCATATTAGAAAAAGAGTTTTACTTTTCTGAAATGAAATTTTATTGCGGAATTTCGTTTTTTTTAGTAATTTCAATAAACTAAACCGTTTTTGAGTTACGCGAATATATGTTGAGCAACCTCCTCCATTTTCGAAATAACGGTATATCTCGAAAACCAGAGCCAATCTGAAAAAACCGCGGGCACCACTGGATTCAGCGTCCCCGAATTATGTTGAAACGTCATGTGCCCGGCTTGTCAGTTTTTTCAACTAGCATAGTGTAATCAATGGATGGTTGTAGTCAATTATACGTTGGTCTAAGGCAGTCATAACCACTCCATAGACTCGCGAGCCAGTCTATAATCGTATTTTTCACACAGACACGGTCGGCAAATCACATGTATACAACAGTTTTGTTCGTTTCAAAACATCAGTCTATCATCAGTCTCTGCTCAAGCTTTGTGAAAGCAACACCACGCACTCTTGTTTGGTATTGTTTTTGTTTTTTTTTTTTCGTAATCAACACAAAAGCACACAGAGCAACAAAGTTTATACTTCTTGGGAACTGATGTTTTTTTTTTTTTTAAATATTTTACACTAGCTGGCCCGGTTACCCGGCGTTGCACGGGATCCAATAATTTTATTAAAAAAAAAAAAAAAATATATTGAAATAAAAAAAAATAAATAATTGAAAAAAATGTATATAAAAAAAAAATTGTATGGGAGGTACCACGCTCCTTTGTCCAATCTTGACCTAATATAGCATACTTGTCCTTCTTGGTCGACAGTACATACTGTGAAAATTTCATGAAGATCGGGTCATTAGTTTAGACGCCTATACGGAACAAAGATATATACATTCAAATTTATATATTAGACTGTTACACAGTGTTCAATTCGGCAGCGACCGCAGCTTCTGTTTACGACCGCACACAAGCACATAATATCTTTGTGTACGTGCGTTCGGGGCTTGGTTAACACTGGTCTAAGGTGATAGTAATATAATTCCACAGAACCATAACATTATTCCGCATGACCATATTAAGGCTCTGTACATGCATTTAAGATTCAAAACTTACCATATTTAAGTTTCTCGCGATAAAACTTCTTTTGTTTGAAGCTGCTTGACATCGTCGATGAAACCACCCCTCGTATCATAAACACTTTAGAAACCAAATCGATCAAACTTTCGAGCTGATATTTTCAGAATTTGCTTGAAATCAGAAAATAAAAAATTAGATGAGTTTCTTTTTCAATCTTATCAATAATAATAAACAGTTACATCTCTAAGTACTTTCTAAGTGATGTTCAAAAATAGTCCAGCCTTGACAAACAGATATAAAATTTAGCTCCTTAAATTGGGCTAAGGTGGGTTTACATTCGCTCCGTTATTCATTTATTTCTTTTGATATAAAAAAAAATATCTCATAAAGTTAGGCCAAAAACTTTGCAATAAAAAAATGCCCGAAATTTCTTGGAAATTCAGAACTATTTTTTTGGGAATGTTTTCCCGAATAGTAACTCTAAGTTAAGCACACATATGCTGGTACAAACACACTTCTATCGAAAGCTGGTGGTCATGCATTCCCATGCAAATTATTCTTTAATTTTTTTTCACTGAAAACTCGAATTTCTTATTTTCTATTTCTGGACCTTCTTCGTGCTAAACAATCAAATGCAGCAGATGTTTGCTTGTTTTTCGTGGTGCTGTTTTTGATGTCAACATGGATGTAGCATAAATTGATACATATTTGCATACATATGTACATACATACTTTTAAAAGGCTCTTTGCATTCAATGTCATTCATCAATTTCATCAGCAGAACTTTCGCACATTGTACATGTTGTCAGTGTCATTGCATCCAGTCAAAACCACACTCACGTTCTACAATGACGGAACTAATGATTTTTTTTTTCGTGCTGTTTTTTTCTAAATGCAATCATTATGACATAAAATTAAAAACCAAAGAAAACAGCGCAAACGTTTCAATTATAATTGAAATCAATATTTACGTATCATTTTTAGGCCGATTTAAAACTTGAAATGTAAATTGTCACAAACACATTGTTAAGTGCATAATTGTACGGAATTGCAACACAAAGCCAGTAAAAACAACTATGGCGTGTGGTGTGAATTGGTATAAAAGACTTAAGTTTAAAAGTTATTAGTTTTCATACCCTTGCTTAAATACAATTAACAATTCGCCTGGGAAATTTAATAAATACGTATTATATATCTGTGGTTGGGCTTATTTCTGTGGCCGCAACCCATAACAGCCTAACTCGAGTTAGGACTGATTTGAGTTATTAGTAGAATCGTATTCAGCGTGTCTAAATCTATTTGCTATAAATATTTCATTTTCATTTTGTCTGTTATAGGAAGGTAATTAACCCTAATAAACCTAAAAGCTTAAGTTATTTTTCAAAATTACTGTTTTGGCATAACCGCCTAATTCAATTCAGGATTATAACATATATAAATATTATTATTTTATTATTGGCTAAATCAACTTATGTCGTTATTCTTTAAACTTTATGAATTATTATAAAGGAATATCAACCTAACTCAACATGAGAGATCGAATCTGAAAAATTTTGGCATAGAAAAATAATTTCTGTCAGTTTAGGCGCAATGAAAATTTGTTATTTTATCTGGAATAATAGCCTTAGTCAACTTTAACTTTTCGACTTTCTTTCGTTCAACAATTCATAAGAGCCTTACTAAGTAAAGATATTCTTTTATTTGGAATTTGTAGCAAAGTTTTCCAAAAAAAGCCGCCTCCTGATTGTCAGTGAAGATTCCAAACTTTAAGCTGCTGTACTTAAAATATTGAAAAACAGACTTTTACTTTTTTTTTTATTAACTATAATGGTAGTTTAGCGATTTAGCCTTCTTTCAAAAATACGGCAAAATTGTTCGACATATTGATCGGTACAAAAATAGTTATAGAAATATTTTTTAGGCTTTTATAAAAAATATATCATATTTTCAGGCATCACCCCTATTATGAAAGTCGACTCCGACGTTAGAGTTGTTGTATTTAATTAGTCGTTATTGACAACTATCGATTCCTATTGACAGCCACTTGTTATATTCTTAGGCGCTTTTAAGTCGATGTCGAGTAGTATTGACTCTGTTTTGACGGCAGGAAATTTCGCGATGACTCAAATGAAAGTTAAAAAGCTTTTAGGTAGAAAGTATTTTATTATTATTAAATACATACGTCTAAAATATAAAATGCAAATTAAAAAGAACTTATGGCCATAATTACTATCATTTAATGCTAAAATGAGTCCACCTTTTTGTGATCTAAACACCTGAGTTTTAAATATGTATGTGCATATGGGCATTTCCGTCAAAAGGTCCACCGTGACCGAAAATTTAAAAGTTATAGAGAAATATTTAGATTTTACTAACTTTATTAATTTACCAGTACATTTGTTCACTTAGATGAGCAATCAGACCAGTGTTGCCAGAAGATTTTTTGGAAAATACCTACGCTTACTAAAAAAAAATCCGATTTTTCCCTACAGGTTGCCAAAATTTTCCTTACAAAAATCTCTACGCGTTTTAGTCATTAAAGCCTAAGAAAAAACAAGCTCTAACCACAAAAATAAGTAATAAAACTAAAAAAATCTATGTACTTTTAATTAAATTCAATATAAAAAAACGAGAGGTTTAAAAGTGAGCGCCCCGGTAGGCTAGCTAGTGAGCTAGTCTATCAGCGCCGGGGTTGCGGGTTTGATTCCCGCCAGAGACTCTGCCGGGAAATGAAATCGAACAAATTTTGAATACTCTCCCATATTCAAAGTTCAAAAAAACATTTCCTTTTATTCACCTAAACTTCTTTTGAATTCAAGAAAAACTGCTTTCATTTTTACAATAATTTAATTGAAAATCTTCGTCGTTTTATATTTCCATGACATGGCCGAATATATGTATTTCTTTTGAACTGAACTTTCTAAAGTGACCATTAGTATATTTGAAATTAATGCAGCCTCTTCCATTGTTTTACGCAATTATTATAAACAAATTAAACTTAAAGCTGTGTGGCTCCATTTGTTTCGCTTCTGGTGGTCTCACTGCATCACCATTTGCATTGGGTAAGGCAAACAAAATCCGAACTAGTTTTGATAAATTTGGAAATACAACCTCGTCATTATAGTTTTTCCTCTTTAACATTTTTATCGAAAATTGTTCGAAATCAATGTTTCAAAACAAATTAGTTACACAGTTACAGAAAATTGATTTAATGCGATTGCTCTACACTCTTTAAAAGATCATTGAGGCTTAAGTAAAGACAATAGTTCAAATTTGTACTCAACTTTTTTTTTTTTTGTCCCAAAATATGTTCTAGACTTTAGAATTTCATTTCTTTAAATATTAAATCACTAACAAAAATTCATTTTTGGATTTATTTTGTATACAATGCAATATGAGAAAAAATACCTACATTTTGGCGAATATAAAAAATCTGTCCGATTTTCCCTACGCTCCTATCTTAGTAACAAAAAACCCTACATGTAGGGATTTTTCCCTACTTTTGGCAACACTGAATCAGACTGCACAGTTGTGCAAACGTAATTTATTATTTGTGAGAATGTTTTATTGTATGTTTTCTTTTATATTATCTTCCTTAAAAGAGGTGATATTTGATAAAAAATTATTCCAAAAAAATTTTCTTACATGGTCTGTAATCTCAGGAAGAGTTCAAAGAAAAATATGTTTTTCGGATTAACGGTAAATTTTTATTTTGTCTTAATCATTATTTAGTTAAATATTATGGAAAAAATTTCACATTCGAAATGCCACGTATCGACCCAGAATTTGGCTCAAAAAAAAAAAAAAATACAGAAGATTTTGGAATCAAACCAAAGACATTTTAATGTTACATTGCTACGTAAAATTCTGAAAGTAGTTTGACTAAAAAATTGTGCCAGGTTTCGCTGAATTACGCCTTCCTAAACATGGCAACAAAAACTACTTCTATTTTTTTCACACTCGAACCGCTACTTCTTTTGCTGCCATTATCTTTGACATAGAATCGCACCCTCCATAAACTTTAGCATACATAACAGTGCTTTCTTAGTCCTATAATTTAAGGGTTAAAAGAACGTAAAAATATTTGTTGTTTAAAATGTTATTGCATTTTTGATGCGTACGACTGTCACGTTCAACGCTTTGGAATTACCCATATCATAAGTTAAAATTTTAAAATAACCGCCAGCGCCTTTGTGGAATAAAAAATTAAATAATTAAAGCCGTCAGGATAAATACTTTTCTTTAAGTTCCGTTTTACTTGTATCAAAAACAAACTTTATAATTGAATTTATTTAACTATAACTTCATTCAAAAATAAATGGAAGGTGACTAGACGGCAGGAACACAACATTCTTAGAAAATACCAAAATAACGTCGAAGTGATGAATTCGTCGACTTGATGTGACATCGATCACGACTTACACTATCACCCCTATCGTGAATAGTTTTTCCCTCGTAATTTTTTCCCTTTTCACATATTTACCATCATGAAAGGCTTCAATGAAAATTTTTTTAGAAGTAGTTCAAAGGAGAATAACGTGAAATAATGATAACGGCAAAAAATCTCCTTATCGTAAATAGGTTTTTTCCTCGTTATTTTGTTCACTTTTCCCTTTGATTTTCTCACTTTATTTTTGCTGGGGAGCAGAATATGTATATAAGTAGTTCTTCTTACAATTCGAATATTAAAGGCAAGATCCGTTTATACAACAGGTCGATTGCCTGCGATTTGTGAAGCTTTCGAACTTTGGAAAATATTTAACTACATAAAATTTAAAAAGTGCAAAAAACTAACGTTGTAATCAAACTATCCTTCCAATTCCTAATATTTTGCTTTATTTTTTTAACTTTTCTTTTATATGTCAACATGTATATTTTTGAACAAAAATGTCATTGATTTTAAATTTTTTTAAACTTTAGTTCTTTTTTTTAACATTCACTGGAACTGATAGCGTGAAAAATTGTTCACGGGTGATTCAAAATTGTTTTTTTCCCCTTCGAGGGGTATAAAAATATCATGGGAACAAAAACTCCACTTGTTATTCATGATATCGCTGTGTATGTAGTTGGGAATAATTTACTTATTTAATAACAATCCTAAGTTTTAACTTTATTCAGTTTTTTGTAGGTATATATATATATATTTTTGTGCATATTTTTAGCATATAAAATTTTTTTTAGCCTTTTTTGCTTGCATATTTAAATTTTTTTTATTGTGCCTATAAAAACTTGAAAAAACATAGAGAAAGTGTTATGTTGTAAGTTTTGTTGCACAAATTTAAATAAAATAACTTAAATGTTTATGGTTAAGGCTTAAAATATTTGAAATTACACAGTCGATGATTACACTATGCCACAAAAAAATGGACCTCAAAAATAAGAAATTTTCTAAGCTAAATTGCGGCTGCTGAACACGAATATGCCATTCATTTATTTTTCTCAAAATATACGCGAAAATCGTGTTTTTCTGCAGTTGTTCTAAGTATTTCGAAATATCTCGATTGTAAAAGATTTAAAATTTTGCATAGATATGTCTTTTCTCTTTCAGCCCATATCTATACTGTATCGATCGGATGAAGATTTACTGAGCTACAGGACTTTAAACTTGAAAAAAATGTGATCTTTAATGTTTTTTTCATTTCTCCATTTAAATTCGTTCCAGTAAGGCAATAAAAAAAATTTTAAATAAAATTCTTAACCTGTATCTTAAATATTAATTTGTTACAAGCGTAGTAAGCGTAAAATTGTTAGCGTCGGACAAAAACTTAAGAAAAAACGACATATTTAGTGAAAACGTCCGAATTTTAATTTTCTTTACCCTCCGATGAGTGACAGTTCTGAACTTCACGGCCGTGTGAAAAGGTCCCTACGGACCTTTTTTTGTAAATCATGTTTTTTTCATATAAAAAATTTTTTTTTTGATTTTTTTTTTTTGATTTTTTTGCTTTTATTGTTTATAACTAAATTTTACAGCATGATTTTTATTGCTTTCAAGGAAAGGCACAATATTCTAATTTTATACTACTAGCAATAAACCAGTTCTTAGAATTTTTTGTTCTTAGTATTTTGTTCTTAGTATTTTTTGTTCTTGGTTTTTTTGTTCTTAGAATTTTTTCTTAGAATTTTTTGTTTTTATCATCATCCCTAATGTCTTTGAGTTTAGGTCTTTCTGTTCAGAACAAGTAAATTATGTGTTGAAACAATACAAAAATTATAATGATGCCCAAAAACATGCATTTATTAGTGAAATTCAGTACAAGGTCCATACGGACCTATTCACACGTCCGCGTACTATTCTCACTAAATCCTCAATAACTCCTAAAGTAATGATCCGATCGGCTTGAATACAGAGTAACTTTGGGGGGGGGGGGGGGTTGTAGTGGCCGAAGTAGGAGTAATTTCAGTTTAAAAAGGCAAAAAGGTTCCTTGGGACCTTCTCACTCATCGGAGGGTTAAACATCAATGCAACAATAACATTTATGTACCTTATTGCGATTTTAGGTAGTATGCTTTCACTTATCGGTCTATTTAGAGATACTGGATGACTTCATAAATGCAATGTTGCAAAACATCACTGGAAACGAATGCGTTGACAAAGCCGTACAAATAAAAACAATGCACAAATTTTGCAACCGTTGTACAAAATGTACTCAAGGCATTGCGAGTTTATGAAGTCAGCCACTGTCCCGCTTTTGTTTTTTTAATAACTATTGAAATTTCTAAGTAAAATTTTATATTCAAATATGTAAATTAGGTGTATAACCAAATTTTGGCCCTAGCGCTACACATTAGCGAATATTGTGTTATTTACGATAACAATTTGTTTGGGTCGTTTGAAAATAAAAACTTCACCCACAAAAGCGATTTTCTAAAAACCCTAATGAAAAAAAATTAAAAAAAAAAAAATTAATTATTTTATTAATAAATGAAAAAAAGTTCAAAAGTTTCCTAATCATTAAAGGGCATGAATTTCAAATTTAAAAACTGTAAGTTTTTGGCTAAATGACTAAGTACAAATAAAAATTAAAAAAAAAAAATTTTCCAACTTTACCGCGTTTTGTGGGTGACCTTTTTTGAAAACCGCGGAAAATAGTTTTCAATGGACTACTCGACTTTGCTAAGGCCATTTTTCTAAATGCAAAAAATGGGAATAAGTTATACCCCCAATGCAAATATTCACTTGATAGCTCGTAGTTTGTTTGCGGTATGTCTGTCTGCATTATTAAGAAGAGTGTCCAAAGAAAGTTGACCAAAATCTTTTGGGAATCTTATAAATTTTATTTTCGGTACTTTGTCTGATGTGTTTTGTAAAATTAACTAAAATTGGTAAGGGCATGGAGGAGTACTTGTCATTCGATGAGCCAGTTGAATATTGGCATTCAATTGATCATATGACTGATTGCTATATCTGCATGACCAAATTGCACAGGGAAAAATATGGCTATATTATTTATCTGGATATAAATCAATTGATTTCCATTCCTAAAGCGATGTTTAAATTATATAGGTCATACGAATATTAAACTATGAGTCAAAGGGCACTTAAAAATTTACATCGTGACTTTAACTTGTCAAGAGAGAACTCGAAATTACTCGCTTCATATTTTAAAAAATTAAGATTTCCGGACACAGGGACACGCGTTTTTTATTTCCTATCGCAATCGCTCAAAAATATATATGAAATTCTTTTCAGAGAGTAGTAAGTGGGGTTTTAGGAAACAACAGAAACCATAACGATATCAAATAAATAAAAAAATCTGTATTATTTGAAGTCTAAATGGGTTTCCTGTAATCACAGGACTACACAAGTCATTGAAAATGCGTTTTCTTAAACACTTTTTGGACTTGTTTAATTGTGACGAACAAGGTGAAAGATTTAACCGAGATCTTGCAGTAATGGGAAAACATTACACAGTGCAACACGAAAAAAATAACCATATACGGACAACTCTACGTGATAAAAGACCAAAAAAAATACCCGTGTCTCCCAGTTTTTCCCAAAGTCATGCACTTTTTTATGGTCCCCCAAACATTTGGGGCCTCGGTGTCCTTTTTGCTGATCATTTTCTCAGGCTCATATCTTGCAAACCGTTCGGAATTTTGTTTTACCCTCTGAGACAAAAATGTAGTTCTTGCCATAAAGAGCAAAAATTATGAACACATAAAATCAAAAAAAAATTCATCTTCAAGATCAAAATCGCAAAAAACTTAAAAAAAATTGGTTTTTTACCTTTTTTCCCCTGTTCAGGTCCATATGTAGCAAACCGTTAAAAATTCAAGAAAACAATCAAACACAAAAGTGTACCTAAGAACGATGCTTAGAATCATTCCTAGGAAGTTTATATGTTCTAAAAAGTTGCTTACTGAAATCTTAGGTACATTTAATTAGCGCCATTGGGATCAGACCATGATGAGTTAATACTGCTGGATGCAAATTCGTGAAACATCATAGAAACATAAAAGGATAAATCGAAGAGGAAATATATAACATTTTTGACCAATAGATTTATGCAAACAAATTAACACTTAATCCTAATCCAATCACCACAACCAAAAAATAAAAATGTTTTTATTAATAATTTAAATTTGGATGTTTTTACTAATTATATTGCAACTTTTTTTTTTTTTTTTTTTTGGCCGATGATAACCATTTTGTTACCAGTATGTTTGGAACAAAATTCTCTTTAAGATATGGGTTTAAAAATTTAAAAAAAAAATTATTTTTTGCCTTAACGGAAGGACTGAAAATGTTAAATATTGAAAAAACCTAAAAAAATCAATTTTTTTTTAATCTTAAGGCATTTAACACAGTGAATTTTTGTACGATAAACACAGTATAGATATCGCCTAAAAGAGGAAAAGATATCTTTGTAACAGTGTAAAATTTGCATAATTAAAAAAATCTGTTCTCAAGATTTTTGGAAACAGCTTTATGAACTGCAAAAAACTGCAAAAAGCTGGAAACAGCTTTATGAACTGCAAAAAAGCTTATTGAGAAAAATATATGAAAGCCTTATTCGTGTCCAGCAGCAGCGATTCATCTTAAAAAACATTTTATTTTTGAGATTACGGCAAAAAGTTAAAAACTTGTGAACCAGTATTATTAAAAGTAACGAAATGATTATATTAAAACTTTTAGACGGTTCAAATATTTTGAATAAAAAATTTGTTTTAAAATACACCTGAGTTTGCATCAAGTATGTATTTTTTTTTTTAAACACATAAACGCTTTATTACTTAATCTAAAGCATATGTTAAGGCTTTAAAAAATATTTTTATTATGCTAGGCAGAAATTTCTGTCCATATACCGCCTCCACAGTCTGTAACCAAATATTTGCTATTAATTTAACCGAAAAAAGTATGCTTAAACACACATATTAAATGGTTCAACAATTCAGCCTCTAGAATTTGTAGCAATTGATTGAATAAGCATTTCATGGCATTAATTTCAACATGTAATATGCCGAATAAATAAACCAAATTTGAATTCGATTACGTTTGCATCAAATGTACAAATTTTTTAAATATTTTACACATGTTTACACCTTTTTATGCAAGCAGGCACACATAATTTTTTAATTTGAATCGGATTAACATTGGGGGTGAAGTAAATAAAAGGTCATGTTGTTTGCTATTGAATTACTGGAAATAATTGGCGGAGAAAATCAATAAATTTAAATAAAAAAAAAAACAAATTTAATATTGTGTTTGAGTGTGATTAAAGTGCATTGCAATTTATAGCTTTAAGTTGTCTAAAATCAGCATTTCCACAATGAAATTAATTATAAATCTCAAGGTTTTACCCTCTATTTAAAACTAATGGGCGTAGAATTTTGTCAAATGGATTAGCTTGTTAAACGCTTGAAAGATCTGGCATTTCTAATTTTTGCTTAGTTTAGCTTATGCCAATACAACGCCTACCAATCTAGCAAATTTATGTTAAAAACTTGTGTTCAGATCTAACATATTAACCCTGTTATATCGCGTTTCTGTCTTTGTTTGGAGTTCTTTACAAGCTGGTGGGCTAGACTTCTTTAAAAATGAGTATAAACCCTAGATTGAGCATAAACCCTAGATAGAAAATTATTTTTGAACCCCAATTTGACAAAATATGTACGAGGATATTTTTTGTACTCTTCACCGAAGGTATAAGGGTATATATAAGTTTGTCATTCCGTTTGTAATTTCTACTACATTGATCTTAGACCCTTTTAAGTAATATTCTGGGTCCTTTTGAGTAGAGAGGTTGATTGATGCCTGTCCGTGTAATGTTGAAAAGGGTTTTTCGAAGACCCCACAAACAGTGGGGAATAGGAGTGTTATATGATTATGTGACATATACTCCGCTAAAGTTTGCTATTGAAATTCCGCCAGATCGGTCTGACTGTCTGTCTCTCTGGAGAACGAAAAAGGCTTAAGCATCTCACAAAACGATGGCGGGATTGGAGAAGTGGCCGTGACACAAAACAGTTTTGTTTCTATATCTCAAGAACGGTAACAGACAATTTGTCAAAACTTTTACACTACTTTTTTAAAAATAAAGGCGGCATTGGAGGAGAGGGCACGGCACCTCCCGTACAAAGACATTATAGATTTCTGTATACCTGGAGAACGGTAATAGTTTCAGTAACCAGTAAAATTGTATTGATAACTGAAAAAATTTTCAGAAACCAGTAAAAATTTACTACTTACCGAAAAAATTGCATACGATATCGAGCAAAATTTATCGAAATTTTTTATTTTTGTATGATGACAATCGATATCGAATCGTATTTTGAGAAAGAAGCATTCGATATCGAGTAACCAAAAAATTTTCATTTGATACATCAGTGTCTATCGTATGCAGAAAAATACGATAGTTTACTCGATATCGAAAGTGGTGATTAGCCTCAGTAGTCATGCTCTGTAACTTTAGTGAGAACTTCTCGCATCGAAAAGATGTGAAACAAAAAATTCCATCGTTTCTCGAAAAGTGAGAAAAAAGTGTGTCTGTAATTCATGTCGAAAACTATCAAAAGAGATTACGTCGTTACGTTACAAATGTCATAACATTGAACTCGAAGCCGATGTGACATTGCAGACATTAAGAACGCCAGTAACACATATCGTCGGCTATACCAAATAATGTAAAGTGCGACTTTAATGTTTGTTGTTTGCAAACGAGTTTTGAAAACATTCGTATATTTTATAAAAATGCTAAAAGCAAAATAATTAAACAATAAAAAAAATGTGACAAGCACAAAATAATATTATTTTTTTTCTTTGTATTTTGCATTTTTAATTGTTTTTTAGTGTTAAAATTTTTTTCTCGCTCCGTTTACATTCGTGAGTTTATTTGACAGTTCAAAGCGGCAACTTTTCTCACAAAAATGTTACAGACACACTTTTTCTGTAAATTGGCGAGTAATTGCCTTACCTGACAGCTTGTACTCGCCAAAAAAAAGTTACAGACACAGTTTAGTGTGAAAAACAGCTGTTTGTTTCAATATATGGCATTTTTGTTTCATTTCACACATTTCAATCGAAAAGTTTCCCGACGCGAGAGGTTCCGAACATGGGCACAGTATTCAGTTAATTTTTACTGATTACTGAAAAAAAATCAGTATTAATTTTTTAAGATAATTTTAATTAAACTAAAGTTACTATTGTGATAATAATCAGTAAATTTTGGACAATTTATATGTAAAAAATATTTTTTTGCATTTGTTTCAGTAATAAGTACAAATAATCGGATTACAGCATTATTTTAGTAAGCAGTTAACTTGAAAGTGTTAATGCATTATTTTTAAGTGCAGTACGCCTATGTATGGTATGTTTGAACATTTGGATGTTTAGATGCTTGTTATGGTGTTTTCTTTTCTTCAAAAAAATGTGACATTTTATTTAAAAAAAATGCAATTTGATGTCTGTTTCTTAAAAATTTTGCTCCCGAAAAGGAAGAGTTTTTTAGAATAAGACAAGCCACCCTTTTCGGGAGCAAAAAATTGGAGACACCAAATTGCATTTTTTTTTAATAAAATGTCACATTCTTTTGTAGAAAAGAAAACACCTTTAGTTTGTGACTCAATCACGCGAAAACCGCTTAATGTATTTGTATAAAATTTGGTAGACAGATAGCATATGGACTAGATTCAAATAAAGGGTACTTCTAAAGAGGAAACTTGGGGAAAATTGGGATTAAAATCAAGGGTGTTTTTAGGGCTTATTTTAAAACATCATTGGTCAATTCTAAAAGTTCATTCGCAATGTAACCAAACAAAGTTATGCATTCCTAAACGCAACCATTTGACGTCCCTAAATGTATAATAAAAGTTATCGATCTGCAAACTTATTTTGTAACGAAACAGTAACAAAACTTCATCACTGCAATGTGTTTTGGTGTTTTGAAACGGACGCAATTAGTACGGCGACCATAAATGACCTAAATTTATATAATCTGTGTAATACAGAACAGTTCTGTATTTTTAATCTTTGTTCTGTGTAAATTATTTTTTTGTGAAAAACCTTTAATTGTTATGTATAAAACTAAATGCTCTGTATTTGTACTGTCTTTGTTAAAAAACTAAAGAGATGCAGGCCTAAGTTATCTAACTATTCTCGTTACTAGAAACTTTCACAAATTTTCTTTCTTTTTGAAAAAATTTAAGGACTAATGACTTTAAAAAGTGGAAAAAAAAATTTTTTTTTTGCTTGATTTAAGCTAAGGAACACTTCAGGCTCAAAACACTAAAACAAATTAAAACAATTTAGCTCAGATTTTTTTTATTGGAAAAATTGAAAGATGGACAAATTAAACTTTTTATTACAACAAACGCAGCGAAAAACTTTTACACTAAAACTTGCAAATTAAACAACCTTTAACCAATTGTAAAAAAATCAGATTGGAAAAGTACTAGATTGCAACAAACAGAAAATTAATTGTAGCATGCCCCTGTTTGAGTTATTTCACAACATATCCAACCTAAATAATATAAAAATTTGCTTCGACTTTTGTTTTTTTTCGTTCACATTGGCAGCAACTTCTTTACTTGGCGTTCACATTAAAGCAAATATTTTTTTCGCAACTACGAACATTTTCAATTAAAAATAATGTTTGCAAATTTTGCTAACAACAATTGTATGTATGTATTTATTATTATTTTTTAAAACATTTTGTTAAATGTTCATTCAAAACACATTAAAATTATTATAAATGTCATTTATAACTGCATACAAATTATTGCTAAAGTAGAAAGAAGTAGGCTCAACTTTAAGAAAAAACTTGAGTTAAATTTTTGTTTAAAAAATTAAAGGAAAATATATGAAATACTTTGGGAAGAAATAAGATATTAGATAATTGTTGCTGCCATTGTGAACGAAGCTTAACTCATAAAGTCGATTTTGAAAAAAGTACATCCTTTTAACCGTTTATTTTTTTTTGTTTTATATTGGTAATTTTAAAACGAATTTTATTCATTAATGTTAAAAAAAAATATTTATTTGTTATTTGGTTTCAGTTTTTTCAATTAAATTATAGACTTTTATTTAATTTAATTCCTTTATTTTTATTTACTGAATTAGAATTCATTTCTCAGTGGTCTTAATTTCCGTTTAATTTTAAGCGTGTGTTGTAATTTAAAAACTTTTTGTAAAATAAAAACAAATAAACTAAATAATTAATTAAATGAAAAATGTTGGTGTAAATAATACAACTAATTATAGATAATTAAATTCAAAGAAATTGTATAGTAAACTTTTAAAATAAAATAAATTTAATTGGAAAAACATGAAATGTTTATAAAAAAATGTCTATGAATAAAATAATAATATAGTGAAATAAAATGTAAAAATCTTATTTATTCTTAAGCATAGAACCACAATTCTACAATGGTACATCATTTTCAACAGAGAAAATATAATTTGATTTTAACACAGACTACTCATACCGAATGTTTGCAGAAAAGTTAAAAAAAAATATATAAAATTTTTGTTTTAATTTTTGTTGCTATTGCAACAATAATTGAAACAGCTACATATTTTTCAAAATGGAGAAAACATATTGTGGGCCACAACCTGAACATTTTTGCCGTAAGCATTAATGTGTTAAAAATCACACAATTACAACATGTTATTGTTGTTTAAGAAACCATATAATTATTCGTAGTGATTTATTTATTTAATGTGGAAATTGAAATAATGGCAACCATAATTTGGATTCCATTAACAAATAAATTGCAGTGAGATCTCGACCAAGAGCATTCTGGATAACCAATTTCCGTAGTAAAATGAGTAATTTTTTAGTGTGTTTTTATTAAATTAATAAACGAATATTGTTGTGTATTGTGTGAATATACTGAATACATAGATTAAAATAAAAAAACTATTTAAGAACTTTGAACTTGTTTAAATAATTTGAGGAGAAAAGTGATTTTGGCAGAAATTAATAAACAATACACGCCTTCAGTACTAAGCTAGAATTTTGGTGGAGTCCTGGTTGTTCCGGCATTACGGGTTTCCCCTTCTTCCTTTTATTCACGTTGTTTTTGATTGTTCAAAAAAAAAAAAAACGAAAATAAGGATTTTTTTATAAGTCCGGATAACAGAGGTAATACCGGATAAAAGAGATAGTCGTTGCAAAAAAAAAAAAAAAAATCAATGCAAAAAAAATTTTTATATCCCGGATAATTGAATGAATAAGCACAAATAATCGTGTTCCTCCTCTCCCCATATATTAAAATTTCCAACAAAAATAAGTTACAGCCAAACCTAAACTGTCAAGCAAACAAACCGAAATAACGCTGTGTCAATGTTTTGCTATTGGAAAACAGTATTCGAAAATAAAACATTATAAACCAGTGTTCGAAAATAAACAGTACATTATTTAGTAGAGTTGTATCGTTCCGGAACGACCTAGTTCCATTGAACGATTCCCTAAAAGGAACGTTGCGGACTTTTTCAATATTTCCTTTTTTATCGTTCCTCGTTCCGCAATTGCAATCCGTTGAATCATCACATGTATTTCTGTAGGTTAATTTTTTGTGTGTTGATCAGTGTTGCCGACTTTTGTGTATTTACATCGTGACACATAAAAAATTTCTAATTAAATCAATTACTGATGTGATTCAAAGTAATATATTTTAACAATATACCACTCGTTCACCACCAGCAACGGCATTACGCGCGGATTAAAACATGATTAAAACAGTTATTATTTTTTAAAAAGATTTAAGAAATTAAATAATTATTATTAATGTAGTCGTTACGCCACAACATGACAACAAACAATAACAAATATTTGTTTATTGACGTTTTTACGAACGACAAAGAAGTTTTATCGTTCCTCGTTCATTCATTGTTCAAAGTAAGAAACAGGAACGATGAACGAAAGGAACGACCTAGTTCCTTTGATATTACGGATCGGTCGGAACGATTCCACAAAAGGAACGATTTTGCCCAACTCTATTATTTAGCGTTAGGCTCACACACCCAAGAACGATATCTATTTTTTTTGTGATTGTGTAGACGAACACAACCGTTAACACCGTTCGTAAATATTTTAAGGAAAAGGCCGAACATTATATAATGTTCTGTTCTTCGTCAAAATGTTTGTTTTTTTACATTGATAAAAAAAAGAACAAACAAAAAATTTTAGCAACGACCGCACCACGAACAGCCTGTGTGGGTATTGTGTAAAATTATTTTGCTGGCTTTTTGATTGTTTTTTTCGTATGCGTGTTTTGTTTTTGTAAAATTGCTTGTTTTTTTTACCAGCCAAAAGGACAAACATTAATGAGCCAAAACGAACACAATGAAGTTTGTGGATTTAAAAAAAACCGAACGGAGTTAAATGTTCTCATCTTTTGTTGAGTTTGATAAAAAACAGTATTGTTTTTGTGTTCGAAAGATGACAAACAGGGAAACGTTATTTATTTTAATGATTTTCTACACAAACACTATTAGCGTTTGTGCTTTCCAGAAATCTACGGAACCGAAATAAGGAGCGATATAAAGTGTTTATTTTCGAACACTGTTATAAACTGTTCTTTAAAGTTGAGAACATTTAATTGCGTTCCGTCGTTCGTAAAAAACCACAAACTTCGTTGTATTTGGTTAGCATATTAATGTTCGTTTGTTTCAGTTGTGCTAAGCGCCCATTGGCTGGTAAACACAACAGGAAGATGTTAACTAAAACAAAATTTTTATGTAATTTTACAAAAAAAATAAAAAAAATCTATATATTATTCGTGCTGTGGTCGTGTAAATTGCCAAGCAACAACAACAATACCATTAAGAAACGTTGTGAAAATTTTTTGTTTGCTCATTTCTTCATTAACGCAAAAAGAACACTAAAAAACATTAAAATTTAATGAAATTATCTATACAGAATCACTACAATTGTTCTTTTTCATAACGAAAAACAGAATACTACATAATATTTCTTACTTTCGTGAATAAGGTTATGAACGGTATTAAAGGATGTGCACTAATACAGAAACACTAAAAAAAGAAAATAGATATCGTTTCTGGCTGTGGTACCGTACCGTGCGCTTAATAATCTTCGGTTTATTTTTAAACACATTTTAAAAATTTTAACAAGCCAGTTATGTAGTAAAGTTTTTGCTGAAAGATTATGATGGCTGTTTTTAGATTAATCAACCGTTTTCATCTCCATTTCTTATTTCTATTTCGTGGATTTTATTAAAAGCCGTTTTACATTTTCACACATGTCTTAAGCATTTTGACGAAAATGCTTCCCTGATGTTATTATTGTTTAAAAATTTTCAAAAAAAAATAACAATTTATCATGAAAGGGTGGTGTTCTCCTCAAAATACGTGAGAATTATGTGATAGTGTAAAGTATTCTTAAGCAAGACAATATAGCTAATTGTTTGCTGACGAAATGTTGAAGCACTTGTTTATGTAGGTCATCATTCCATCAATAAAGCAAATATTTCCCTCGTTTTGCATTTCAAATAATTCTTTGTAAATTATCGAAAGTAATTTGTAATGTGTAAATTTTAAAAATATTTAATTAGAAATGGTGTTTGATATTCGTATTATAAAAAAATGCTTATGTTTGTATACAAAGAAACCTTTTTTATGCTCAGCCGTTTTAAACCCCAGTTAATCCTTTTATAAACTCAACACATATACATACATACATTTACGTGTGAGTTTATCATTATTTATGGACGAGTGTGTTACAGTTATTTTTTTACTGCAGTCATGAAAATTAAATTGTAAAAAATCACAAAACTAAAGACAGGGCTGGGCAGTATTTGAAATACATGTATTTGAAATACGTATTTAAAATACAAATACGTATTTTGTATTTGTATTTTAAATACATGACGTGCAAGTATTTTGTATTTTGTATTTAAAAAACATATCCAGCAAGTATTTTGTATTTTGTATTTTAAATACATAAAAAATGGGAGTATTTTGTATTTTAAAAACATAGTTTACAAAATATATTCTGTCAGTTCATTGATGGTTGATTGCATTTTAATCTACCAAAATATAAAAAAATATGGTGTCACTTTTCATCTTTCGTGAAAAATGTTTCCGCACCGAAAGCGTTGAAGTTTTGTTTTTATTATTTATTTTCATCATTAAATCAGTGGCTCTTGTCTTAAATAAGTTCGTTTTTGTTTAAATTAATATATATTCTTCAACATTAAACCATTTTTCATAAGTCTAATGCAAAATCAAAAGGGTTTCAATTTCCAAAAATAAAATTTACACATAATATGGAGTTTTAGGAATCGCTTACGGTGCGGAAACTTTTTTCACCGAATCAGCTTAAAAAACAGTTTTTTATTATCAGAACAAAATTCCCCACATGGCGCTGGAGTGGTATTTTGCACTCAAAAAAAAGTTATAACCTTAATGTACATGACGTGGAAGTATTTTGTATTTTGTATTTGAAATACGTTCAATAAATGGAAGTATTTTGTATTTTGTATTTTAAATACATACAGGATGTGTAAGTATTTTGTATTTTGTATTTTAAATACATAACCTGAAAGTATTTTGTATTTTAAATACATACAGGATGTGTAAGTATTTTGTATTTTAAATACATAACCTGAAAGTATTTTGTACTTTGTATTTTAAATACATGACCAGCAAGTATTTTGTATTTTGTATTTTAAATGCCGCAAACCATGTATTTTGCCCAACACTGACTAAAGATAAAAACTTCTACAGGAATTACATTATTTATGATGTTAAACTAAGTAAATATTTATCGCCAGGATTAACATTTTTTTTTTAAATTCAATTAAAACAGTTTACTGCATTAAAAAAAATTCTGCAATATTTATTTAATTTTTCTTTATAAGGGAAAATTTCTTCAAACATACATCTTATCACAATTTTTCTGGTACAGTGATAAAAAAGGGCCAAATTTTTTGTGAAAACTTACAAGTTCTTTAATAGAGTTAAAAACTGTTTGCTGTGCAGGAAAAAAAGTTTAAAAAATTGTTGGCTCGTACGGTAACCATCTATGTGTTAAAATTTTCTGGACGGGCAATAAGCATAATTGGTCCCTTAGTGGCTTAATAAATACTAAAAGCCGGAAAAAAAAGCTTAACTGTGTGACTGTTATCTCACAGAGCTCCACAAATTGTAAGATTAAGTAGCTCCTTACAGTTTTTTATGTATGTGCTAAAAATATTCCTGGTGCGTAAATAATTTTTTTTAACCGATTATAGGGAAATCAGCTTTTAATTGCCAATTGTTCGTATAAAAACTCTAACTTTTATGGAATGAAGGTGGCCAAAACTTTTAAAAATAGCCTTTTTCTATTAGAAACCACCTGATAAGTGTTTGATATAATTCTTTTAAATCTGTTAAAAATGAAGAAACCTCAGTACTTTATATATATAAATTTTAAAACTGTGTAAAAATTCTTTTAAGTAGAGCCTCTTTTCCAATAAAAAGTGATCCAATATGTTCTTTCAATCGTTTAGTTTTGTATTTTTTCAGTGAGTACGACAAAACAAAAGCAATAAAAATGAATTTGCCATTTAGTTTTGTGTTGTTGCTGCTTTTGACACTGTTGCCAACTTTTTTTGAACACTTCCCGCCAAATCGGACTTCAAAACCGCTAGAAATCGCTAAATATTTAATATAGCGGGAATTTTCTTTAAAATACCGCTAAAACCTAAGCATTTTTAAAAGTTTTTTATAAATCTAGATAAAGGTTGCTTTTTCAAAGGTATACGACTCTCAAATTACGTTACATACTCAGGTTTCCAAATTCTCTATCTATTTTATTTCCAAAAAAAGGAATCTTTGATACCCTACACATACAGTTAGAAAGCTATTGCCGACCAAATTTTATTATAATAGAGCATAGATTAAGATCGTTACGGTCTTACGTGTACTAAAGTTTTTTTCGAGAGAAGGCTTTATATGGGGCCAATGGTAAGTTATGGACCGATCGGCACATACTTGTCAGTGTAATTTATTGTCATACCCACAGAAAAAAATCATTGTAAAATCAATTAAAACAAGGTTAATTTAACATGATTTTACAATAAAACAAAAATTAATATTTTTTCAATTAAAAACAAATGGAAACGATGTTAAATTAACATTTTATTCTAGTAAAATTTAAGGGATAGTCATGTAAAAATTATGTTTAAATCCTTTAAAAATAACAGTATAAAATGTAAAAATAACATGAATATCATGTTAAATAAACACAAACTTAATTTTAAATTTACTATTAAATCATTTAGTATTAAAATGATAGCAATATTGAAATAACATGAAACCTTGTTGAAATAACATGAAATTTCATGTTAATTTGAAATGATTTCTATATTAAAAAACCTTTAAAGCTTGTTGGTTTAGTAAAAAACAATTTCTATTTCATTCTTTTATTTATTAATTTATTAATATTTTATTATTTAAGATACATGTAATAAAGTTTACAAAAACTTTTTTCTTAAATATCATTTATCATTATTAAGTGGGAAAAGATATAAAGGTGGACTTGTAAATTCATGGAATTCTTTTAAAATTAATTCATCCTTTAGGTTACCTACTACATATGATTGGAAATGATCATCAAAGTTGCTAGTTTCAACTTTATAACATAAAACATAAATTTTAGATTGAACTTTTACAATATAGGAAACTTTGTACAAACTTAAATATTCACTTTTGATTGTTACGTAACAATTTTTTTTATACACTCTTCCTGAGAAAATGATTTTATCATAAAATACAACATTATCAAAAATAATTTTCGAATGGTCAAAAATATATCTAATTTTAATTTTTTTTTTTTAATTTTAATTTTATTAATATCATTTAATATAAGAGTTTCTGGAATTCCATTTTCATAATCCACAAGAAATTGAGCAAACCTTAATCCAGCTTTTTTACATAGTGTTAAAGGGACATTAACCATCTGAAGTGCAAGGGGATGAAGTCAGAGTGTTTGTTGTGCTAACTGTAGATTGATTTTGTAACCAAGAAACTACTTTATTGGCAATCGTTTCAGACAAGGTATCGTCATCAATGCCATACTGTAGAACAATTATTGAAAATTTAGCCAAAAATAAATTAACACATTATTTAAATTTCTGTCTTTACCTCACTTTTCCTCCAAATAAACATTTTTTCTCGGAAACAAGCACGAAGGCCAATGGGTGGTATAGCTTCCTTTATGTCCTCTTTTAATAAGTATTTAAGGCTTTCACATGTAATTTCAGCTCCTTAGCAATAATTTAGTTTTTGTTAGAGAAACAAACAAAAAAAATTAAAATATACTTACTTGTCAAATAAGGCTTTACTTCACTTAAATCAAAAGTTTTCAACAACTCGTCTAATTGGGAACTTTGATTTTGAGCCACCGGAATATTTAAAATTAAATTTCCGTCTACGTCGCTCTCGAAATTAATAGTTTCTCCTAGAGAACCAAGGTTTTGTACTAAGTTTTCTAAATTCATGTTATTATTATTGTAAGCCATTATTACACTTTTAAGAATAAATTTATTCACTTTTTTTTGTTTTAAAACAAGCGGCACTTTTTGATTTTTTTTTTGGATTTACATGAATTCATTTAACTTTTACATTTTTCATGTTGTTTTTACACTTCGTTGTTGTTATTTTTATTTCATTGTAGTGTTGATTTTACAGTGGTAAATATTGTTTTTAAACGAACCAATGTTAATTTTACTTGAAAAACTTTGATTTTTACTAAAAAAAATTAATTTTAAAAATTTTACATGGACCAATGTTATTTTTACCTTGAAAAAGGTTAAAATTAATGTGCACAATTTTATTTTTACGTTAACAATTTAAAATTAACCACTTTTAATTTAAAATTAACATGTTTAACTGTTAATTTTATATGAAACAACGTAAATATAAAATTTTTTTTGTTTTTTTTTTGCAAAAATTTACAATGACTTGAAATTAACATTTTTCATGGTTATTTAACATTGCGATTTTTTTCTGTGTGTATAAAATTGTGACAAACCAAAATTTATTACGCTAGTTTTTGTAACAAAATGATACATTTTTTAGGGTGGTTGTTTCATATTTTGATTCATTAAAACAATTTCGCCCGGAATGGCAAACTTAGTATTCCCTCATCACAACTAGTTGTGATGTAGGGTATACCAATTCCTTTATAAAAACGCAAAAAGTGTATAACATATACGCTATTTTTTGGCAATAATTAGCCGTTTTAAGCAATTAGATAAAATTAGTTGAATGAAAGTTAGTAAATTATATTGCTTGGGATCTATCGAGACAATTTAAATCGATACCTAACCTTTTCTTTTAAAATTTCAAAAAGATGTGAATTGTCACAACCCTTACAAAATACTAACTGAAAATCGAAAAAAAAATTAACATACAATTTCAGTTCACTTAACTTACAAAAGTACGTAATACCCTGAACATTAACAAGTAGTTTTTAGCCAGAAAAACAAAAAAAAAACTTAACAAGAAAAAGTATGAAATCTGTAAATTAAAAATTTGGGAAAGGTTTTTATAGCGAAAAAGAGCCGCTGAGAGATGTTTGAAAATCGTTAGGTTTACCGCTTACCGCTAAAACGTATTTATTCCCGCGATTTACATTTCAAAAACCCTAGATTCTCTAGATTTTCTTTTTAAGGCATGTTAACATGGTAATTTTATAAAATGTTAGCAACTTCAATATCCACTGGTAATGCTGTTTCTTATTTTAAAATACACTTCTGGTGTAAGGAGAATACATAAGTTTCAAAACTGGTTTAGAAATTAGACATTTACCGACCTCTTGAAAAATTTTATATCCGTATTCTCTACTACTCAATACATTTTGTTTTTACATGATAAGATTTTTTTCATTCTAAACGAATTTTTGACATGTAGTAAAACACGCATTACTGTGTAAACATGACTTTATCGTTATGTTTTAAAGTAGAATTTAGACAACAATTTAAGGCTAGATTGCACTATTACACTTTGTTTTAATTCATGTCAAAAACTAAATAATATGTCAAAGTGTGATAGTGTGAAAGCAATGTGTTATGAAAATGACAAGTAGTTATTACGAAAAAAAATTCAACATTCCATGAGACTTTCGGTATTTTTCTAAACAATCATACATTTTATTTAATAAGGGTTGCATTTGAACAAAAACTTGTGTATGTGAGATAGTGGAATACAAACTCTAATGTAAAAAAGAAGAATTTTTGACAGTCGCAACAAGACTCATTCGATTTCTGTCTTACAAAATTTTATGGAGTTAGTAAGACTTGTGTGATAGTGTAAATAAGCCTTTAGTAAGAAAAATTAAAAAAACTATTTGTTTAAGTTTTATTCGTGTACAAAACGTTTAAAGTGGGATGCACACTATCGAGTTTGAGTGACAGTCAAAAATTTCTTTACGAACTTAAATAAGCGGCTACACTATCAAACAAGCGGTTTGAAAACTATTGTACATTTGCAAACGTTTCGTAATCTTTCGTCGACTCCTAAAACTGCTTTGAGCGGATAAGCAGCAAATATGGTTGGAGGTAACCATATTCTAAGAGCAACATACTATGGTTGGATTTTAACAATGTTTATGTTTGCGGGTTACCATATTATGTTTAAATATGACCATAGTATGGTTAAAATCAACAAAAATTTTCCCGAAATCTACCATAATATGGTCAAAATTAACCATATTTTTTCTGTTCATCTAGTTTATTCCATGTAAATTTATATTTTGTTCAATAATTAAAATAAAATGAATGAGAATTTTAAGCTTTATAATCATATTATTTTAAATTTAAAATTAAACATATAATATTTTAAAATATTATAATTTCGAACATATTATTGTTATTAAATATTAACCAAAACATGATTGGAGGCAACCATAATATGGTTATAGCTTTTGGATCTATGTACTTAACCATAGTATGGTTGCCGTGATAATACTATCGTTAAGGTAACCATAATATGTTTAAGTGTATAGTTGTAGCTTTATTTTATTTAAACATTATATTGTTAAATTCAACCATATTTTAAGTTTCAAAGGAGGTAAACACTTTATTGTTAAATAGGAACAAAATATTATCAATCGTGAAAAAAGTTTTGGCAAAAACAACAAAAGTTTGTTTGTTGCCATTGCAGGGGCCATAATATGTTTTTTTTAACTATACTTCAACAATATTTTTTCTCTGCGTGTACTGGTTTCAAAACGATAAGTTCGCTTATGGCTAAAAAATCACTGATGGTTTAAACGCTGGTTTAGTTGAACTAAACTTGAATTTATATGTAGTTTAAACTCATCAACCATAAATCAGTGTCCCATGTATTACATGTTGTTAAAATAATAACATGTGGCAGCACTACGACAAATGTTGGCAAATTCATATGATTTGTACTGGTAGTTTAAACGCCCAATTTCATGCGTTTAAAGATGGCTTATATGTTTAATGATTTATAGATTTGTTGGTTTAAACACATTTTAAACCAAAAAGAGAGTTAAACTTGCTCTGATTATTTAACCCTTAGTCGATACCTTTTTACCCGCTCTGTATTCTTAACTTTATTAATACCGCAATAAAAACTTTATCTCAAATTTTTTACATATAAAAAAATAATAAAACGGATTTTTTGTAACTTGAACAGAGAGCAGTGTAAACGGAAGGAATTAGTCACCATATAACTACGAGTATTCGGCTTATGCAGAAAAATACAAAGTTCCCGTTGTTGTACACCGAAAAAATTATGAGGCAGGTATTCGGTACTCTTTTTGAAATTCGAATACTGAACCCTTTTGGAACCTTAAAAATTTTTTTTAACACATTTAATTCACTTCTTTTATTAACCAAAATTTTAACTTTTTGAAAATACTAGGATTTTGGTACTTTTTCATTGCACCAATTTTTTTTTAACTGGAATAAGGTCCTTCAACCTAAAGAGGGTAAGAATTTTTCATCTTTAAAAATATTTTATTGTAAAAATTGTGGCGTTTATTTGTAAAAATTATTTTCAACTTAATAAGTGTTAAAGAAATTATCAAAAATAATATAAACAATGAATCTAAATTTAAAAAAAAAAAAATTTAAAAAAACTGTAAAAAAACATGATAAATGTTTTGGCAAATAAATGGAACCAAATAAACGATTTGTAAAATAAATATGGAAAAAACTAAAATATTCACTAAATTCTCGAAGAAAACAAAATAAAACTTGTACTAATATTTCGCAATAAATGTAAGTAAAACAATTTAAGAAAAAAATTAATAATAATAAGAAACAAAATATCAATTACTTTTATTTAAATTTTAGTTATGAAAATAGAAAAAATTTAAATTTATTGTTAAATATTTAGTTTGAATTTAAATTTAAAAAAAAAAAAAAAATTAAGGAGCTAAACAGCAAAGGGGTACAAATGACAAACCTTGAAAAAATGTGTCAGGTGCAGCAACTATTACTAACTACTTCTGTTTATATGGTACATATATTGTTGTACAAAAATTCAGACCTGAATAATGACCCCGAATTTCTCTTTATCAACCTAAACTTTAATTTCAAGTATACATTTAAATACATGTAACAAAAGAAAAAAAGGAAAATTTAAAATTTTATTTATTCAGAAATTTTATTTTTCCACTTGTACCCCTTTGCTTTTTAGCAGACCCTCAATTATTGTTATTCAAAAGAAAACTGATAAAATTTCAGTCAAAATGCAAAAAAAAATCCTGCAAGCTATTTAAGTTTTATGTTAAAAACTAAATTAAAGTGTGTTAAACAAGAAATATATTTATTTGTTTTTGTTTCTAGTCAAAATACACAAAACACTAATTTAATCATATTTTGTTAACAAAACACTAATTGTAATAAAATAATATATTTTTTAAATAAACTATAAAAAAGCATGAAATAAAAATCCTATAAAAATTCATTTAACAAAAACATCGAACGGCATAAATGATAAATGTTTTTTTTTATTCTATTCTCTTTTCTTTTTTAATACAAAAAATAAATTATTTTCTTTTTTTATCAGTTGCTGTTAATCTCTCGTTAAGGCTACAGGGTGGGTGCTATTTAGTGAAACAAATATGATGGGCTCCATTCTAGTGTTTTTTCCCTTATAGTTCATAGTAATATTTGTGCTTGGATTCTGCCTGTGGTTCTTATCGACCCTAATAGTTAGCAGTAAGATGTTACGTCTCAACCTGTAAGAAAAAGATTGGTCTTACTTTTTTACGGTAAGGTTAAGTTACTCTTACTCCCGGCTAACTGAGCCTTAACTTTTATAATTTATAATAAAATTTAAATTTTAGTTTTCTCTGATTTTTATTTTTTCACTTTTCTGCCTTCCAACAAAAAAGATAGTACATAATTAAAAAGTATTTGAACTTGAACTATTCCAGTGATTTTTTGATTTTTTGATATTTGACTTGATTATAAAGGTTGGTTAAATTTTAAGGGCCAATGCTGATTTTGAATAAAACACAAATTATTTAGAACATTATTGTCATCTCTTTTTATTATGATAATATTGGTATGGTTCAATTATGTATATACAAAATATCGGCCAAATGGCCGCCGCGACCTAAGCGGCACACCTCCTTCCGATGGTCCAAATTTTCTATGACGCTGAGGCATAATTGAGGTTATATGCCGTTAATGTGCCGAATTATCTCATCCTTTAGCTCTTGAATTGTTGCTGGCTTATCGACGTACACCTTTTCTTTCAAATAACCCCAAAGAAAAAAGTCCAACGGTGTCAAATCCCATGATCTTGGCGGCCAATTGACATCGCCATTACGTGAGATAACACGGCCATTGAATTTGTTGCGCAAAAGAGCCATTGTTTCGTTAGCTGTGTGGCAAGTGGCACCGTCCTGTTAAAACCAAATATCGTCCACATCCATATCTTCCAATTCGGGCCATAAAAAGTTCGTTATCATATCGTTATTGTGGTTGCATTGGTTTTTCGACAATCACTCTTGGATTATCATTCGCTCAAATGCGGCAATTTGCTTATTGACGAATCCACTGAGGTGAAAATGTGCCTCATCACTGAAGATGTTTTCTTCGAAAATTTATCATCCACTGTTGCCATTTTTTGCCACCATTCTGACCATATGCGACGTTGGGAATGGTCAAGAGGCTTTAGTTCTTGAGTCAATTGCACCTTGTAAGCGTGTAAACGCAAGGCTTTATGCATTATGTTCATCAACAACGAGCGTGAGAAGTGCAATTGTTGGGCACGGCGACGAGTTGAGGTGGACGGCTCTTCAGCCACACTATCGCGAACAGCAGCAATATTTTCTGCAGTATTAGCTGTACGAGCATGCACTGGTGTCTTCACATCTCCTACGGACCCGGTTTGCTAAAATTTTTGCAAGGTTTTTTTCGATTGTACGCACATTTGGACGATTAAATTGACCGACAAAATTAAGAAGTGCACGCGTTGCTCGATTGTGTATCTTTCCATAGTTCAAATTGAGTTAGTCTGAAATTGAGAATTGAGACTTGACGTTTAGGTGTGATTTACATTCAACATCGGCCCTTAAAACCAACCGTTACATTATTTTAAAATAAAAATAAAATTTTTTTGTTTAAATTTTAGGAAGAAATGAAATCGATAGCAGAAGAGGAAGAAGAGAACAACAAGCTCCAGAATACAGAACCAAGACTCTTTTGTTGGTGGCCCTATTGCCCTGGTCCACTGTAGACTTTAAAAAAAATCCGATTTCTTCGTAACAGGATTTATTGAACTTATTATACCCTGCACCACAGGTAGTGAGGTAACTATGCATTTGTACTGAATTGTGTAATGCGTAAACAATCCACGTTTCACTATACTGGTTTTCAATATAGATTTATTCAATGACGATTTCTGTCTACTTTCTGCAGGTCTATGTAAAGCTTGCATACGGGTTAATTCCAAAAGTAGTGTACATGAGCATTTTTTTTTTTTTTTTTAAGGTTGAGGAATTCATTCTCTGAAATTGTTTACTTGCATTAAGATTTGTGCAGATTGCGAAATTACTTTTAGTTTCTTTAAAAAAAATTTGTTTTGCTTTTTTATTGCATTTTGGTGAAATATTTTCCGGAATGTCACTTTTTACAAAAATTTACAAAACTAAGAAATTAATGCAAAAATGTTAGAACAAAGCCTACTATCGCATTCGTTCACTTATTATTTACCAGCTTTGGATGTTTTTCTTAAAAAAACGGGTTAGTAATAGCAAAAAGTTATTTTTCGAAGAGATTCCAATTATTTTTTTTTTCCTTTTATAATTCAAGAATTAAAAAAAAGTAATTTTTTTACAAAAATTTGTTTTTGTGCAGCTTACATTTAAAGTAACAAATTTGCTTCAAACAATTTGGAAGAAATTGTTGTATTTTGCTGGAAACTTGAAAAAATAAAAAGTGACAGTACGGAATTTTTTGTGACAGTAAAGAAAATCCAATTTAAATTTCAAGTGTAACGAAAACTTTAACATTTATTCATTATTTTGTTTTTGGTTACTGTTTGTTTTTTCTTTTTTATAAAAACGAAACAAAAAATAAAAGTAATCCAATTATATTAACAAAAAATTCATGAACAAATCTATTCATCGGAATCTGTGAATATTTCATAAAAAATTGATTCCCGATTGGTTTTTTTTCTATTTGTTTTTTTTAAGCGGTTTTAAGAACTACAGTATTGAAATCAATCAGAATTTTCGAGAAATAAGCTTTTAAAATAAAAAAAACCTTTTTACTTAAAAGTGACAGTAAAGAAATTTGTGATATTTTTTTTGTTTTTTTCTTCTAAAAAGTTATTTCACGGAAAATAAAAACAAGAAAAAGTGATCAAAACTTCGTAATATATTAATATACATTTTTATTTATTTTATTTTTTACGATTTTTTATTAAATAACTGTGTGACAGTACGGAAATTTTTAGCCTTACTTACCATCGTGCGATTATAAATTCACTTGAAAACACCAAATAATTGATTTTATTATTTTATTTTTTATCTTAATCAATTTATCACTTCTTGCACTTTTTAATAGCGATGCACATAAAGCAAACGAAACAGCTCAAGTAATGATTATGACTTAATTAAAAAAAATGTGACATTACGGAAAAAACGCAGAGACAAAGTAAAATTAGAACGTCAAAATGACATTGATAACATTTTTCAGGTAAAACCAGGAAAAAGCAATAAAAATAAATACAATCATTGAAAAACAGTTGAATTTTTTATTATTGTTCTATTGTTTTCAACTCTTTTTCCATGTTGCTTAATGAATAACATGTGTGGAGACAGGTATATTTGTATGTAATAGGCATGATATACAGTTAAAGCACCATTTGCACAATTTAGCAGAAAGTTTTACAATAATAACAACTACTTTTGTTTGTTGCTAATTATTTTAGAGCTTACTTGCCGTTTTTGTTTTTTTATTTTCTTTTACATGAAAGAAATAAAAAGCTTGAGACGAAAAAAAAGCATTGTGTTTGGAATTAACCCATACACATTGCCTGAAACAATATTAGATTATATTGGCTCTAAGACCAAAGTACCATAGAAAAACCTGTGCCCTTTTCTATAACCCTTGCATCGACCAACTTCTATTGAAATGTGTGAAATGAAAACAAATGCCATACATTGAAACAAACAGCTGATTTTCGCACTAAACGGACACCGTCAACAGCAAATTATACACAAACTTTTATTTATATACGCTTTAATTTATATTTCACTTTATTAAAAAAGTTGTTTCTTTAAAGAATATGTTGAAAAAAATGTCTTTTACCTCTATAAATTTCTTATAAATATTTTTTTTAAGATAAAATTTGGCACAAGTAACTAGTATAATAATTAATATGATTACCTAAATGTCCAGAATTTACTAACAGTACCTTTCGAAAATAACGTTAACTCTATCTCATACAAATGTTAATACATATCTTAATAAAAAAAAACCATACAAGTTAAGGCCTCGCTACTCATTCATAAATGTTACGGAACAGTAAAGATTGCTGTCGGCTTTAAAACGTGTTAAAAAGCAGACGAATTTTAAACAATTTTATATTTTACAAATTTTAGAAGTTGTTATATATGTGTTAAGTCTAAAAATATTAAAAACATCCTGTTCGTCGATAGAATGTTCTCTTTATAAACAAACATAAAATTTTTTAGCAGTTGTTACGTAAAAACGAAGAAAAATTTTAATTTTATCAGGTTCATTCGCAACGCAACGTCACGTTAACGAAAGAGAACCTGTTTACACATAAGCTTGGTAAGGAAAACGGAACAGCTGATCCGCAATGTATACGTAAGAGTAACGAGGCCTTCACTTTTACATTAACATTTACTTTACAACGAAAATCTACCAAAGCTCCCATATGGAATTCATCACCGCAAGCCACTTTTACATAAATATTAAAACCAACACATAATTCGTTACACATAATTCTTATTAAAACTTTCGATTTTATAACTTAAACTATTGTTTCGGTTGGACCATTATTGATGGCAGATATTATATAAAGCCGACCCTGGCAAAAATAAACGAAAGTGTTCTTACTTTCCAATTTTTTTTTATTTTTAGTTAATGTTTGTTTTATCAGTAAATTATCTAATTGATTTGTTTTCCTATTGTCCAGAATCTCAAGTACCTTTTTAAAAGACATTTAAAAAAAATTCCACTCAAAAATTCCCGTACCTCAATAAATTCATTACCCTGTCCGCAAAATTGTATTGATTACGTGTGTGTAAAGTTTTTATTTATTTGTTTCAATGTATGTGTGGTCTAAATCAATGTGGCGTAATGTCTACTAATAGTACAATACTTATTGTATTTTAGGTATCTCTATTAGGGGTTTTCATTTCTGGACTTTTCCACTCTACGGGAAATAATTTTGAGTTTCTCGGGAACACAAGAGTTCCCATTTTAAAGGAAAATGACAAAATAGTTTTTTAATGGTAAGATTTCGAAAGTATTTCGAAATTTTTTTTAAAATATTGAAACATTTCGTCTGGCAGGAATTAAAGACAAATAAAAATTAAGATAAAGGCCATATAAAGGATGCCCTTGTAGGTAAGTTGGTAGGGAGATTTTCTCTCAGTGCGACGGCTGCGATTTCGAATCGTGGCAAAGGCTTTGGTCTGTTTCACTAAAGCTTTTTGTTGGTCTTCGTAATTATTTTTCTTTGAAATAATTTTAGCAATTAGAAACCGGGAATTTTCGTTTCTAATGTTACTTTTTAAAAATGAAAATAGTGTATGTTTTTCTAATTGTGTGCTGTCTTTGTTTCTACACAAACCAAGCAAATCGCGTTTTACCAACTTTTGTAGTACTGTTGTTGTTTCTACAACAAACTTTTATAAATATTTACGTATGCACGAAACAAAAAGTTCAGGGTGTACAAAAGTTATTCCATTTGGGATTGTTTTAAGTACTTTTTCTAACTAAAATTTTAAGTACGGCTTATACTAAAAGTAATTGGAAAAAACTTTAATTTAGTACTAGGTTTTTTTCTGTGTATTCTTTAATTTTTACGTTGTTTGGGGCAAATGGAAAAATACCAAACTGTGCTGTTGATTAGGTACAACAAAAACTCTAAACTCTCATTGTTAGTAAAATATCTTGTGTCTGCAGTGACAAGTGAGCTTAAGTCCTTTTTTTCTCAGTTCCTTAATACATATTTATTAAAAAGTCCCCTGTAATCCCGCATTAAAATCCCGGGAAAACTTATATAAAAACTATTTAATTTGCCGAAATAAACTCTAATCTCTATGTATGCGGCTTTATTGTTTTTATTTCAATTTTTGTTTGCCACTAGACAAGTTCATTTATCACTCGATATACAGAAACCACAATGTAAAATCACATAAAATCGCTACAAAATACAAACAAGCAAATACACAAAAAATTACGTTGTAAAAAATGAAAATGTCAACCAGACATAATAATGGAATTACAAAACAAAATGTGGACAAACGTCCAAAAAAAAAAAAAATAAATAAAAGAAATTTAGAGCAATGGCAGGACTGTGACCACAGAACAAATGCCAATGTTAAATGAAATGGCGCCATTTGCCACTACTCATAAATGAGTCAAGGGATATAATCAAAATAAGAGATAAAAATAAATATTAGTACGTGAATTTTAAATTAAATACAGGGTAGGCTTGTAATAAAAGAGAATTAAAAATGTTTGGATTTGTATAAAAGACTTGAAAAAATCCTAAACTATGAAAAAGCTGTTGGCGTACCGATGTTTTAAATGTACCAAATTGGAACGCTTCAATTCTTACATTAAGACAACATAATACCTATTCCTTATTTTTTTAAATATTAAATAAACTTAAATAACAATTCAGTACATAACACGCGTTAATTCGTCGACATGTGTCGTGCGTTAAAAAACTTTAGCGCATGAAAAATTGCAAGTTACACAACGCGCGTTACAAAAGCCATTCCTGTCAGCTGTATTTTATTTGTTTATTTATTTGTACATTAAAAACGGATTCGGAAGTATATCAAGATTTTTTTGTTTTATTAAATTTATTCTTCTTATATAAATATTGTATGTTTTTAAGCTCTTCAATAAGTTTTTCTTTCATGATTCACGATTTTGTTAAATTATTCTTTTTATTGTCAGCTGATTACTTGTCAAGAATACACAACGCGTTAAAAAGTTTAAAGTTAACCAACTTTCTGGCGCAAACGCGTCAAAATATTTTGCATGTAGCTTGATCTATGAAAATACACTAGTTTAACTTTTTTTGACAGAAGTCTACAGAGCGCGCGCGCTCTAACGCGTGTTATGTACTTCTACCTTTAGGGCCCTAACAAATTCTCCCAATTCTCTTCTATTATTGGCATGGGCTTTAATTTCTGGCAATTTCCGTTGATGGACGTCTAAGAGTATAACAATTCATCCCTCTTTTCCTACGGTTTACAATTCATCCCTCAGTTCCAGGTTCCCTGCAGCTGCGGCAGCATTCATTAAAAGGGAGACCGATTTTCATAGCGCCCTTACCGATCCTGCAGTGACCAGTAAGTATGTATATCAGTCTTGATATGTCTCTCCGACTGAAGTTAAGAAGTCGCTCAGAGCTACCTATGTCGTATGTTGGCCACGTTACTTTGGTAGCCCTGCAGCCATTTAGTTTCTTCCATTTATAGGCAGTCGTATTAAAAACTGAAAAAATTTATTTTGATTACAAAACAATTTCTTAAAATACTTTTGGAATTTGTTTCGGTTTTATCTTCATTTTCTTAAAATAAAAACACTTTCACTCATAAAACATAAATGGACACATTTATTTTGGTTAAAAAAATGCCTGTCGCAGATATTGTCCCAAGTGAACTATGTAATTATGATAGATCCCCTTCATATAGAGTAATAAAACCAGATAGAATCAGCCAATACCCTAAAGTTATTTTTGTTCTCACAAAAATCATTAATCAGAGAAATCAAGGCGAATTGAGTACAAGGTGGGGTCAAGTCAACATATGGTGTTTTTTTCGGTGGTCGAGTTGTCAAAGTTTAAATACAAACTAGTTTTTTATGTAAACAACCCTATTTTTTTTACTAGCAATATTTTTGACAACCCGACCACAGAAGCATTGTAGTTGTAGAGTTGACCTCACCTTCTAGTCAATTCGCCTTGAGAGAAATCTTAAAACGTGCAAATACATACAAGATTTATCAATGAGAGAACATTTAACTACTATGGTGCAAAGCAAAACGGATAAAATTGCGGGTCCACACAAAGCGTTCAATGCGCTTATAAATCTGTCCAGAAAGTAGTTGTGTAAAATTGTATTAACAAGTTACACAGCAAACGCGAAGAATGCATATAAGTATCAAAAGCATGAAGTAGGACTATTTTCTACTTAAGCATGGGTCTGTAAAAAAAAGGTCAAAAAAGAAACATACGCATAAAACGCGTGTTTTGGACCGCCCTCCAGTTTAAGAATTAAGAGAAACATTTTATTATTCTGTTTGATTTTGTCCTCTGCAATTAAATTTGTTATTGCATAACAACTAATGCCCAATTTTCAGGATATTAATTAAATCTAAATTAAGTTAATTTTCATAAAAACTTAAAACGTATTTAAATACAGATTGATTTTTTGAGTTTTATTTTAAAAGTCTTATTTAAACAAGATAAAAGTATGGTAGCACTACTTAATACAAAAAAATATCAGAAAAAAGTATAATTATTTACAAGGTGGTCTCAAAAACAGCTGATTGTTATTGCTTTGCCTCTTGTTGTTGTATTGTCGTGATATTGAGGCCACCTTGTTAAAATATTACAATAGAAACTTAAGTTGAAATTAAGTGTACCACATCGGTGAATTAAGTTTGATTTAAGTATTTAGTGAAGAAGAGAATTTTGTATTTAAAACGATTTTTAACATAAATGTGTTTTAATATCAATCCTGAAAATTGGCCATAAGAGTCATGCGAACAATAAGCAATGAAAATTAAATTGTTTGTTCAAAAAAAACTATAAAAAATGTGACGTCGAAGTATTGACGATATATCGGTATTTATTTAGTAAATTTCAAATTTCTAATACAAGAAATTATCAGTAGAAATATTGTTACGAAAAGCTTTAATGTACGAAAGCAAATGTTCTTGCGATATCGACAAGCAGGTAGTAATTTTTTTTTTTTTTTACCTATAGTTTGGTCAACTGGGAGATTTACAAATTCATGTTTATGTTTGTATGTATCAATGTGTGTATGTATGTCCGAATAGTTTTGCTTTTATGTTACAAAATACATGTTCAATCTGTGGTTAATTTCAATTCGATTTTTTGTTTATTTTGCAGCTCCAAACACATTCGCTTTTACAGCAATTAAAATGAAGTTGTATTTGCATTTGTAATTATTTGACTTTTTGTGCAAATTCTCCTGCAAAAAATAGTTTTGCAATTTCCTGCACATATTTGGGTTTTTATTCAGTTAGTCTAACAGACATTTCTTTCCTTCAATGCTCAGAATAAAAACCACGACTAAAATTTAAATGTTTGCGTTTAACGAAAGTTTTGTTTATGGAATTTAAATTCCTAATAATTCATTGCCGTCCGTTGACACAAAAAAAAAACATACTAACAATAATGTCAAAAAGCAAACTAATACTTTTAACAAATCTATAAAGTGGCTACTTTTTTAATCCACAAAATAGATAAAAATAGATGAGGTTTATAGTTAGCAAAAAAACTAACAAAAAACTGTGATTAATGGTTGTTAGAAATTTTATTGTTGAAAAAGTTTAAATTAGTAAAAAAAAGAGAATAACGCCAGAGCGTTTGTTTTAAATTATGTTAAGCCAATTTGTGGTCGTTTTTGGTTGCTTGAAGCCCAAGTGTATAATTAACTATTTTGTTTTTGTGCAAATGCAAATAATAGGCTTAATGGTTAGTTGTGTTGGGTTAACATTAATTTTAAAGCAAATTTAATAATTTCAACCAAATTGCACACATTGATTTGAACTGTTTTTAATGTTTTAATTAAAAGGATAAATTTAAATTGTGCAAGTGATTTATTTACTGTTAATTAATTTTATAATTTAATGAGGTTGTGTGCATGAATATTGTAATATGTATTAAACACCCGACATAATTCATGCAAATATGTGGTAAGTTTATAACTATATTAAACATTTGTATGTATACGAGTATGACAGTAAGTAGCCCTTATTTAAATAACTAATAAAACCTTTTTTTAAAAGTTTTTTTTTTAATATTTTGATGTATTTACAAAACTTTAAAAACTTAATTTTTGTAAATTGAATTCATAGACTTTCAAAAGGACTCATCAAACAGATGAATATTATAAAATTAACTAGAAGAAAGTATTTGCACAATTATTTATTGCTTTCATCAGATACATATAACTTAAATAAATCATTTAATTAATAAAATTAATTGTTAGCAATATGTATCTGAAAAGTTTTAATTTAAATATCAAATGAGTACTTGTTGAATTGAGGTATATATACATACCTGTATACAGACGTTAAAGTTGCCAAAAGAAAAAAATATAGCGGTTAAAATTTACGCTTTAGCGTAAAAATAAATTAAAAGCTTAAATGCTTGTGTATAATTGTAAACAAATAAATACTTAAGACAACTTATGCTACACAGAGAAAACAGATTCGTGATCACAACCGAATTTGGCGCCAATCGAATTTCGTCGGTTGCATGTACTATCACACAATTCGGTTCCAATTTTGTTGCTTAGTATAATAGTTTTGATAGCAACATTTGAATTTTAGTACACTATCAGTCATAACAACAGATATTGTTAGTTGTTAGTATGATTATTAGAAACAAAATTGTGCTCATAGCCGAATATATGATAGCTGCAACTGAATTAACACATAATTGGTGTTCATAACAAGAGATTTGATTGTCGTTATTAATATATTTTTTTTAACCGGTCAAATGTAGCCCAAAAGGGGCAAGAACTTGTCCAAAGGTAACCCCAATGAATGGAAAAATGGCTTATTTTACAGTACAATGTCCTAGGGCAGGACCATATAACCCAGCTTGCATTACAAAGGAGAAGTCTTAAAACTACTCCAGAGGATTACCTTTGAAATCGTTTCAAAACGATAACATGTTGTTAAAAAACGAAGACATGTCGTTTCACTGCAAACTCTTTTTAATAATGACATGGTCCATACTTGCATTGGACCAGCCCAGGATCAAAATGGATCAAGTAGTCCAATATTATTTGCAGGGTATAAAAAAAATAATACATACATACATACATATGTGCGTGCATATGTTCATACCTATAGGAACACGTAAATTACTTACCCCTATTTATTAAGTTTTTGCACATTTTCCATTTTTGACCGCAAAAATATTTTTTAAATATAAAATTAAAAATTATTTTAATTTATCAAATATTTTGACAGAAAATTTAGTAGCAATTGGGGCATTAAACTATTTTTTGGTTGTGAATTCCGAATAATTATATTTTCATTTGTTGTACTCGAATTGAAACTATTCCAACAATCAATAACACTATGCTAGTTGAAAAAACTGACAAGCCGGGCACATGGCGTTTTAACATAATTCGGGGACGCTGAATCCAGTGGTGCCCGCGGTTTTTTCAGATTGGCTCTGGTTTTCGAGATATACCGTTATTTCGAAAATGGAGGAGGTTGCACAACATATATTCGCGTAACTCAAAAACGGTTTAGTTTATTGAAATTACTAAAAAAATAAAATTTCATTTCAGAAAAGTAAAACTCTTTTTCTAATATAAGTAGTCGTTATTGAAACATAATTTTTTTTTGAAAAAAAAATTAATTTTTTTATCAAAATTTCGAAATTTTTGTTTTTTAAAAATTCATACAAAATTAAAAAATGCAGCTAGGCTTCTAATTTTCTACAGACTTATAAAAAACGAAGCTACAAACAAAACAAATGATTAAATGATTAAATGATTAAAATCTGTTTGCAACTTTTGATTTTATTCACAAAAGTCGACCAATTTTAATTAATTTAAGAATTTCATAAAACGCAATATTTGTATGGGAGCTGCCTAAGGGAAATTCTTAAATTAATGAAAAATTTGTCGACTTTTGTGAATAAAATCAAAAGTTGCAAACAGATTTTAATTATTTATGGCTTATTTTGTTTGTAGCTTCGTTTTTTATAAGTCTGCAGAAAATTAGAAGCCTAGCTGCATTTTTTAATTTTGTATGAATTTTTAAAAAACAAAAATTTCGAAATTTTGATAAAAAAATTAATTTTTTTTTCAAAAAAAAATTATGTTTCAATAACGACTACTTATATTAGAAAAAGAGTTTTACTTTTCTGAAATGAAATTTTATTGCGGAATTTCGGTTTTTTTAGTAATTTCAATAAACTAAACCATTTTTGAGTTACGCGAATATATGTTGAGCAACCTCCTCCATTTTCGAAATAACGGTATATCTCGAAAACCAGAGCCAATCTGAAAAAACCGCGGGCACCACTGGATTCAGCGTCCCCGAATTATATTAAAACGCCATGTGCCCGGCTTGTCACGAAAAAAAGTGTCAATTTCATGCACAGTGTAATTAGCTGCAATAAATGAATAAACATTTATATTACAAAATTTATTGACGAAAGCGAATTAAAGATTGATATGACCAATATTCAATATTGCCCTATATTAAATTCGGTTGTGATTCTAACCATTTGTACTAATTTTTAGAACTAAATTAAATTAGTTATCATAACTAATAAAAGAATTGAAGGAATCATATTTCAGTTGGAACATCGTTTTAATAATCAAGAGAATTAAAAATCAGTTAGAACTATACATTTTTAATAGTTGCAATAATAAATCATGTTACTTGATCAATATTTTATTACTGCAGCCGTTTTTCAACCAATTTGTTTTCTGTGTGTATTGATACCAGAAGTCTTTTGTGTTGCCAGAATAAATTTTTAGGAAATTAGCACATTTGCACAAAAAATAAAAGTGATATGCTCACGATCTATCATATAATCATATATACTACAAATTGGAAATTTGCACAATGACCATCATATTTACCCTTAATGATAATAAAAACTTAAATGCAAAATATTAAGAAAATTTAATTGTAAATTACATGAAACTTTACAGTTTATATTTTTTTTTTTTTTTTAGTGGAAAAAACCTTTCATATCCACAATCGCGATGTCAGTTAAAACGTTTTTCCACTACGCAAGTGGCTTTTAAAACGTTATCTACGTTAAAAACACCATTTCGTTTGTATCATTTTGCTAGTAACTTACAACGTTCTTCCACTGGCTGACTCTTTGTATCGCATTTTAACGGCGTTAAGGTGCATCATTTTATGTGATTTGATGTTTAAATAGTGTAAAGCGGCTAATACACTTGCAATGAAATTGTTCAATTTTACGGATTGTACAATTATATCGCCAATGTGTATGTGATATTCGAAGGTGGCACAATGTATTGGCAACAATCAGAAGACTTTTGATTTTTATTGCACAACGAAGAGAAAGTGAAATGTGTTGGCAGCATTGTACAATGCTGTTTGTGTTATTCCTATAGGTTATGTTCACCTTTTTATTGAATGAATGAAACCATTGTGCGACTTATTGCATAATATAGGACAAAATGGAAATAATATGGCGAATATCATTTACAATAATATTGCAAGTGTATGGGACGCTTAAGTGGCTTTTGCAACGTTATTCGCAGCTTTGCTTCAATTATTTGAATTTTGCGAAGCACCAACGATGCTTTTAAAAAAGCTAAGGCACTAATTGTGTAGAACGCAATGCCAAAAATTACATTGAAAGCAAAAGCAATGTCAAAAATATTTTATAATTTTGTTGTTGCTTTCTACAGAAGAGGTATTATTACAAATTTAATGATTTAATGATACAGTAAATAACATGATCACAATATTAATTATATTCCGGTAAATCTTTGTGCCTGCAGCTTAGATATTCCTTATTGTGTTTTCTTTTTTACAAAAAATGTCACATTTTATTTAAAAAAATGCAATTTGGTGTTCGTTTCTTAAAAATGCTTTGCTCTCAAAGAGGGCAGCGTGTTTTATTCTAAAAAAAATCATCCTTAAATGTCATAAGGCATTGCACTTTACGCCCCGTATAAATCTAGAGTGTTGATAATGTCCTGTAAAAAGATGGCTTCTGTTTATTTATAGGGTTACCAGACGAAGTTGGGAAAAAATCGCCTCTAATCAGGACAATAAAAATTTTAAAAAATTTTCTTCATAAAAATAATTTAATGAAAATTAAATTTAATGAACTTAAGCCTAATTAAAATTATTAAAAATTTGGATTAAAAACCATAAATAGTTCAACAAAATAACCACAATACTAATTATTGTTAATAGTAATTTTTTTATTATTTTATAGTAAAAACAAAAGAAAGAATTAAATTGTTAATGGAAGGTTGTCAGTGATATAAAATGTACATGGATTCGGTGTTATAAAATTGTTTTTGAAAAAAAAAAACGTCAAATCAAGAAATTGTAAAAACTTGGTGTTAATAAATTCGCAATCTGGCAAAGGTATTTTCTTGTTTACATATTTTATGAAAAACAAACTAAAGAAATTGGAATTTGGTCATTCATTTTGTTCATTTATTTATTTATTTAATATTAATATATTATCAAATTTGGGTTTATGTGTATATTTTTTTTATATTTTGAAGAACATACTTTTTGATTTATATACATATTTTTTTATATATTGAAGAACAAAATTTTTGTCAGCTGTTAAAAACAGGCGATCCAATTTTGTGTTTTGTTCTCGTTAAATAAAAAATTGCATTATTACACGATAGGCAAGATATTTTATAAATGCACCTTTTAAAATGTGGTATTTTTTTGTAGAAAAGAAAACACCATTAAACATGTACTCCAATGTTAGTCCGATAATTACCTTTTCTGCCAATAATGTCTGATGGATTTTTATATGTATATTTTATTTAGATAATATTAAGCTTTAAAATATAAAATAAATATGTACATACGCAGTATTATTTCGTACTGCAGAATAACAATTGAAATGCAAATTAAAAAAGAATTAGTGTATTTGTTTAAGTTTTTATTACATTCTTGTTATATTTTTCCCTGTTTTTCAAATTAAATTAACGAATTTTTTTTTTCCTAAAAGACATTTTAATTTATTTATGTACGTTTAATTTTATTACCACTCACTTAATGTTCCTCTCCTATTATGGCAAAAACACAAGATTGCACTCTTCTCTCATCCATATACATAAACTCATTCACACAAATCTTATTTTAAATGAAAAAAGAATAAAAAATAAACAACAATGACCTGTCAATAAATCGTATTTTTTACAAAAATGAACTGCCTGTTTAACGATTTCGAACGTCAACGTTCGCATAGAAAATCACATTTAAAACAAAATTCCAAAATTTATTTTTCTATGGGCCCGTTAACGTTCGAAATCGATGAACAGGTTAAAATTTCGAACGTCAACGTTCGCATAGAAAATTACATTTAAAACAAAATTCCAAAATTTATTCTTCTATGGGCCCGTTAACGTTCGAAATCGATGAACAGGCTAAAATTTAAATAAAATAAAATTTTTTAACAATTAAGTTTAAATTTTTTTAAAAATAGAAACTGGGAATTATTTCCTTTCGCAGGTTACTTTATATTATATTCAACATTTTTTTATTTTTTCGAATTTATTCTATGAGTTAAATTTCAGTTATGTATTTTATAAAGCTTTTTTGTAATAGTTCTATTCCTTAAATTTTTAGGAATGACTTTTATACACTACCAGACTATTATATTGTATTTTCTTGTTACATTTTACCTTAGCTATCCTTTATAGCAATGAAGTATATTGTATGTACAGAAAAATTTACAATTATTAGACACCAGCAGAATGTAATGCATTTTCTGGCCCGCTACGGCCTTCGTCAGCATTCTTTGTGTCACACTGGATAGTGATACTTTATAAATTGAATGTATTTAACTCAACTATTTTAACAAATAGAAACTGGGAATTATTTCCTTTCGCAGGTTACTTTATATTATATTCAACTCATAGAATAAATTCGAAAAAATAAAAAAATGTTTTTTTAAAAATTATTTACAAAAAAAAAATTAAGTCAATTGATTTAAATAAAACATTCTTTTTATAAGTCTTTTATATACCAAAAATATATTTTTATGAATAAGGCCTTCAAACTTTCATACAAATTTGTGAAACTTTCGACTTATCGCATTTTTTGTAAGCTAATGTCAAATAATTTTTTTTTATGTTTTTTTCTGAATATACATATTTGTTTTATTCAAATAAAAAAATGTAGTATACAAATATTTAATTTTAAATCCGATACCAATGTAGATATTAAGCAAATTACAAGTTAACATCATTTATTGAAATTAATTACAAACAAACATCATTCAATAATTGTAAGACAGAACTTTAAAACAAATTGTATAAGACTACAATGGCTTCCATCCCTGTACCATTTAAATTATTGACGTCACTTTATCAACATACATATCGCTCATTTGCTGCAAGACCGGCATAACTCAAAAAAATTTGGAGATAAACGCATTTAAAGTTCTTGATTTGCTCTAACTACATAGAAAAAATGAAGACACATTCTCTTCAAACTGGGAAAGTATAAAAGATATAAAGATGAATTTAATACACAATATAAATAAAAACAAAGCGCACAATTCTGCATCTCTAACTCCAAAATTTTATTTTTTGAGTTATGCCGGTCTTGCAGCAAATGAGCGATATGTATTGTCACATTTCTGTGTCATCTTAAACACACATACTGTTCATAAAAATATTGCGTCCTTTGCCCAACTGTATTGTTTAACTAATAAAAAATAAAAACAACAAAAATGACAACAAATTAATCACTTGCATATAACATGTTTAGTAGAAAGTATTAAAGCGTTCGGTTGTTTCAGTGTTAATTTCATGTTTTCATTTTAATGGCCATTTTCTCAATGTCCCGACAAACTGTCTGTTACTTAATGTCAACATAAATTTATTAGACCGATAAACTGTCTGTTAACAATTTTGGGTTTCTCAATATACCGACAAAAAACATTGTTTTCAGTTGGCAGCACCTCTCAAAATACATGTAAAAGTCGGGAGTCAGCTGATTGAATTTATCTGTACGGCAAATAAAAGGAAAATAAATAATTGGCAGATGAGTGCTGGTTAGTTTTGCGACATAATAGTAGCAAATGCGACATTGAGAAACCAAATTTCTTTAATGTGCAGTTTTTCGTTTGGAAAAAAGATAATCATGTAATGAAAAAACGGCCATACATTTTTATAAAAATAATAAAGGTCTTATCACACACGACATAAACATAATGCCACAGCAGTAACAATGACCGTAAAAACCAAAATTAAATTGGTTTGTATAGTTATGATTAGGGATGCGATGTTCATGCAAATGCATGTTTTTTATAGATAGTCTAAGAACGATGTCGACCAATTATATTTCCGAATCATTGACTTTGGGTTAAAATGGCATTGATTTGTTTTTGCATATTTTGGTAAAAATGCATATTTTTGCATTTTTAGATTTAAAATGCATTTTTTTTTTGCATATTTTGAGTGATTTTTTTTTTAAATTTCCATATTATAAAAATAGTTTTTTAAAATCAAAAGTAATTTTTGGGAATACAAAATTTTAAATTTAAAAGATTTTGTTATTCGTGCTAAATTCCCAGTTTTAATTCTTGATAAAAACACTTGAAATTTATTGTTGATAGGATAAGCTATTCCTTTGCGCATTTCACTGGTTGCTTAGGCCAGATCGTCAGGAAACTTCATCCATAAAGATTTTAGAAAAACTAAAGATATTAAACCAAATAAAACTGTTAAGCGTATAAGAATCATAAGCATGTATGGGCAAATGCAAAAAGAGCAAACGATCTGTATGCATACACAAAAACCAAAGAGCAAAAGAGCATAAAACCAACAAATGCAAACGTAAACAATAAAACCAATACAATGCCACACATGCAAAGCTTTCAATGAAGTGGTGCCCATATCTGATCATAAGCAACAGTTCTACTTGTAACAATATCAAAGTTTAAACAAAAACATCAACAATAAACAGTGAGTTTATCTCTTCTTACATTCCCCACTACAATTGATTGGAATTTTTACAACATTAATTGTAGTTGTAAGTAGGTTAAGTAAAACCAAAATGCAAAAAAACAACTTGCAAAAGCATGTTGCCAGGTAAGATTTTTTAGGCCGTGCACTTGCCAGTTTATTATCAAAAGTAATTTTTGGGAATACAAAATTTTAACTGAAAAGATTTTGTTATTCGTGCTTAATTCCCAGTTTTTATTCTTGATAAAAACACTTGAAATTTATTGTTGATGGGATAAGCTATTATTATGCGCATTAGGCCAGATCATCAGGAAACTTCATCCATACAAGCCGCCCATCACTGTTTTACAAAAGTCACGTAACAACGGTATTAAATTCTATTGTATACAGAATGGTACGTTGCAACTACGGTACATTACATTTCGGTAAGCTTTTGTATTGGTTTGCATATAACAAAAAGCTGACAGCTGATTGATACAGTACAGATACGGTACAGCAACGTTTGCCTAACTGAGCCTAAAAAACTGGGAATTAAGCACGAATAACAAAATCTTTTAAGTTTTTTAAAATAATTTTTAAATACAAAAAAAAACATTCCAAAAAAAATGTTAAATACAAGATTTTCAAGATTTGGACAAAATATCCTTCTATTTTAAACCGATGCAGCACCTAACATGGTGAAGGCTTCCAATTGGCTTAAAGTATTTTATCCAAAACTGTTACAAGTTACTTGCTTGACTAATGGGTTCCACCTGTAAATGAACTTTCCGTTTAAAATAAATGAAAAATAAGTAGACTGGTTTTTAACTGAATTTTATTTATTTTATATTACAATTTCAGTTAATTTTACGTAAAGAATATTGTGAGTAAATAGACTGAATTTTTTATATTTTTAAATTAAAAAACTTTTTTTGTTTTGGAAATATTTTTAGTTTTTAGTGCATATTTTAGATTATTAAGTGCATATTTTAAGCGCATATTTTCGATTTTTTTGTGCATGAAAATCTCATCCCTAGTTTGGATTATGTCGTTATGTAAGTTACCTATAATCAAATATAGTGTTGTCCATAAGGTTAGTTTAAACAGCTGTTTTGTATGGCTATGGTTATGTTACGTCTAATTTGAGCTTAAAGTACAATAATTTTGCATAAATATTTAATTTATATGTTTCTTAATAGTTCTGTGGAAAAAGTTATATTTTAAATGTAAAAATAATCATTAAAAAGTGTCACTAATAAAAAAACAAAATTATACCATCTGCGCCGGTTGTTGTTTCCTAATAGCAGGGTCATTCGTTGTTTTTATTTTAATCCGTGGAATGAAGAAAGTGCGGTAAGAAATGAACGAGACTTGCCAAATTTTTTTACAAAAACTGACAATTTCCAAAAAAAAGGTATTTCTATTGAAAGAAAACTGCTTCTAAAAAATTCAAAAAAGACCCGATAAAATATATTTGTGTAGTTTTAATTCATTTTTACCGAAGCAAAATAACACAATTTTTCTATTATGTATATCATGTATATAAAAGTAAAAGGAATAAAATTACATAAAGTATTTCCTTTAATTCCTCACACATAAAGATTATAGTAAATTATTTAATTGCACATACTAGTTGTTCATTTAATAAGAATAAATTTAATTTCCATTAACCTTTTTAAAAAAAATAAAACAGGCTTATAAAATATTTTCAAACGAAATTTATATGAAATTTTTTTTTAATAAACCGTTTGTAAAACACTAAATATTTTTATGAATAAGGGTGGGAGGGGGTGAATATCTTTTATTGCATATATATGTACATGTGTCGCTTTTAACGGCTGCACAAGTAACAACATTGTTGCATTAGAAAAATGTTTCTGAGTCTATATGTAGTTGAGTGCTTCTTTGTATCATTCGAATAAAATTGAAAAACTGGAGTGAAGTAAAATTCTGAAAGACTGTTTTGCACTTCAAAAAACTGCAAAAACACATAAATCTGCACATTTGGCAACGCTGGAGATAAATATAAATTCTGTGCTGTTGTTGTTTTTAAATGATGTAAGTAAAATAAATGTCATAGACAAAACGCGTTAAATTATGTTATAAATAAATGTAAATAGAGTAATCGTTTTAACTCGGTCAAAGTGCGTTTATTTAAGAAGAAATAAAAGGTCAGCAAGTGTTTATAAATAAAAAATATTTAATTTCTTTCAGAATGCGGAAATTAATTTAGTTTAAAAGCGGAGGTGGAAATACTAGATTATATTATATAAAATCAAATTATACCTAAAACCGGACGATTTATTTTATTTTAAAAGTTTATTCTGGATTCAGATTATTGATGTTGATTAAAAACTCGAGTATGTATAATATGTTCGTTATACGTATGCCTCCTATTTTATGATGGAAATACATACTTAATTAAGATGCGTAAAAACTTATAATTTAGTTTTTGACAAAAAAAAAAAAACTAACTGAGGAGGTCCATAACATAACATAATATATCAAAAAGTAATTTAAATTTTTGGGAATACAAAATTTTAATTTCAAAAGATTTTGTTATTCGTGCTTAATTCCCAGTTTTTATTATTGATAAAAACACTTGAAATTTATTGTTGATAGGATAAGCTATTCCTATGCGCATTTCACTGGTTGCTTAGGCCAGATCGTCAGGAAACTTCATCCATAAAGATTTTAGAAAAACTAAAGATATTAAACCAAATAAAACTGTTAAGAGTATAAGAATCATAAGCATGTATGGGCAAATGCAAAAAGAGCAAACGATCTGTATGCATTAGGGTGGCCGTTATTTTTTTTATTTTGATTTCTTATATTCTCCCCCCCTAAATCGGTTCAGTTTTATGTAAAAAAAAATACAAAAAAATTTCGTAGCGATAAGTTGTGTTTTAGGGGGGGCGTCCGTCCCTCAAAGTTTGCCATCAAGCCATTTATTCAAATGTAATTTGTTTGCGTATGACATCTTCTAAAAACAACATTTTACAAGAATATGATATAAGGCAATATTTTAGCTCTTCTAGTTAACAACAAAAGCCTCTAAGAAAGTTTTTTGCTAAAATCAATATTTTAGAAAATAATTAAGAAAATAAAAACAAAATACCAAACATTTTATATACGTTTTATATATATAAAAGGGGGATTTAATGTCAAGTGACCCAATTTTGAAATAGATGTCTTTCGATTTAAATGAAATTTACACCAATTTTAGTACTGTTAGATAGTAGCTTAGTCACAAATTTTCAACAAGATCGGTCAAAAAGTTTCTGAGTTAGAGGGGGTCAAAGTTTGACATTTTGGCCATACAGGTGTTCTTTCTCATCCATGTAACTTATTACCTATTGGTGTAAGCAAAATTTGTCCCAAGTAGCTTAGATAGCTTTTTGATCAAACTTTTTAAAAAAATTGTTTTTGTTTTTTTAAAAAATTTTTAAAAATTTTTTTTTTTAAATTTCACACTTGGCTAAAAAAAATAAAAAAAAAGTTTTAAATTTAAAAAAAAATTAAAAAATTTTTTAAAAAAAACAAAAAAATATTATATAAATTTTTCATATTATTCGAATGTGTATTCTATGTCAAATACATTCCTCAAAAGCTTTTATACTTTAATAGTCTCATTCCTTCATTATTTCACAGGAATATTTTCTATGCACTATCAGAATTTTTATTTATTTTTATTTTTTTATTTTTAAAAAAGATTGATTAAATAGCTATCTAAGCTACTTGGGACAAATGTTGCTAACACCAATAGGTAATAAATTACATGGATGAGAAAGAACACCTGTATGGCAAACTTTGACCCCCTCTACCTCTGAAACATTTTGACCGATCTTGTTGAAAATTTGTGTCTAAGCTACTATCTAACAGTACTAAAATTGGTGTAAATTTCATTTAAATCGAAAGACATCTATTTAAAAATTGGGTCACTTGAAATTAAATCCCCCTTTTATATATATAAAACGTATATAAAATGTTTGGTATTTTGTTTTTATTTTCTTAATTATTTTCTAAAATATTGATTTTAGCAAAAAACTTTATTAGAGGCTTTTGTTGTTAACTAGAAGAGTTAAAATATTGCCTTATATCATATTCTTGTAAAATGTTGTTTTTAGAAGATAGTCATACGCAAACAAATTACATTTGAATAAATGGCTTGATGGCAAACTTTGAGGGACGGACGCCCCCCCTAAAACACAACTTATCGCTACGAAATTTTTTTGTATTTTTTTTTACATAAAACTGAACCGATTTGGAGGGGGAGAGTATAAGAAATCAAAAAAAAGAAGTTCTCCATACAACTAACGGCCACGCTAGTATGCATACACAAAAACCAAAGAGCAAAAGAGCATAAAACCAACAAATGCAAACGTAAACAATAAAACCAATACAATGCCACACATGCAAAGCTTTCAATGAAGTGGTGCCCACATCTGATCATAAGCAACAGTTCTACTTGTAACAATATCAAAGTTTAAACAAAACACATCAACAATAAACAGTGGGTTTATCTCATCTTACATTCCCCACTACAATTAGTTGAAATTCTCTCAACATTAATTGTAGTTGTAAGTAGGTTAAGAAAAACAAAATAAAAACAACAACAACTTTACAAAAGATGTTGACAATTAAGTGTTTTTTATGCCGTGCACTTGCCTGTTTATTATCAAAAAGTAATTTCAATTTTTGATATTATTACAAGTAGAACTGTTGCTATAAGTCTTATACGCTTAACAGTTTTATTTGGTTTAATATCTTTAGTTTTTCTAAAATCTTTATGGATGAAGTTTCCTGATGATCTGGCCTAAGCAACCAGTGAAATGCGCATATAATAGCTTATCCCATCAACAATAAATTTCAAGTGTTTTTATCAATAATAAAAACTGGGAATTAAGCACGAATAACAAAATCTTTTGAAAATAACATAATTTATTTACTATGAATCGGATCAAAACGTAGCAATTTTTGATGATTTCTAATTACATAACTTAAAAACTAGCTAACAGACAAATTAATTTTTTTTTTTTTTTTAACTGTTTAATTGTTAGTAAGCCATTTTATCAAAACAATTCTTAAAAAAGTATATACATCGTACGGCCAATTTCTATACCCTAGGGTGAACATTAATGGCATGGAAAAATTGTGTAGACTTTTAATGGACTTAAAACTTGGTGAAATTAGCCGGTACTGTCTTAAATTATTTTTGTAATATACAAAAAAAAAAAATTATAGTAAAATTGTTGCGTTATTTTATGGACCTCCTCAACTTTGTATTTATATTAGTGCTGGGAAACTATCGATATTATCGATGTCTTAAAATATCGACAATATCGATAGAAAAAATATGAATATCGATATTATTATTATTAAAATACAGCTATGAAGACATGTAACAGCAGCTATACACACACAGTTTTTTGCCGCAAGTTTTTACTTGCTATTATTAATGCGCACTGAATTACAGCAATGAATACAAACAATATGAATGGCAGGTGGTATGGATTGCTTAGCCTTAAATTTTACTGCTAATTAAATGCCTTTATGTCGAAATTTGTATATGTTTACATAGGAACTGAAATGTTAAATTATTTTTGTAATGTTGTAAAAAAAAAAATGCAAATCCAAATGCAATTGCTAGTATGGGACGAAACAATGAACGACCATTAGAGGATAAGTCCGCTAGATTGATTATCTTTTGGGTTGAGAATCAAACCCAATTTAGAAATTATCTTAAGTTGCAATAAAATATCTTATAGTCCCTGCTACTTCAAAAACTGTCATCTAAGATAACGTGCGTACATACATACGTTCAATGAAGTAATAAAAAAACGAACTGTAGCCTGATAAAAAACTAGTTACAGTTTTCCTGCACAAGTACAAACATTCAGTCAATAGTAATATCGATAGTGAAATCTGAACTATCGATAAATATCGATAGTACCAGCACTAATTTATATTGATGTTTAAAACATACAGTATCGGCCAAATTTAAGCCCCTCTCTAAGTAAATTTATTCATATCATAATTTTTTCATACAAACCAAATTTTTTGGACTTGAAATAAATGATCTATATCTAGGCAATTTTCTCGGTTCGTATTAGATCTATGTTTTGTAACCTTCTTCAAAGTGGCATTTCTTCGTTGTTATATGACAACATTACTTCCTTTGAAATGTTTACGAACACGAACCGATTCACAATCCCATCGGTCTTAAGAACTGGACTGTTGCTTCGCAATACATACGATTTAGACTTTCTCCGATTGGTCTGCTATAATTGCTGGTTCCATAGCATCATTAAGTTAACAAGCCCTATGGTTATTATATCTAGTTAATTCAGCTTAACTTTTATATACTCCTTTGTCTTTTAAACAAGTAATTAGACGTAATTTTGAAGATTGATTTAGCTTATTGTTAAAAATAATTAAGATTAAAGATTATTATTATTGATAAAACAAGACAGGTATACATCTCAAAACTTTTTTAACATTCCAACTGAAAGAGATGTGTTTCAGCGTACTTAAATTAAGTGTACCCGCCGGGTGCCCCGCTGGTAACAAAATAAAAGTTTCCGATTCAAACACAGTGTAATTAACCAAAACTGTTTATATAATCATTTGTGTCGCTAACAGAAAATGTGTGTTTGCCAAGCCGTTTGTGTAGTTTATTTGGACCTTAAATCTTAGAATGAATTAGCAAAAACTGCTAATAACGAAAAAAAAGTACTGGAATTTAATTTAACAAAATACAGTTACACTATAAGCTCGTATTCAAAGTCGTAATATAAAGAAATTTTTCCTTCAAAAGGAATTTTGATAATATTTGGATTTTTTTCTAATCTAATAAAACCTTTATAAGTTCTAATGATAACATTGAGTGAAAAACATAATGAAATTGTTTCCTAATGTCGTTTTAATTACTCATAATTAATAACTAAATTTTAACATTATCGCTTTATCTCTTCCCACCATCATAAAACAAACAAATATAATTATCATCTAAGAACATACGCTGCAACTTAATTAGTTTCTAATTGGCCAGTGTGAACTTGGCTAAATGATATAAAGAAAATAAAAAACAAAATTATCTTTAAACATTAAACAAGAAAAGTATTTAAAAAGATATTTTAAATCTTTCTTTAAAAAACTTAAGCTGTAATAACAAAGTTAACGCCTGTAGCTAAAATCATATGTGTACTTAAGTTTAGTTTCTATGTTAAATACCCATTATGAAGTTAAATGAAAAAAATGACATCAACTTCACATTAAGAATTATCAGTGCAGTTGCGACTACTTAATGTCTCATTTAAGTGTCATTGCTGCTACTGCTGTTGTTGTATAATAATGCGCAAAAAGGATAATAAAAAGTCAGACATAACAGCCAGGGCTGCTGGCATTTTTAAGGGGCTTCGAATTAAGTATTTAACCCTTGTCCTTTATTCATGGGACAAAACAGATTTATGGCTTAATCCAAACATAAATACAATACAAATGAACTTTTTTATTTATTTCATTTCAACAGGTAATACAAAAAGAACTTAATTATTAATTAACGAAAAAGTACAAAAATTTATAACTTCAAATATATAAACTTTAGAAAAGTTATTTTTACACAATATTTCTTGTGAATACTTCTAAACTGGCGTTACCAGGCATTCCCTGCTTTCCATTTTCATGAATTACTTTTATTTTGACGTCATCTGCAAACTTAGCTCGTGAAAATGTAACAAACAATTTACAAAATTAGCTGAAATGTTAAAAAAACAAAATTTTGCCACGCTTGTTTTCCTTTTAATTCTCCGCTTGTAGTACAAAAATTGACTTATTTAGGCTATGCTTCATTGTTAGGCCTATATGCTGGGCAATCTTCAGCTTTCTATGTCATAAGTGGGCTTAAGTAAAAGATAACATGCTAAAAAATTTAACTTTGACACGCCCCTTTTTTGTCTTAACTCTGGGCCACAGGCCAAAAATCCGGCTAGGAGTTGGCCAACGTGTTTCAATATATACATGTCAATTTTCAGCTTTCTAGTATATAGAGTATTTTTCTGTTAAATAGTATATAAGTTTACATATAAAATATTTAATTTCAAGGCTTTTTCATAATGTCTCTACCAAAAAAGTTACGCATTTTGTAAACATGGCTCAAAATTGCCCAACATTATTCGCATGTAGTAAATTTATGTAAAAATCATTCCGAAACTTCCAACCAATGCATAGAATGTAAAAAAATAAACCGAATTGACAAATATATATATGACGGATGAACTTTCTATACTAACCGATAAATACCACATGCGTTTTATATTTTTGTACACTCAATCCATCCATACTCAAATCAATCCGCAGCGGTATTATTAGTACGGAAGGTGCGGATTTTCTTGAATCAAGTACAGAAAGATTCATTCAAGTACGGATTTTCAATCGAAAAATACTTAACGTATCCATATTCAATTCCGAATTCGTACTTAAAATAATCCGAAAATGAGATTGATTTATGTAAAACTAAGATTGAATCCATCTCAAAACGCGCTGGATTCAAGTTTTATAAAGTTGATTTAATCCCGAATTCGTACTTGAAATAAACCAAAAGTGAAATTAGGAGAATTTTATTATAATTGAATTACTTACCCATTCTACACCTTACAGACTTTCAATTATAAAACACCAGCATCATTCCCGACATGGTTTTTACTTTAAAAACTTTATGTAAATATATAACTGAAAGTATAATCTAAATGAGATGCAAGAGTTCTCAATATTACTTTTTATACATGAAAATGAAGTGCCTTTGTCTTGTTCTGTTGGTTTTGTTGTTTTTACGCACATCAAGCAAATCGTTTTGTAATTGCTTATGTGGTGTTGCTGTAGTGTCTGCAACAAACTTAAATAAGTTAATTGAGATTAAAACGCTCAGTTTGTAATTCTACTCTCAGAGTTGCACTATCAACGAAAAGTTAAGTATTTTTTTTACTTGGTTTAAGAATTTTGTACAAATTTTAAGAAATTCCGGGATTGATTTTTAAAAAAAGTAATCCCATTTAGGATGGTTTTAAGTACGGTTTACTGTTTTTCGTACTTTAATTTTTGAGTACGACTCGTACTTACAGCCTGTTCAACTATTTCGAACGTTAACGTTCGCATAGAAAATTAGACTTAAAACAAAAACAAAATTCGACAATTTGTTTTTGTTTTAAATGTAATTTTCTATGCGAAAGTTAACGTTCGAAAGTGTTGAACAGGCTGTTAATGTAAGTATAAAAACTTAATTTATACCAAGTGTTTTTCTTTCTTAGTACAGGATAAGGGTTAAATAGTACGTAGCTAATGAAAATTAAGGTTTTTTTTTGTTATTGTTGCCATCTAAGTTAACAGATTGATTTAATTTATAAACTTTTTGCAAATTAAATTTTTGACACTTTATTGTTTATAACCAATTAAAAGTAGAATTAATCACAACAAACTTAATGCTTAATTCACAATGGCAGCAACAATTTGGTTTCTCCTTCTTTCTCAAATTATGTCATATATTTCACCTTTTTTTTATTAAAATGTAACTAACAGCCATACCTCAACAAGAGCGGAAGGGAGACCGTTTTCTTCAGCTTAGCTTTTACGCTGATATGCCATACCAAAACAAGAGCGCCAACGTTCTGTCAGGACAGTAGTGTCAATTTGTTTGTTTAATTAAACCCATATAATAAAAATAAAAAATGGAATGAATGGATTAACTTAAAAAAAATAGCTGAATTGCCCGTATTTATTAGCAAAAGATGCCAACATCACTATTAAGGTATGCCTCATACAAGTGGTATGGGCATAACCATTTTTGACTACTAGAAAATGCGCGCCGCTTTTGCTTACGTACGGCTGTAAAGTTTTCTTTAGCATTTAAGAAACTGCAGTCAAAGTATCAAAACTGCCATTTCTTCCACTTCTTCATCTGTCATTGGCCAAAAAAAAAACTGTTGTTTCTACCTCTGATATATTAAATGAAAACCGTCGCTGTGAAATCAACTCAAAAAGTGAAAAGTTGTACACAAATTTTCGTTTTTTGTTCGACTGCAGTTTTTAAACCCTGATTTTCTTTAAAAATTGAGTCTACTTTAGCAAACAATTTGTTAGGAATTGTAAATGATATTTATGTATAATAACACACGCCAATAAAATATGGAAAAAGTCGAAGCTTTGGGACAGTATACTTTTCTAAGCATTTGAGTTGGGCTGAATCAGAATCTTTGCTCAAAAGTTCTCCATTTCCACCACATAAGGTCAGTTATTCGCCATACTCGATACGTTATAACTGCTCGAATTCATCTCTATTCATAAAATCTGATATGTTTTCTGAATTGTCTTCCCAACAACTACCTTCAAAATAAATGTTTAACCTTTGTAATATCTTGTTCTAAGATATCTTAACCTAAAGTTTGACAATCCACATTTTCGCTAAATATTTGTTTTTTTTCGCTATTTTTTTTTTCAATTTGTGATAATTTTTTTATAAATTTGACTTTATTTTTTTAGGTAATTTTTTTAATATTTTTATTATATATTTTTTTAAATGATTTTTATTTTTTGTATTAAAAATATAATAAACATTGTAATTTTGTGTTGATGTTTGTAACCTCTTCAAAAATTAGTATACCAATTGACTAGAAATCCCTTTTTGAGTCGATCTAACGATATGGGTCCATCTGTGAAGATAATAGGCTGGCTGAAGCAAAGTATATTTCGAAATTTTGGAGAAAATTTAACAAAATTTGTTACATATATTATTATTGTCGCACGGACTAAGCCTATTGCAAACGGTGAGAAACGGTTTATAGTTTACGTAGCCCCCATACAAGCTTCTTTCCAGAATAATGACTTTGTGATCATAAACCATTCTATTATGTTGGTATTTTAATAATATTTGATCCAAACTTATTTTATTGCAATCCAAATTATCTTACCAAATTTTATTGGAGTCGGTCCAAATTTGACCAGAGCTCCCATACAAATACTGCCCCCGTAAAATACTTAAGACTTTGTGGGATAGTGTATAACGGCCTTTAGTCGTGTTAAAATCAGTGTTCGAAAATAGACACTAATGGGCAATTTTCAGGACTGGTATTAAAACACATTTATGTTTAAAATCGTTTCAAATACCAAATTCACTTAAATAAAACTTAATTCACCGATGTGGAACATTTAAATTCAACTTTAGTTTCCATTGGAATATTTTAGCAAGGTGGCCTCAATATGACAACAATACAACAACAGGCAAAGCAATAACATTCAGCTGTTTTTTGAGACCACCTTGAAAATAAATAAACTTTTTTATGATATTTTTTTTTTGTATTTAGTATTTGTATTTATGTAATTTTCAAATAAAACTCAAAAAATCAATCTGTATTTAAATACGATTTAAGTTAATATGAAAATTAACTTAATATAGATTTAAAACTGTCCTGAAAATTGGGCATAAGTATCACTCACTCCTTAGTTTTCGGTTCGGTAAATTTGTGGAAAACACGAACGCTAATAGTGTTTGTGAAGTAAATTATTAAAAAAAAACCTTTCCCTGTTTGTAAACTTTCGAACACAAAAATAATACTGTTCTTATCCAAATCAACAAAGACTTAAAAAGATTTAATTCCGTTCGGTATTTTTTTAAAAAACCACAAACTTCATTGTATACGGTTCAGCTCATTAATGTTCGTTCGTTTCTTAGCGCTTTATTGGCTGGTAATAAAAAAACAAACATTTTTTACAAAAACAAAACACATACGAAACAATACACACACACAAGCTGTTCGTGCTGCGGTCGTTGCCAAAATTTTTTGTTTGTTTATTTCTTAATCAATGTAAAAAAAGAACATTATATTATATAGTTTGTCTACAGTACCACTACAATTGTTCTGTTTTTTAACGAAGAACAGAACACTATATAATGTTCGGCTCTTTCTTGAAAATAGTAACGAATGGAATTAAGGGTTGTGTTCGTCTACACAAACACTTAAAAAAATAGATATTGTTACTGGGTGTGTGAGCCGAACGCTTAATAATGTTCTGTTTATTTTCGAACACTGGTCAAAATATTAAGTTGGTAGGTTAGTATTGAGCATAGATCCTCTATAAACCCCCTCCCTTAAATTACTTAATAAAAAATCTCATTTAGATTTAGATATTAGAGTAGTCAAACGATTAACCGTTGTTCGATAAATCGATTAATTTTGGGAGATTAACTGTTCGAATAATTTAAAGTGGCTTATTTTCGATTAACGAATAGTTCGAATAATTTATATCGATTAACCGATTAATTGAAAATTTTTTTCACAATATTAATTTTTTTCTTTAATGTTAAAAAAACAACCAAATAGTTTGGGAATAATTTATTTTTAAGAATGTTTAGTACAGACGTTTACCACAATGATTCAGATAAAGAAGATTATTTTTTGAGACGAACAAATAGCACTTTCTACTAGACCTTAACAAGACTATTGAAAGTATTTAAATTGTTAAAAAAAAAATCAGAAAAAGATTCAAGTAGTATAATAGAAGACTAAAACTTTCAGAAAAGACAAGAAAAAGAACAGAGAAATTGGATATGCTTTATAACACTTTACTTTCCATCTCTCCAACGTCAACAATAAATGAAAGACTATTTTCTTAATCAAACATACACATTTACCACCGTATTCATAAACGCTTATTAAATTTAACAAACCTTTATTAACGTTAATGTTTATAAACGTTTGTTCGGTAAACCTGTACTAAATTTAAAAATTTTTTATGAATACAGGCATTAAACTGTATGCTCTTTTTGAAAGATTATTTAAGAAAATTAGTGTCAATTTTGATGATATTTTTTGTTTAAAAAGTTTTCTTCTTTTATTACATAAAGAACCCTTGGTACAGGCGCGGGTTCAGGGGGGGGAATAAGGAAATTCCTCTCCCCCCCCCCACCCTAAATTATAAAACTATGTTTTGTTTATTTCGATAATACAACAACTCCCAATAACAATATTTTTTTTTATATGTACAAAATTTTTGGAAATCCCATTATAAGAAGCAGTGCCGGATACAAGAAGCAGATTGACAGGAGAGCACATAAAACAGAGAGTGCTCCTGATGTCCATATCTGATGATTACTAGTTTAACTTAAACAATCAAAAACATTTCTAGTTAAAGTTGGTACTTTTGGGTTGCAATTCAAATTTTAAGGTACGTTGGTACTTCCATGACTTATTTACTTCCATTTAAAATTTTCGTAATATACTTTTTTTAGATTTCATATGGTTTTTTTGTATTCTTCCCTTTTGTTTTTGTTATAATTGAATTTTTTGTTTTGATTGAATTTTTTGTTCTTTTTAATTTTTTGAAAGTAACAATGTAATTACATATATTATGTTTGTTCATAAATAAATATGTATGTACAAAGGTATACTAAATGTTTTAATTTGGTAATAGTTTCGATATATCGATATTTTTTAAATAATAAATATCGATACTCTTAAAGAATATCGATTCGATATATATCGATATAATTTTTCAATTTGCCCATCCCTAGTTTAAAGCAATTTTTAAAAAAGTTAAAGGTATTTACGTTCAAATCGAGTTTCCAATCGAACAGACAAGATTGGAACGAATAATCACATCCAAAATGTTGAAGATTACTACCAAGTTGTAGGTTACATTCAGTGATGTTAACTTTTATTTTTTCATTACCGTACGGCCCTCTAAAAATTACCGTTTTTGAGAACAAATTACCGTACGCATAGATTTTTAATCAAAACATTAATGTGCTGTTTCCAAATGACAGGCGATTGATTGTGTAGTAAAATTTATATGAAACGCACTCAGTCCATCGCCTGTCATTTGTTAACAGCACATAAGAGCATTATTTATAAAATACATTTTTAACCAAAATTATTTATTTTTTATGAATAAGGTAGTAAAATAAATTAGAATTTGATCCATACTTAAAATAATCCGAAAATTATAGTTAAATTTATAACATTACGGATATTTTAAATGTTTAAGAATTGTTGATTTTTAAGCAAATTTTTAATTTTTAAACAAAACAAACAAAAGTTAAATATAAAATAATAATATACAAGAGTAATTCAAATTTTCTTATTTTGCACTCATCAGTGTTACGAAAACATTTATAAAAGCATAATGTTCTTAATTTTTTTGTTATAATATTTATCTATGTATTTTTAAATTGAAAACATCTCTCAAAAGTTAAAACATTAAACCCTACATATGTAAAGAAATATATTTATACCAAAAATCCAAATTTCTTAAAATTACCGTATTTTAAATAAAACTACCTTGCTACCTTTTGAGGCCCAAAATTACCTTAAAAAAGGGTAATTACCGTACAGTTAACATCACTGGTTACATTACTCTTATTGAATTTATTTTAAAGGATCTCAAAACAACTTTCCCAATAGATATCCTAAATTTAATGAACATACCCAAACTTTTACCTCAAAGTGTAATCAAGTCATATACAGACACAAAACTTTTAAAACCACAACTACCTGATGAGCTGATTATGTTTGATAAAAGAGATAAACACATACTAACATCTAAACTTGAGTCTGAACTGTTGCATTGGCAACAAACATGGAAAATATCTGAATATCTATCAGATAACGTTGTAGAAGCTTTAATAAACTGTGATGAAGATATCTACCCAAATCTATGAAAAATATTTTAAATTTTCGTTTCAATGCTCGTCAGTAATGCTACGAGCGAGAGGGGATTTTCTACCCTTCGTCGAACAAAAACAAGGCTCAGAACAATGACAGAAGAAAGACTGTTCTATCTAAATTTGCCTCACAAGGAATCATAATAGATTGCTTATTTAAAAAGATTAATTTATTTAAATTTATATTGAACTGATCTTATATTTTATTTAACCTTACTATTGAGTTTTTTTTTAATATAAAGGGTGTGTGTGAAACGGTAGCAAAGTTCTATGGTGAAATGAAAATTTTCATATTTGTGCTGTGTGAAATTGTAACATTTTTGACAACGTAAAATTTTGACATAAAGAAAAAAACAATTACTAGTAGTTTTGTAAAAATGAATAAATTAATCAAGTTTTTACCAATAATCATTTCAATTCTGTTGGAAATGAGATCGTCCCAACTATTTGATGAATTCGTTCTGATATATTAACAATTTTTACAAAAAGTGTGGGCAAAAAAGCTTATACATACTATGTAAATACTTACATGTTGTTCAAATCTTTTTAATTTTTTTTTGCCGCTGGTTCTGCTTCCATATTATTTTTTATTTTGTTTATACAAATTTGATGACAAAAAATATTTTTGTGGTTGTCAAAAATTTCTACACTAATGTCAAAATTTATACTAGCCCCTAGGGCTAGTGAAATTTTATTCACCTCAATAGTGTCAAAATTTTACTTCCATGAGTACTTTGCTACCGTTTCACACACACCCCAAATACACATATTGTTTTTAATAAGCTTTTAAAAACAAATTTTTTACTTTTTTGTGTCATAAAAAATTTCCCCCCTCCCCCCCTAGGGCTCAATCTGGATCCGCGCCTGCCTTGGTAAAATTGTCGTTACTTTTTTAATAAAATCTTTATATTAAAAAAAATAGTTTTTGGTCTTATTTTTAAACTTCTAAACTAGACAAAATTAAAATTATTCGATTACCCGAATAATATTAAATATTAAAATATATTAAATTGATCGATTATTATTCGATTGTATTATTCGATTAATCGAATAATACAATGCATCGATTAATTGATTACCTTAGTAGATATCTACATAGTTTTCGGTACAAAAAACTTTTACATGAATATTTTCCTCATAATATCATTTTGGTCTGGCGGACCAATTATTACCCTGTCGAAAATTTGTCTCTAAGTTTCATTGTGAAGGTTATCATATGGTCGCACCTTGACCGATTTTACTTTCTTACTTGTTTTTATTTAGTGTTGAATGAAACTTTTAACAAATTGTTTAAAAATAATAATTACTTGATCGGGGCAAACTTTTTGCAAAGTTCTGGACTAAAAATACATGTGTACGTAAAAAAAATTTTGGTTTCATTGTGAACACCCAGTGAAAACTTTGTTTTAATTATGAATCTGGCTGGAAACTTACTTCAATTTCCTGTTTTATAGTTAACAATTTGTGCAGTGTATATTATTGTGGTGTAAAAAAACTCTTAAAATAATATGACTATAAAAAACTCAAATGGGATACATTTTGTCAAATGTCAGACTTACAATATTTACTTAATTGGCCATTTAACGTTTTCCTGCTACATTATCTTTGTATTTTTATTTCTGTATTTCTCTTGATTTATTTCAACGAAATTTTAAAATTATCTCGTTTTTATTACCTTTAAAACGAACTTGTTTATTTAAATGAAATAATTGTTATTAATAATGAATTAACTTTATTTTTAAATTTATACATTTTGTTGTTAAATTTGTTCAAAATATTTTCCAAAAATAAATATTTTCTTATTTTAACTTTAAATACTGACTGTAAATATACCAAGAAAAACGATATTTTAATTTCTGATCAATTAGATATGATTGCGTTTGGTGGTATTGAAAATATTATTATTGGTGGGTTGTTTGTTTGTTGTTATATCAATGTCTTCTGACTCTACATCTCTGATTGCAGGAACTTCAATGGTGCGTGGCAAATCGGGAAGAGTATCACGAGTAATGGCTGCGAAAAAATTATTGTAAATATTTGTGTTAAATTTAAAAATTTATTTTTGTCAAAGTGCTTAAAATATTAAACAAAATGTGGCTTCGTCTTATTCAATTGTTTAAAATGTTTATTTAAAAAGCAACTATCAAATGTTTAAGATTATATCAGGTGGCAGATTAAGAACATTACTATGTAGATCATATAATAAACCATTGGTGATATCTATTGCTAGCCCCATTTCTGATGAATAGCAACAGAAACCACCTAACAGCAATAAGCAGGCTATGCTTTGTCCCTACGTCCATTCCTATATTTATCCCTAACCTAACATATTTGAATTTGCCTCTAGTTAGATGCGATATTCCTCTATATTTTCAGCCACAAATGAGCTTGTAGCATTAACTTCATCTTAAGAAAATGTATATCAAGAATAGTGTGAAGCTTAATACGCATAAATCTGGAGTTCCACACTACGCGTTTTATGCATCTGTCAATAAACAAGAATTAGTGGAAAATTGTATTGACAAGTTAAGTCTAGAGTACACGGAATTTGAAAAGCCATATGAGCATGTGGCACTGTTTGTCGTGTGATAAGGTCGAAATGACGTCAGAACCACATGCGCATGTGGATTTTCACATTCCGTGTATTCTATCTAGGCTTTACACAGCACATGCGTAGAATGCATACACGCATTGAAAGCATGAAGTAGGACTAATTTCTCCTTTTTCATGGCCCACATGCATGCGTTTTGAAAAAAAGTTTAAGAAACTCTCAAACGCACAGAACGCGAGATGGTGATCTCCGGCTTAAACGAACCTTAACACTTAAAATGCTTTTGCTTCTAAAGTCTTACTCTTTGCGGAAAGTAATGACAATATTCACTTCTTTTTTTCACTTTTCTCTTACCTTGATTTTGTCTATAACCATAACGATCAGCATTATAGAATACCGTTATAAACTTTCCATCAGGCATACGATACGAATAGTAGCCCACCACTACCAATGACTTGTGTTTATTCACTTTAATGAAATATCCTCTTTCGTAGCGAGCCTGACCATCGGCCAGTTCATAGCGGAACTCATAACTGCCATCAGGATAACGATGATCAAAATTATCCACAACATGATTGCCCAAATCACTCACATGATCATAATTAACAGAATATTTTTCCTTCACAGCTGAATTAGAGCGTGAAGGAAATCTTGGCTCCTCTAAAGAATTTTGTTGATAATTGCTATTACTCTGGTAAGAAGGCACTGGATTTTTAACTAACACTGCTTGTGTTAAACACACTGATATTTTAAGCAAAAAGATGAATTTATAAATTGTTTCTGTCATCATTTTTTTTGTTTTTAACAAAAAAAAAAAATTGAAATAAATTCACTTAAATATTCCTTTGATTGTCTTTATTCTGTTGTACTCCTTATTCTAAGGAATGGGTGGTTTTACAAATGCGTTTGTTACTGGGTGATCTTTCGGCAACTGTTTAATTTAAATTTTGCTCATACCTTTGCTTTTATAGTTTAAACAAAAATCAAAACGAATCCCGTCTCAACAAACACCGCCAAACCGTTTAAAAAAAAGCGAACAAAAAAATATAAATATAAAGCAAAAATTTTATATTTTTGTAAACTTGTAGCAACATTTACCTCATCATTATCCACATCAACAACATCATAATTATCATCGTCATCATTATTATTATTATTGTAGTACTACGAAAATACAGACGGAATTTTTAACAACAAAAAAAAAAAAAAAAAACAGCAACGAAAAAGGCTTCTTCTTCATCATCTTCATTTAGTTCACTCCAGAACTTAAATAAAATTATTTAAAATAAAATAAACATTATTTAATCATATGCACAAAATCTCTTCGTTTTGCTCTCAGATTTAAAATAACACACCGTGTATTTTAAATTGTTGGTTGGGATTACAGTCAAATGATAGGGGAAGTATGTTAAGTTTATCGTAAAATGCGTGACAGTATGGGAATATTAATTTTGCTAGTAATTTCGGGGTTAGCGACCAAAGATATTATTCATAGATAAACTCTTAGAGCACATATTTTATCTATTATTCATTAATTCAATCTAAAAGACATTCCTTGCTAAAAATAACTATACAGAAGAGTTAAACTCTATATATGGTTTTTTTTATTTCTATTTTAATGGAGTACCAAATAATTGGTAACCATAGCCTCACATCTTTCATCGATCACATCAACGTTTTTACTGGCATCTTTTTTTAAATAAAGGACAAATTACTTTTCAGGTGCATCTGTGCACCAAACATAATTTTGTGTGTGTTTAAACGAAACGATTTTACCCGTTTTTGACGCTTTGCTTTCGCAGAGAACCACAAGAAAAATAGAAATTTCTTGAAATTCTGGTTAAACTGTCTTGAATATCTATGTATATGTATACCCAACGTATTGCTTAACTTGCCCTCTGCAATTCAAAGCCAAAGCAGGTTGTAATTTAAGATAAATGTTATTTTAAACAGTCAAATTTTATACAATTACAAAAATTAAGGAGAAAGCTATAATACACGTTTGTGTTGATGTGCGCAATACATAGAAATATAGACTTATCTTTTAGTATACCAAACTAAAAGTACAAGTTGCAATTTTGTAGAAGTTTAAAAAAAATCCGCAGACACGATTTAAAGCTTTGCGGATTCTACGGTTATATGAATTGTTAAATAAAATTTCCAAAAGAACGAATCCTACGTATATGCTATCAAAAGATCTATAATTTCACATAGTTCAGTCCCCGGACAAACTTCTCTCCGGAATATATTCTTGTGTCCATAAACAATAATCATGTTCGTATTTAGATTAAATTCGCCCCGAAAATATTTTACAGAAAATTAAAACCTTTTTGGAATCGGTTCAATTTAGAGCATCCTTAAATAGGTTTAACTTCCTTTTAAATGTATATATAAGTAGAAGTTTTTGATATTTTAATTAGGCTTAAGTTCATCAAATTAAATTTTTATTAAATTATTTTAGGTGAAGGAAAGAACTTAAATATCGAAAACTTCAATTAAAAACAAACAACTCAATGAAAAATTTAAATTGCTATAAAATTATTATGAAAATGGGCGTTCAAATCCAAATGCATATCGTGCACTTGTTTGAGCAAAAGTTTGAGCAAATCGGGTCTGCAGAATTTGTGAAAACACCAGTGCATGCTCGTACAGAATATATTGCTGCTGTTGGCGGTAGTGTTGCTGAAGAGCCATCCACCTCAACTCGTCGTCGTGCCCAACAATTGTACCTCTCACGCTAGTCGTTGATGAACATTATGCATAAAGACCTGCATTTACCTGCTTACAAGGTGCAATTGACTCAAGAGCTAAAGCCTCTTGACCATTCCCAAGGCGAATTCAACTACAGGTGGTGTCGAAACGACATCTGATTTTGACAGTTCGAGCTTATTTGTTTTGATTTGTTAGTGTTTTGCTAAAAATGGTTGACATTTCGAGCTAATGGCACTAACAATGCAATGTAAAAACCCCTATGTTGTTTCTGTTGTTTTTGGATTGTTGTAGTTGCGACACCACCTGTAGTTGAATTCGCCTTGACCATTCCAAACGTCGTCAACGGTCAAAATGGTGGCAAGAAGTGGCAACAGTGGATGATAAACTTTCGAAGAAAACATCTTCAGTGATGAGGCACATTTTCACCTCAGTGGATTCGTCAATAAGCAGAATTGCCGCATTTGGGCGAATGATAATCGAAGATTGATTGTCGAAAAACCAATGCACCCACAAAGAGTGACTGTTTGGAGCGCTTGATGGGCTGGCGGCATAATCGGGCCGTATTTTTTCCAAATTGAGGCTGGTCAGGCAGTTACTGTGAATGGTGTTCGCTATCGTGTGTTGATAACAAACTTTTTATGGCCAGAATTGGAAGATATGGATGTGGACGATATGTGGTTTCAACGGGACGATGCCACTTGCCACACAGCTAACGAAACAATGGCTCTTTTGCGCGACAAATGCAATGGTCGTGTTATCTCATATGATGGCGATGTCAATTGGCCGCCAAGATCATGTGTTGACACCGTTGGACTTCTTTCAATTTAAGAGGAAAATGATGAGACAATGCGGCACATTAACGGCATAGAACTTCAACTATGGCTTTGAACCATCCGATGAAAGTGTGCCGCCGTGTCCGCGGCGGCCATTTGGCCGATATTTTGTTCCGCACATAATTTAATCATATCAATATTATCATCATAAAAAGAAATGACAATAATTTCCTTAATAATTTGTGTTTTATTGAAAATCAACATCAGCCCTTAAAATTTAACCACCTATTAGTTTCATGTTGTAAATTTCTTCCTTCCCTAAAAATAATTTAATGAAAATTAAATTTGATGAACTTACGCCTAATTGTAATATCAAAAACTTCATTTATAAACCAACAGTTCAATGAAAAAAAAAACTGACGAAAAAGATTATTGTAAGTTAATTTGTCAAAAATTAAGATTATAATTATTGTTATTATTGACTACTTTTTACTTTGTATTTTTCAATGTTGCCAGATTTTAATAAAAACTCAATCCCTGAAGAAGTTGGAAAGAATACCAACGAAACGTCGGATTTTATTCAGAATGAAATAAATAATCTTTTATTTACATTAAATTAATGACCTTGAAAGCCTGCATATAGGAAACTATATAAACTATTTAGAGTAATCAAAAAAAAAAGGTCGATCAACACTTATAATTATGAAAAATAACAATTGTTATATATTATAAATATATAAAATATTAATATAAAATTAAACAATCGTAACTAAAATCCCTTACCAAATATATTTTTTGATTTCTTTTTTAAATGGAAATACAGGATTATCTGTCATCTGAAGTGTCATGTATTTAGTGAAAGGATTGCCATTTGCAAATATTAACCGTTTAACAACCGAAGAATGCGTACAAATATTTAAGCTTATTTCAAAACTGATGGTTCAAACGTAGCCACATTACGGGGTGTTAATGGTAGTCATAATCGACCTACTGTACAAGGAATTGGTAATATTATAAAAAACAATAAAAAGACTGAAAGCCTTAGGGATCTGGACAGGACTGTGCATCTTCGCAATATTCGCACTGCCGAAAATATCGCTTTTGCTATGGATATTGCGCCGGCTAATCAAAAATTATCAATTATCGCTATGGCCGTATGATTACCGACTTTTTTTTGGCCTGTAATTGAAGATTATGAATTGGACGGTATGTGTTCTTACAAGAAGGTGTTACAACACGACCGGTTTTGCCTTAATAGCATTAGAACTTTAACTAACAGAACGCGTAATTTCAAGTTTTGTCGACTTCAATTATCCACCAAGATCATGCGATTTGACGCCGTTAGACTTTTTTGTAGGCCTACGCCAAAGATCGTGTCTGCGCGTATAATCTCCTTACCGCCCGAAATGTGCGAAAAAGTGGTCGAAAACTACCGAGAAAGAATCGATTGCTGCAACCAATTTAGAGGCGGTCATTTATATGACACTGTATTTCTTACATTTTTTTTATTATTTAATTACAAGGTCTAAACATTAAAATGAAATAAAAGAACTTTACTTCTGAAAATGAAAAATGGATAACCCGTTATCAATAGATTGTTGAATATTTTGTTTCAAATAATTTTTTTTTTTTTTGGCATCTAACAATTTTGATACCATATTTTCAAATTTTCACTGCATATAAACACTTTTTTTTAAAACATATTTGTGTTTTCCCTTCTTATCATAGTAGTTTGTTTTAATATGATTACAAATTGGATCGGAAAAACTACACCAGGTGATATAATTATGGTGGACTGCAGAAAATTTAAAAATATTTAACCTTTATTATGCACTATTTTTTGCAGCAGCTTTATAGTAATTTCATTAGTATTCAAGTCTACCACAATCATTTTATTGTTTCCCACAACCATAAACATTTTCATTGCTATGAATGGTCATTCATATGCTTAAGACTAAACAATAGCATATTGTACATTTTATCATAATAAATGAGCAAAAGTACTTGCGGTTAAAAAAAGTATGTTATATTTCTAATCATAACATCACCGCAGTCCTATTTATAATATGGTTGCATTGTTTAATGGAGGACTGCATTCTTTAATATTACATGAATAGAATGAATTGGGAATTTAGCACATTTAAATGAAACCTTGTAATGAGTATTTGACTCACAAGATAAACTTTGATAACTAATATGCAACTGGCAGTGTAAATAAAACTGAACTGGCAAAATAAATTAAAGCGATCTGTTTTTATTTTTTCTTTACAAACGACCAGTTGTATTCGGGACTGTTAGAAAAGATAAACTCACTGTTTATTGTTATTGTTTTTGCTTAAGCTTTGATATTTTTACAAGTAAAACTGGTGTTTATAATTCTTATTCGCTTAACAGTTTTATTTGTATGATATCTTTAGTTTTTCTAAAATCTTTGGATGAAGTTTCTTGATGATCTGACCTAAGCAACCAGTGAAAAGCGCCTTAGAATAGCTTGTACCATCAACAATGAATTACAGTTTATCTATAGTATGAAATGGGAATTTGTTAAAAACTTTCGTTAGAATTGTCTAGTTATGCGCGATTCATTAAAAAAGCCCATCCTTTATTTTCTCGTACTCAATATTTATACTATAATGTACAAGGGAGGGTTAATAAGTTAATAATTTTAGTGAAAAAAAACATTTAACTGTTAACTAAGTCTTCTTTGAGCTCAATACACTTTCTTAACTTCCTAAAATATTGGATCTCTTCAAAAAATAAAATTTGTCGAGTTAAACAAAAAAAAACCAAAATAAACAATTTTCCTAAGCTTATTCCGCTAAGCCTTACCAGTGTCTGCAGGTACCCAGAGTCCCTGGCGGGAATCGAACCTGCAACACCGGCGCTGATAAACTAGCTCACTGCCAGATTGCCTACTTTATTAAATAAAATTTACATTATAATTGAATCTAGTATACATATGTTTGCAGAAAATTTAGAAAACAAGAGGAATCAATGAAGGGATAAAGACATCACAACTTAAATGATTAACAAATTATAAAAAATAACCTCAACTCAACTCAACTTTTAAAATATTTAAGACAATTTGTAATAAATTATGTGTATTAAAAAAAAATGGTTTCTAATTAATTATTAATACCTCAGGGCACGAAGTGTCCATTAAATTCGATCTAAGCAAATATAAAAGATACATTTTTAATTTGGCGGCATAAGCTTTTATAAATATTTACACATTCTCATCATAATACACATTTAGAATCGAATACCCGTTAATGAGTAAGCGAGTGATGAAAGAAATAAATAACAAATACTCGGTCTCTCTCTTGTTTTTTTTTTTCTCTCACACAATAAATAACCGAATACGAGTCTGTAATTAGGGTGTGATAACTGGTAGTGGGAAATGTCAAGCAAATTCTTCTTACAAAAAATTATAACGAAATAAAATTTGAGGGAATTTATAAAAAAAAAAAAATGCTTTTAAGCAATTCAACAAAAGTCCCGAAAATAACAAAAAAATAATTAAATAAAATATGACTTTAAGTGTTGAAAGTTGATTGAGTAACGTCAGAAAACAAAAAAAATCGCAAATAAAAAGTATCTTATATACAAATATTGTATCTACTTGTAAGAGCACTTATTTGAATCTGAATTTGACGTGTTGATTTGTTCAAATTTTGTTTTATCATGTTAACAAATTGTTTATATTTGTATTTTAGATTTCATTTTTTTTTTTTTGTATTAAAAGACATCAAAACATTTGAACGTGATGTTTCTATAATTAATTCACAAAAATTATATCAAGTAAAAACATAACAAGCACAGAAAGATCCAAATTGATTTAACAAACAAGCTTTAAGCGACAATAATTTGTCGATGAAATGACTCTGTTTATTTTTTTCGTTTTAATAATTTTGGACGTTGTTTTAAATCTCCCAAATTATTGCTAAATTTATGTTATTGCTTCCGCTTTTAAGGAAACTTTAAGCAGTAACAATAATTTTTATAATTTATGCAATTTCAGAAAAATTAAACAAACAAATTAAATAATTGTTCCAGTATTTGTCGATCAACTTGACATAGATGGTAATAATTGTGGGACTTCTGTTTCATTTGCTAAAAAAGATAATTTTCAATTAAATTTCAATTAACAATACAGACGCTTTGTGTAATAAAAATTACCAAAATTTGTGCAATTTATGAGAAATATTTTTATACACCACATATTTAAAACTTTATTGTATTAAAGAAAAAAAAATGTATATAAGTAGATATGACTGTTCATTCGCCGTGGGAAATTTCAATATGGAAACTGTACTGATTCCCTATTGACTGTGTCACCAGTACTGCTGACCACTGTTGCCAATTTAGAGATTTTCCCGCTAAATCTAGCGTTTTTGAAATGTCAATCGCGGGAAAAAATACGTCTTAGCGGTAAGCGGGAAATCTAGCGATTTTCAAACATCTCCCAGCGGTTCATTTTCGCTACAGAAACCTTTCTCAAATTTTAAATTTACAGATTTTATACTTTTTCTTACTAATCTTTTTGTTTTTCTGGCTAAAAACTACTTATTAATGTTGACGGTTCTACTTATTTTTGTAGTTTTAGTGAACCGAAGATTGTATATGACATTTTTTTTTTGGTTTTAGTTAGTATTTTGTTGTGACAATTCACAACTTTAAGCTTGCTAAAAATTTTGAAAAAAAGGTAAGGTATTGATCTAAATTGTCTCGATAGATCCCATGCAATATAATTCACTTACTTTCATCTAATTAATTTTATTTATTTGCTTAAAACGGCACAACGATCGGTCCATAATTAACGATAGGCCTAATAAAAAGCCCACTCTCTAAAAACACTTGAGTACGCCTAAAACGGTAACAAATAATGCTATTGGTTTAAATTTTAGCCTGTCACAGTTTATATGACAAAAAAATACACTGTCAACTTTCGAGCCGATCGGTCGATAACTAACCAGTAGCCCCATATAAAGCCTTCTCCGGAAATTTTCTAACTGTAGGTGTAGGGTATCAAAGATTTGGCACAGCCGGATGAATTACTATAACTTTTTTTGGGATTTAAATAGCTGGAGCAGTTAGAAACCTGAGTATGCAACGTAATTTGAGATTCGTACACTTTTGAAAAAGCATCCTATATCTAGATTTATATAAAACTTTTAAAAATGTTAAGGTTTTAGCGGAATTTTTAAAAGCATTCCCGCTAAATTAAATATTTAGCGGCTTCTAGCGGTTTTTAAGTCCGATTTGGCGGGAAGTGTTCAAAAAAAGTTGGCAACAGTGCTGCTGACCAACTGAAGACCCGACAAAGCTTTATGTTGTAGACATTTAGCACATGCTTGTCATTGAAAATTCACTACTGACCTTAGAACTATTGACTAGGAAGTTCTCGTGGGAAAATATGGAGAGATTGGAAGAATAGATTTACTAGTACATTACAACAGTTCTAGTCTAATGGCCATTTTCTCATTACGCGATTATCTTTTTTCCCAACGAAAAACTTCACATTAAAGAAATTTGGTTTATTGAATGTCTTATTTGCTTTTATTTTGTCGCAAAGCTAACCAGCACTCATCTGCCAATTAATTATTTTTCTTTTATTTGCCGTACAGATAAATTCAATCAGCTGACTCCCAATTTTTACATGTATTTTAAGAGGTGTTGCCAACTGAAAACAATGTTTTTTTTTGTCGGTATATTGAGAAACCCATAATCGGACATCAGAATAACGGACAGTTTATCGGTCTAATAAATTTATGTTGACATTAAGTAACAGACAGTTTGTCGATACATTTAGAAAATGGCCATACATGTACCTGTTCAACATAAAGTAACTATTAAGAAAAAGATTCTTGAAATTGGCCATACGTAAATTCCATTATCGTCCCCAAATAAAAGTCCATCGGAGGTCTGACTGTTTCCACACAGTTCCCCAATTCCGAACCCAGTTTTGCCAACTCATCGTCTATTTCATTACAGGTGATGCTGCAGTAGCCCAGTATCCAGCATATCCTTACTTAATATTACTCTAAGATTACCCTTAGAGATCTTCTACATCCATCCAATAGATTGGAATTTAAAAAACTGCCTGTTAAGGCCATAAGAGCCGCTTGGCTATCCACATATAAAGTAATCTTAGAGCCTCCAGTAATGTTATCCCCTGTTAATTCTACGCCTTAAAAATCCTTAGAGTCCCCGCCAAAAATTCACTGCAGTCGTAAGGAAACCCATATGACCTTTTAATTAGCCCAATTGTAAATTAAAATTTCCCTTAAGTTTTCTCCCTTCTTCCATTTTTCCTATGTTAATTCAATAATAAAAAAGGGAAAAATTTCCGGGGAATTTTTATTCATTGTTGGGCTGAATATCTACATCCCCAAGGTAGACCCCTGCACCTGGGCCTCAAATCCTCGAGCCAGCAGTAAAAAAAGCAAATCCCTTATACAATCTACTCCTTCAAAGCCCGTAGAATCGCCGCAAAAAATGCACCGCAGTCGTAAGGAAACCCATATTACCTTTTTATCAGCCCAATTGTTAATAAAAATTCCCCTTGAGTTTTCTCCCTTCTCCAATTTTTTCTAATTCTAAATTTAATTCAATTGTAAAAATGGGAAAAGGAAAAAAACCACCGTGGAATTTTTATTCATGATTGGGTTGAATATCTATATCCCCAAGGTAGACCCCTGCACCTGCGCCTTATAAATCCCTTAAAAATTTGCCCAGACCTGAGCAGCTCTTCCTAGGTAGAAATTACACCATCGGAAGATGTTTTTTAAAACAAAAAATTTAGATGAAGATGATTAAAATTTTTATTGTATGACGAATGGAAAATTTCGGCAATTATGAATGAAAAATGATATCTGGAAAATGTCCACCACGAGCACGCTGTCAGATGACTGTCATCAAAGTTTTTAATCACTTTTACTATTTCGTTAATCACATCACGGATTTTGAGTTTTAAGGCTGTCATTAACACAGCCTCACGAAAAATAATCCAGTAGTGTTAATTCACACGTTCTGGCTGGCTACTTAACAGTTGATGTTCGTGAAATTATGCGATCGGGAAATTTGGTTTGCAATAAATTTATCGTTTCATTGGCTGTAACTTTGTGGATGTAACTTTAACAGAACCACCATTTTCATAGTGGATTTTAATTATTTTTATGCGATTTCGAGCGAGATTGAATTCATTGTAACAATTGCCACTGTATCTACTACGAACACGTATAAAAACTGAATGTCAAAACTATCATGTTGTTGGTGTTGCCACAATTAAAAAACAAACTTCTTGTTGAAAGTTGAACTTCTCATGTCGGCCAATCGAAGCACACCACTGAGACTTTGATAGTAGGTTTCTTCGGCTTGCCCGCCTAATTGCCTCCAAACATATTATTCATATGTAAAAATAGGTCTCCCACTGAAGTGTATATCCATCCCCGTTCCTACATAGCGATGCTCCGTAAGCATTGGGAAGTTATTTCCCTCTCCTGTAAAATTTAATAAACTGGAGCTCCTTTACGAGTGCAGGTTACGATAAATAATATAAAATTTAAAAGAATATAGAAGGGAAATAAGAAGAAAATGTAATAGAGTTCTTGAATAAACCGAAAACGATATTGTCGATTTAAAATCGTGCCGTTTGCTAAAACGATTTCCATCACATACAAACCTGAATGTCTGTTTGCATACATGCAACCCTGCAGAAAACCTGGGATCAAGTGTCCACAAGTTTGCCGACAAAAGTGTAAGCACTTTACTGACAGTGTCACCCATAAGCCACAATAATAGTCGACAAAAGTGGCAACTTGTGGACACTTGATCCCAGGGTTTCTGCAGGGTTGCATGTATACATACATACTATATATGTATGTTTAACTGTGGAGCATAGGGCGGCTAGCGTAACGTTTGCTAAAATTCATATTCAGACGTGTTGTAGCTTTTGGAGCCAGTGCTCATGTTCCTCCGAATTCCTGAGACACGCTCTTGGCTCATTTAGTATTCAATGATACTCCCACCATTCTTCTCCTTATACTTGAGGTGTACAATAGAATTAACTTCGAACATATGTGCAGGTAAAGATCGGTTGCTAGAGCCTTGTTAGACCATTCAGCCATTGGACAGTTGATAATTGGGAAGAATTGAATGTATACACAATTCGATAAATCAATTTGTGTTCGCGCCAATTTTGCATTTTACTCCTTCATGTTCTTCATATTCATTGGAACATGAAAAGACTCTATTGGAAAGTTACTTCATTAAATTTGAACAAATAACCCGTTTTTACAACTTACCGATAGCTCAAGTTAGGATTTTGTCGGGACATTTCTTACACGGCCGAGATAATCCTACCTTTAGCTATCGTTAATTTGTGAAAACGGGCCTTATTCGACTTAACATATTTGATTATTAAAAAAACTCGCTAGATCTTATCTTACATATTAATATATTGTAGAAAAAATGTACCAGGTAGACAGACCTGCAGTTTGCAATTTTTACGGTTTTGTTAACTCTTCTAAAATTTTAGTTTGGCAACAAATAATTTATTGAGATACATTTTCAGTACTAAAATTATGAATTTTTATTTAAAATTTTTCTTATTACTTAAATTTTTGAATTGGCAAAAAAAAAAAAACAGTCAAATTGGTGTAGGCCAGTAGGGTTGTTAACAATTTATGATGAGATTTAATTTTTATTATGACTCGTTTTGTTGTCAGACCATTTACAAAAACATTTTAATCTTCAATAATTTAATGATAATATAAAAAATAAACAATTTGTACAATTTAATTGTTATATTTTTATTGATTATATTCAGATAAGAAATTGTTGTAATGAAACAAGTTTCATCCTCTTATATTTTGTGTACTTAACCATTTGAATGTAAAATGGATATTGTTGTATTCCCTGTAATTTAGTTTTTGGGTTAAGGGTACCAATTAAATGATATTTTGAAAGTCATGACACAACAACAATGGATATTAAAGGTTTTTACTAAAATTGTTTACACGAACTGTTCAAGTTCCGGATTCAATGATTATTGACTTAATTTGCAAACAATAAGTTTTAAACGGTATTGCATGGACGTGTTTAAAACAGTGGAGGACAATACATGTTCAAGAGTATTTACGCTTGTATGTGTAAAGAAGCAGAAGAAATGAAAACAAGTAATGGCAAAGACACAAAATGTTTTTAGAATTTTAGTAAGTCCTGACTCACACGCCTAACCTAGTTCATTTGTCAAATCTTGAGTATTAAAAGAAAGGGAAAATAGAATGGAAAAGGGGCACAGACTTGGTCGTACTCTTTATTTTCTTGTATAAACAAAAACGCATATTCAAATGAAAACCAAGCAAAAACTGATCTGGTAAAATTGATGTGTGTAAATCTGCACCAGGAAAGAAATAGTAGAGAGAGAAAACTTAAAAGCGCATGCACTGCAGTGTTGCCAATCTGTGTGTCATCACAAATATTGTGTGTAGTTATGATTTACCGTTATCACAGCTATGTCTAGTAAAACTTGTCCAGCTGAATTTTTGTATAATACGCCTTCGAGATCACAATGTCTTAAAGGGGTTGTAGAGGATAACTAAAACTGAGTTATTCTTGGCCCGTTCTTTTCAAGACGGCTTAGGACTCAAATTAAGGCCTAACAGTCCGAGAGGAGGAGCTAACAAAATGGGAAAACTTTCAGAATGTTGACTTTAAATGCATAAAACTTATTAATTACAAAAGATTTTTTTTTACAATATGTAGAATATTATTTGATTTGCTGGTAACTTACAAAAAATATTTAAAAAAAATCATGATAAATTTGAGCATTTTAATTGCAAAATTCTAGACCAAGGTAGGTCCAAATTTGGAAGTTTTTATTTTCAAGTTTAATATTTTCTAAACTATTAGAGAAAAATTGTATTTGTTGCTGAACATTTTTAAAATTGGACTAAAATTGAGAATTCTTAATAGTTTTTAATTTTTGTAATACCCGAGGTACCCTACTTAAGGAACCTATGGCACCGCATAGGATGAGTCAATATTTTTAATCCAAAACTTAAAAATATAAAAATGCAGATTTGGAGATTTTCGACCGAAAAAATTAGTAATGGAATTTCTTTGCAATTTTTACTAATTTAAGGTGGGTGATTTCAAATCTGATGGAAATCGATATTCAGTTTCCTCAGCAAATTGTGAATAAAACCAAAAGTTGTGCACCGATTACAATGAAATAAACCTCATTTCATTCGAAATTATGGTAAGCTGAATGTTTTTAGACCAAAACTATGATTTTTGTCGCATTTTTATTTTTTATGATTTGATAACAACAAAAAATTTGTTTTTTTTTCCAAATTTTGTTTTGTTTTAATTTAACGATATATCTGAAACTACATGGCAAATTTAAAAATAATGTAAGCACGGCATAAAGATAATACTGTTGGCGAATATGGTCATCCGTTTTCAAGTTATTCCAATAAATGTAGTGAAAGTGCCTTCATTTTGGACATAACGGTATATATCGAAAAGAAGAGCTGATAGAAAAAAATGGAGATAAGATTTGAAATGACTTTTTCGCAGTGTAATATAAATAGAAACTACTAAGATCTACAATCTATATATCGAGCCAAAGCCGCGAAAATAACTAAATCGACATCATTTTTAATTTTCGTTTTTTATTGTATATGAATTTATTGGCAACACTTGCATAATATTCTAAAATGTCATGGTCAATAAGGTACGGTTACGATTTTATAGCAAGAACAATTTTACCGAAACACAGAAAAAATTCTTGCCTAAATATAATAAATTAAATAACTAATTGGTGTACATTAATTATTCAATTAATTTTTTGTTTGCTGCAATTAATTTTTTTTAATCAAAACTCTTAAATTTAAATGTTTAGTTATATGTTGTGTATTTTTTAGTTTATGCAATTATTTTTTTAATTTGTGTCGCATGACTAGAAAATACAAATCCGTTAATTGATATTATCAATTCTTTTGCAGGGGCAAAATTAGTAAAACATTTAATTGTCTGAACGAATTGTTTAATTAAAGTCAATTTTCTATTTTTTTTAGTGAAGCGACAAATTTCATACAAAATTTATATGAAAAAAATAAAAAAACTCGCTAATTGATTTTTTGGCGCTCACATTATTTTCGCGGTTAGGGCTCGATAATAATAATAAGTAGTCACTGTAATTCAATCTTCAATATTGCGAAATATTTTCCAAATTTGTTTTAAGAAAATGAAAAGCAAGATCTGGGTTCTGAGTTTCGAGAACTTAAACGATTAAATTTTAACAATTAATTAAATAACTTTAATATGTTTTTTGGAAAAAAATCTAAAATCAACGTGCTGGTTACGATTATGATTTTAATACTCAAGCCAAATTTGTTTGGAAAATGAACCCCTGGTCGGAATATTGGTTATACTGTTTTAATACTTCAATATCTCTAGATTTGCTTAAATCCAGGGCTTAAACAACTGCAGTCGAAACCAAAAACTGTCGATCAAAAAACGAAAATTTGTGTACAACTTTTCCCGCTTAAAAAATAAATAAAAAAAAGTTTTTAATTTAAAAACAAATTGAAAAAAAAATTTTTTCGAAAGATTGATAAAAATAAAATATTAAATCTAAGCTAAGCTAAGGAGTGCGCGCGAAATATATAGTGCACACTTTTACGCATCTAGTTTTAATACCATGTGTTCAAAAGTAAATACCGTTATTTTTTTATAATTGCTAATACTTTAGAAAACCACGTGCGAAAGTTCATGTCAGTATCAAAATTTATTTCTCTGAAAATGTCTAATCGACAAGACGTCCGTAAACGTATTGCTAAAATTTTTAACGAAAATCCAAGTTGCCGGTACAAAACTATTGCTAGGCTTGCAAATGTATCCAGAAATACGGTGTCTAGGGTAATAAAAAAATATAAACAGTCCCTGACCATCGACAGAAAGCCAGGCAGTGGTAGAAAAAGTGGATTTTCGGATCGCAAGATGGCTGAGAAAATTAAAAGAATTTTGTTTAAATATCCCTATCTCACTGGAAGAAAAGTGGCCCAAAAGGCAAAGTGCTCCGAGACTTCGGTAAGAAAAGTTAAAAAAGAGGCTGGTCTGAGAACATATAAAGTGAAAAAAGTTCCAGATAGAAATTCGAAAAAGAATTTGGTGGCAAAACAGCGTGCGAAAGCTTTGCAAAGGGATTTTTTGAACAATTTTCAATGCTGCATTATGGACGACGAAACTTATGTGCTGTCTGATTTTAAGCAACTTTCCGGGCAAGAATTCTATGGTGCAGATAGAAGAGGAAATGTTGCAGAAGAATTTCGTGTGCAAAAGAAATCTAAATTCCCCAAAAAATTTTTGGTTTGGCAAGCCATTTGCACGTGTGGTCAAAGAATCAGTTCCTTTGTCACTTCTGGTACAATAAATGGTGATGTTTACATAAAAGAGTGTCTGCAGAGGCGACTTCTTCCTTTTATTAAATGACATGATATACCATCATATTTCTGGCCCGATCTCGCTACTTGCCACTACAGTAAAGCAACGATTGAGTGGTATCGAACCAATGGTATCAGATTTGTGCCAAAGGAGGCTAATCCACCAAATTGTCCGGAACTTCGGCCAATTGAAAGGTATTGGGCTTTAGTAATAAAACATTTAAAGGACACTAAAGGAACTTCAAAAAGTGAAAGCGAGTTTAAGAAAAAGTGGGCAACCTTCTCAAAAACAGTTACGGAAGCTACAGTGAAAGCCCTAATGGAAGGTATTCCAGAAAAAGTTAAAAATTTTATAAAAAAAAAAATTAAATATGTTATAGTTTGTTCAATCTTGAATTTTAATAAAATATTAATTAACACAGAAAAAAGATTTAAAGAATTAACCTGATGGTTTAAATTTTATAACGATAATCACGTGCACTATTTTTTTCGCGCGCACTTTTTACTTGGGATAAATTGTGCTAACACCAATAGGTAATAAGTTACATAAATGAGAAAATGTCGAACTTTGCCCCCTCTAACTCAAAAACTTATTCCCTGATCTTGTTGAAAAAGCTACACTAAACTAACTAATCTAAACTACTATCCAATAGGACTAACCTTGGTGCCAAATCGGAAGACATTGCTTTTAAAAGTTGGGTCACTTAACATGAAATCCCCCATATACATATGCATAAAAAAAATATTTATTTAAAAACATATACATATCGCACACTAAATCATAAACAGGCACAACTCAAAATTTATTAAAATAAATTTTTTTTTAACCAGTTCACAAATCAAATCTATAACGATCACGAAAGATTCGTTTTCGTCACTTTCTTTTTTATCATTTTACATTTGTGAAACTCGATTTGATTAAAAAATTGCAACCATTATTTGAAACCAGTTTTCTGCCACTCCTAAATATTTTTCTACCAAATGGTACATGGTAAGTAGAAACATTAAATCCTGATTGTTTTCTTTATTATTTTAAAATATATAGCTTAAAATTTTAAAAAGCATCTTAGAACTCAAGGAAACCCAAAATTTAACGTTTAATTCGTGCGGCAACATTTATTTTATGTTTTCTGCACAGAAAAATGTAAAAATTGATTTCATTTAAAAAATTTGTGATATTAATTAAAAAATTAATTAAATTTGCACCAGTAAACAAATTAATAGTATCAATTTTACGTTTAATTCACTTGATTAAAAGTTTAATTGACTTAATTAAAGATTTAATTCCATTGATTAAATTTTTAATTAAAACTGATTTTATTTTTGATTAATGCTTTAATTGGTGAAAAATTTTGGAACATTTTTTCTGTGTAGGAAATTTGTCAACATGATCAATTTAAAAGAGAACGGCTCTTGAATTTTTATAATAATAAGGTAATATGCACGCCACATACTGCCAAATTATTTAAGGAAATTTCTATGGATTAAAATGTCAACCGAAAAGAAGGCATTTGAACAAAATTGTTAATCAGATGTTTAGAAAGCAAAAGACAAGTTTCTTTATATCAGCAACTTTGAAGAAACTCTAACACCACTTTCATAAAGCAAGTTGTCTTTATTTTCCAATTTATCAAAATTTTATACTACAAATCTTTGTCCTTATCATTTAAACATGGGATGTTAATATTTTATGATTTAATATTATTTATAAAATATTGCAAACTTTCAAATATTAATTAGTCCAAACATAAATTAAAATGTACTTTGTTTATTTGAGTACATAAATACTGTCAATTATTTTCTTTAAAACAGAAATGTTGAATATTAATTTATTGCCAAAAATGGAAAATTCAATAACACAGGTAAATTTGCACAAATTTTTGGCTTCCAGAAGATGTAAAAAATTTTCATATTAAACTGAAACAATAAAAACCAATTTATTCAATTAGTATTTCAGGTTCATTAAATTATGTTGGATTCATTTTAAATGCGTATTACGTAAAATTATTTATTGTATTACTCAAGATAAAGAAGTATAAAATGACTTACAAACATTTGCCCTGATGTTGTTTTACTTATTTCCACTTTAAACTGAACGTCCGGCAGCTGGTTTCTGTTGAAGTTTTTTCTATAAACATTAAAAAAAATGATTGTCAACATAAAAATTTAAAAAATTTTTAAAAAAAGTGTTAAAATAAAAATGCTTGTAAGGGCAGAATAAAAAATAAATCTTATTTCGTTAACACGAAAAGGGTGTCATATATCCAATGCTGCTGGCACAATTCAAGTACGAAAAACTTGGTGGGAAAAAATAAACTTTTAACTTATTTAATAGCCCAGTAAACATTTCATTTAAAAAAAATAATACTAAGATTGATTTCTCAAACGAAAGGTTTTCTTGGAAAAAGACTTTTTAGTTTTTATTTAAACTTCTCGCGCAACTTTACTTTAACAAATTATGTATTCCTTTGCATCTTTTGCATCTTTTGTTGTTTTTTTTTACTACAACTTAATTAATGTGACAATTGAATCCATTGTTTTTTTGTTGAAAGAAAATTAATTATATAATTTTGCTTTAATTAACATTTTAGTTGCTTTGAAATAAATTTTTAATTAAAATATTAAATAAATAACAAACATAACTTAACTTTTTCGTTTAAAATAAAATAATTTAAACTTGTAGAGTTGTTTTTGGGAATTGTCAAACCCTGAGCTATATTTTTGTTTGAAACGCCAAAGTTTTTTGATCATTTTTTTAATTAAAACTGGAATAACATTTATCTTCAACGATAACTTACTTTGGCTTTTGTAGAGTGAAAATTAAATGAAGATGTCGAAATTAACCTCACTGAGGTATTTAAACTTATTCGCTTAGTTACCCCAATGAGGTAGTTAAGCGTATTCGTTTAAATGCTTAACCCGCATAATTGCCCAAAAATATTGGCATTTTTGGCGAGGTAATTATCCGTGCAATACTGTATTTTGTTAAAAAAATGTGTAATTACGTCGTTTTGCATTTATCAAATAAACTTACTTGTAGTTACTTCCCTTTGTTTTTTGTTAATAAAAGCGTAGTCGTAGATCGCGAAAGTGTAAAATGTTGTCAAGACATGTAGTTTAATGGCATTCGTACTTATCAATCAAAAACTCCATTTTGAATTTGCTGCTAGTTACACCTGCTTGAATTTGAGCTAACGATATATTCCTTAATATACATAATTATTTTTTGTCATTGTTTTCTCAAGGGCCAGTTATAAATACGGTGACCATTCGTCCTTTTGTTAAGAGGACAGTCCTTTTTTTGATACGATGTCCTTAAGACTTTTTTCAAAAAAAGGACAGTAGATTGTCCTTTTTTAGTAAATTGTCCTTTTGATAGATTATGACTTCTTCTTTAAACTCAAGAACTATAAGTTTTATTTTCCTAAAACCCCAAAATTGTAACACTAATGAATCAAAAAAATTACTTTTACGAAATATATCAATAATTTTTAATTATTAATTTTTTTTTTGTTTTAAAGACTTTTACATAACTTTTTTATATACATAAATTTCTAGGTATATTTTATTGATTTTTTCATATACAATAAAATTAGTATGTATATATGAATTAATAGGAGTTCTACTTGCTAATATCATATTCTTTGAATTATCTTATTACCTATCCAATAACCTTGATACTATTTATCATTTCTACTACATTTCGAAATGTCATTTTTTCATTAGGAAAATACCCTGCAGATAACGAGACTAGTACATACATGCATGTAAAAAGTAGTCCATAAAGGGGTATGAGTACTCCAAAACTACTCCAAATATATGGGTAAGAGGTTCAACATTACAAAGTCCTAGGAGGGGACCATATAACCCACCGAAGTAGTCCCTAAATTATTCCATGGAGTACTAAAGTGGGTTAGTTTTAAAAGTACTCAATTGCACTACAGTATGGAGTACACTGAAGGGGTAGCTTAAGCATTTTTCATTTTTTACTCTTTTATGGCTTGCCCTGTAGTCTATTATTGCTATTATTAAATATATGTATTTACTTGGTATTTTTAATTTTTTTACCTTTTTTTCACAAACTTCACAAATTTTCACTTTTAAATAAACAATTATAAATGGACACCATCAGGGCTACAAATGTGTAATACTGTAAACTATAGAAAAGTATACATCATGCAGTTGGTGGCGGCACTACATGCTAATTTCTTATAACATGGTCCATATTACTGTAGATTGGACCATGTTGTAAGTAGTCTATTTAAGCCACAATGGACCACGTAGTCCAATATTATCTGTAGGCTATGGTCACCGTATTTAAAACAAATGATGTCTTCAAAACAAAATTTGACCTACATTTGGTTCTTTTCCTTTTATCTTTCATTAATAGGTCACACTTTCAATTTCATTGAGCAACTTTTATTACTTTGCCAAAAATCCTCTTATGTTAACTGGGTTATAAGCAATTTAACTCTTATAATGAGCTTTTTATACCCATTTTTTTCTTGCACCGAGATTCTGTTTAACCTTAGCGATTGATAAACCATGTCCCTCAACAAGACCCTGTATTAAGAAACAAATTACTAACCGCAACAAATCAAAACAGCAAAAAAAAAGAACGCTTTTATCTAAAAAGACAGATGTAAAAGAAAACAAACGAAATAAGAAGTCAAAATCAAAAGTACAACCTGCTTATAAATTCATCTTAAAACTAAAAAAAAGATCCAGAAACGGCAACAGCAAAAAAAAAATATTGCTGTGCAAAGCTATCAAGCAGAAATCTACATCAAAGTAAAATACGTGCCAGAGATGCTGATGATGAAGACTATAATGACAAACTCGTCATCCATCAGTGACTGTTTGTTTGCTGCTCAATTCTAACAGCGCTCGCTGTAAAAACGCTGCCGCGTACCTCCATGACTGACTCAAACTATCTGTACAAAAGACGAAATTATGTGATTTTTTTTGAATGTTGCTGTTGTTTTAGTTGTCGCTGTTGTTGCTGCCTGTGTAGCTGCGTCTGATGGATGTTGATGGCGATTTAGCCAACTCGAGAATATGTCAACGTTATGACGACGAATTATGCTGTTGGTCACGTGTTTAGCGTAGATTTTATCATGTAATTTTCTTGTCTTCATTTTGGTTTTCAGTTCACTTTTAAACTCTAAGAAAAAAGTTTTTGTGTTTATTTAAGAAATTATTATACCCACACCACAATAGTGGAAAGGATATTATGCGTTTGTGCTGATGTCTGTAACTTCTGGTCCAAGACCGATCTTTCAGTATACCGATGAACTTAGATTCTGAGTCTCAGAATCATTTGCACACATAAACAATGTGCGCAAAGTACAGGTTGCAATTTTGGAGATAATTGGATGCAATTTTGGATTGATTATAGTTATCAGAGGGACTTAGCATAAATCAAATTGTGAGAGTCGGTCCATAATTTCATATAGCCCCATACAAGCGTCTCTCCGGAATATAAATCATCTTACTATGTTGGTATATAGACTAATTTTGGTCCAAACCTTATTCTTTATCAAATAACTTTTTATGCCATAACTTTTTTGAGATGTGGGAATTGATTTGGTATAAATTTTAGCAGGAATAACTTTAACCATAGCTACTCCGTCATGGGAAATTATTGGGTTGTTAGGTGCAAAATTTACCATATGCCCAAAAAAAGACACTCCCTGAAATTACTTAAAGACGAAAAAATCTTATAAAGATGCAGATATTTAGATAATATTTGGCACAGAGAACTCTTATATGCATATTAACCTTACAACATAATTTTTTGTCTCTAAATACCGTGGTGTAAGGTATCATATGGTCGGATTTGACAGAAGATACTTTTTTAATTTTGTTTCCTTGGAATTAATTTTTTCCGTACAAGTTTGATTCACTTTGGAAAGAAATTAAATAATAAGGTTTTAGGTTTTAGGCATTCAGGATGTTAACTGCGGACTAAGATTAAAAAAAATTTGTTATTTTATTTTATTTTCTTTATTTCTTCAATAAATAAAATATATAAAAAAAGCACTTTAACAGTAGACACTATACAATTTTGCGTATACCAAATCAACCAGTGCTCTAAGCTTCTAAGCTGCATAAACTTCAATTATTAATTCGATGATTGCGGAAAATTACAAACATTTACACTATTTGACTTTGCCTTTAAAAAAGGATCACATATTTCAACTAGAAATATTTCAACTAGAAATATGGTTAAGACAATGGAGGATAATGGTCAATGAGCAAAAATGCGTACATATAACATTCACCTTGCGCCGGGAATCATGTCACTCTATTTAAATCAATAATCAAATTATTCCTCAACATTCGCATGTAAAATATCTCGGTATGCAAATAGATCGGCGGTTAATGTGGAAATGCCACATAGAGGCAAAAATAACTCAAATGAAACTAAAAGCCATTCAAATTCATTGGCTTATTGGAAGAAGTTATGTTCTTAGTCTCGATTGCAAGCTTCTACTTTACAACTCTATCCTGGTGCACTGCCTCAGCCTCTAATATCCAAAAAAAATTCAAAGGCGCCAAAATAAAGTCTTCGAATTACCACAGCCGCTCCCTGGTATGTAAAAAACTCAAACATTCATAAGGATCTCAATGTGCCATTAGTAAAAACTATGTTTACAAAATATACATTAAGATATTTAAAAAGGCCTGAACAACACCCAAATCCACTAGCTGCAGCACTCACCCAATCAGAAGAGCGATGAACACCTTCATATGTGAACAGAAACCGTTGTCTGGCACTGGCAGGACACAAAACAAAGCATTAGGATAAGATTTGATTGATTATTGTTAGTTCATATTTAGTATATAAAGATTCAATAAATAAATATTGAAAAAAAAACCTGGACAGCGATATTCGTGTTTCGCTCTCCCATTCCTGTTTCGGGCCCCAAACATAATTGAAGCTCCAAGACTCTACATTGACAGCCAACAAATAAAAGTGGTACGAAAATATAATAAAGTATACGGGCATGTTCTGACAATCGCAAAACGCTTAACATTGGCGATTCCGACTTAAAATCGCAAATTAGGTGTTCTGTAAATCGCAATAGCAAGAAGTTTGGCGACTTAAAATTACAAAAGGGAACTAGAATATTTGTTAGAAACTATAGCAGATTACAAACTAAACGCGTGAGTTAAGGAACACCATAAAATAAATTTGGCGTTTTGCGATTTCAAATCGTGCTATTGTCAGAACATGGCCGATAAAGCATGTTTGCGTAAACCTTAGAAAGTTTTAAGACAAAGTGCTTTTGCTTGGAAAAATGCTGAAAGCATAGCTTTGCTTTGAAAGGAATACTTACTAGGGTATTCATTTAATCGACCTTTTGCTTTAATCGGTTAATTGCTCGATTAATTAACCGAGGTTTTGGTTTAATCGGTCAATAATCGGTTAATTTTGTTTTTAATCGGTTAACCGATTAATAAAGTTTGTTTCATAAATTAAGTAATTTCAATATATAGAAATGCATTAATTATTTTTTATTTGGAGTTTATTAGTAAAAAAAACAATAACATACCAAACATTCAAATTCTTGAACTAAAACGAGCAAACAAAAAAACCATTCATAAATATGTAATATGCATTTTTCAATTACATAATACATAATTGGGGGATTCACAAGGTAAAAATGTTAATGCTGCGCTAATTGATTCGTTTTAACTGCACAGTAGATATATTAATTATAAGCGGTAGCCAACAACAGTCATATCGTCGGCTTCATATGCAAACCTGCTAACTTCCTTTCAGCATATTTCACAGGAGAGACCAAAAACTTTTTATTTTTTCTATTTGCAGCTTGATAGAAAATTAAAATATTTACAATTAGTTTTACACACTTCAAGACTTAAATAGAAGAAAAACTACATGCTGGTCGACGAGGCGTATCTTTCTCTACCACACGGCATTAAAATCTCAATTTACATAAAAAGTGGATCTAGCCGGTTTGCATATTAATCCTTCGATATATATTTCTAGTAATTATTTAAAGACATAAGACTTTACAACTTTATGAATACCTTGTGAATCCCCCAAGTATGTATTTATAAAAAAATAGAATGAGATAATTTTATTAGTTATTTCAATATTTAAAGGAGATCTTATAAAATAATCTTTTAGAAAAGCAATTTGGTTTAAATGTTTTGGAGTAAAGCGATTCTTTTCTTTTATTTTGACAAAACTTGACTTAGAAAAAATTCTTTCACTTATCGTAGATCAATGTCTTATTTTCCTTTTTCAGGATTTCTCTAAACATATAAAATTATGCCCTTAGAGTCCTGTTTTAATTTTTGAAAATGTTTAACACTTCTAGTTGATTGAACATTGAAATCGGTCGGCGGAAAATGTGTTGAAATGAAGATCACAAAACACCTTTGTTTTTATGAAAAAATATTTTCTAAGCAAATACCTGTTGTATTTGAGACAAAACAAATAATTAAAAACACAAAAAAATATGTTATAATACTACAAAAAATTAAAAATTTTATTATATCGGTTAATCGGTTAATCGACTGAAATTAACCGGTTTAATCGTTAATCGAAAAAAGCCAATTTGAAATTAACCGATCAGTTAATCGGGTAGTAATTAATCGGTTAACCGATTGACGGTTAACCGACTGAATACCCTATTACTTACTTTTTCAAATTTATTTGCGAATATTTTTTTTTCATTCAGATTACATTTCTGAATTCTTAAATTAAATGCACGTGTGTTTGTGCTTTGGGAAATAAATGTTTGAATATTTTCGGATTCAAATGTGTCCGCCTCAGTCAGTGTTGCCAATTTAATTATTTAGTGTTTTGTTAATTTATTGGTAATTTTATGCACAATATTAAAAACAAAAATGCTAAAAGTATCAGTACAGTTTTATAATGAGCAGTTTAAAAGATATTAAGAATTGATTGTACGCTATAAGGTAAAGCGTTCCGAAGACGGATATCGTAAATAAAGAATTGCCATTCGGCTGCCATGCTATTTTGATGAAGAGTTGTAATTCTTCTACCTCGTTTTAAACTTGCAAAGTGTAGTTGCTCATACAGATAGTCAGGTTGCTGGTTTCAAATTAGCTTATGTCACATGCTATGCTTGTTTTAAGTAGGTTTTTAAGCACTATTATATTAATTTATTGCGAAAACAAGGATACAGTGCGGCGTCCTCTTAAGTTAAAAACATATCATGCTTTTGCATTGAATAAAGCTTTTGGTTAAGATCCGCTATATGTTATTTAAAATATTCGGCTGTACAGGTCCATTTTATTTAGTTATTAATTTAATTCCAATTAGGGTAGCGTTGCGCACTGGGTTAAGATAGGCGTTATAAATGCTGCTATAATCAATATATATATAAAAATGAAAAATGTTTGACTGTTTGTTTGTTTGTTAGTTGGCTTATAGACTTCTAAGCTACTGAACCGATTTTCCTTTACCGTAACATCACGTGAGCCCTTAAAATAAAATAGATAACTTATTTTTTCGATAGGAGCAGGGGAATTGGTACCCCCATAGGATGACAATATTAAATATCGCATATCACAAGAACTGTTATAGTGAGAATGTTCAAACTTTGTATAAGTCACTATTAAAAAAAAAACTAATAAAACTAAAGCGTGAAGGCGCAGGGAAGAAAATACCTCCAATAGGATGCATATATTAAATATCGCTCAACTGAAGAACTATTAAAGGGAGAGTCTTCAAACGTGGTTAAAGTTTCATAATTATTTTTTTTTAACAGTATAGCGAAGCGCACCGGGTTAAGCTAGATATTAAATAAAATAGATTTTATTATAAAAGATTCTTATATTCATTTATTTTAGTTTTTAATTTTTATTTTAAAAATAAATTTTGTCACAATAACAACTAATATTGTTAAGTTTTTGTAACTAAAGCCTACAGTACACGGAATGTAAAAAGCCACATGCGTATGTCGTTCTGACGTAATTTTGACGTCACTACAATGCCTCAATAGCAAGTTCGTGATGTGTGATGACGACAAAATTACGTCAGAACGACATACGCATGTGGCTTTTTACATTCCGTGTACTGTAGGCTTAAGTCTTGCTTAGACATTTCTTGTCATGATACGATGGCAGCACTGGTCTAATTTACAATATTTATGTATATGTGGGTGTGCACATGTGTTAATAAAAGTTGAATTTTGTTTATTGGAAATAAAATATAAAAAAATATTGAACCATTTATATGCCTCATTAAATTGTTATTTTCTTGTTGTTTTTGAGAGTTTTTTTTCTTTCTGTAATCTGTCGACGAACATGTGTATTGCCAATAAATCAATATTTACAAAGCATGTCCTTATTTTTATATAGACAGACATACATACATATATTTGTATATAAATAAAAATAAAATATGTACGTGTTGTATGTGATTGTAAACAAGTCTATGCAAATATATTTATATTAAGACACATTGCAAATAGTCGTTTTTTTGCAACCAATACAAGCGTATTAAATTTACCATAAAAAAATCAACAGATATCATGAAGTTGTAAAAGTTTCCTATTTAATACCGAAAGGAAAATTTGAATCTTGTTAAAACATCAAACGTTATGTTTAATTGAAGCGAATAAAAGTTACAGCTTCAATACAGTAAATTGTTTTTTTGTTAAGGCATTTTCTTGCAAAGCTTGAATAAAGATCAATAACCGTTAAAATATAATTTGTTGAAATGGTTTTAAGTCAAAAAGTTACAGTTTTTGTTTTATTTGTAAATTAAATATTTTTTCAGCTTATTAACCGATGGATTGAATATCCGTAGAATGATGTTAAATTAATTAAATAAAATGGTTTAATGACAAAGAAAGGGAAACGTTTTACAAAAATCTACAGAAAAATAATTATTAAATAAGCGGATAGGAAAACCATTTAATAAGTTGATAAAAGATAAAGTAAAAAGTTTAAGGACAAAATTTACGGATTGAAAAAATTTAAATTTTCAAAAACTTGAATACTTTTCAAAATCGAAAGTAAATCTAGTTTTATCCAAAACGGCTCAGAAATAAACCAGTACGCTCTTTATGATCTTAATGCCAGTCCAGTTTTGCCGCCCACGAAATATAATGCAAACTCGATTAACGCAACTAATAAAAATATAGTTTGTTGCGATCACCGAGTAAAAAATGTCTATGAATTTTGTTCGATCAAAAAGCTTATGTCAGACCAATTAAAAGGTATATTTAAAAAAACAGAAAGTAATTTAGTTAAAGAAAAATTCTAATGTATGTAAATTTCTAATGACACTTTTAATTAAGTTAAAGATTCATGTTTATAACGAAAAAGTGTGAAAGTTTCGAGCGCGTTTTATACATGAAAAATGTTTTGTTCTGCAGTTTCTGGGAGCTTTTTCAATATAATGATCCAGAGCTGTTTTTCTTGTCCGCTCATTCAACTATAAAGCTTTTTGACATAAATTTTTTTTAGCTAGGCCGGGTTTTTGGGATGTAGGTTAAGTTTAAACTTAGTTTATCGTAGTCTGAAACTTGGTTTTTTGTGATTTTTTTTTTAATATTTCATTAACCCTTGTGTTAATACCCGGGTACCATGGTATCCACCTAGGTGTATTTACATGAAAAAAATTTATTAAGAATTTTAATTTTTAAACAAGCTTCTGGATCTTCGTTATTTAACATAAAAGAAAGCGAATACAGATTCTAGATTTATTTTTTTGCTCCTTCAATACTCCAAAAAATTTGCTTAAACTTAAACCATCGCAACATGCGCACCCGGGTACTCCAGTACCCACTACAATACAATACAATACACTTTATGGATACCACAAACCCGTTTTAACGGTTGAAAAAACTTTCAATAATCTACATTCTGTATCATAAAATTACTTAAGTTTAGATTCCAAAGCGTTATTATTATAATACGGGGAAGTCTCATTTACATATTATGTATGACCAAAATGAGGAGGCCCATAACAAAACACAATAATTACACCATACAATTTTTTTGGATAAACGACAAAATGTAATTTAAGTAAGTAGCACATAATTATTTTAAAAAACAATTATTGAGGTATTATTGACTACAAAAAATAATATTAATCACAAACTTATTATTTTATTTGGCAATTTGTTTTAAAGTTATTTAGATAGCAAATTTGGAATTATTGCGTTTTGGTTCGAATCATAATATGTATTTATTTCATTTTGCTTTGAACTGTATGAATATATTGCGTTTTGATATGAACTAGGGCTGGAATTTCTGCTTTTTGCTTTGAATAGTTTTGTATTAGGTATATCATTTTGATTTAAATTGCAACCACTTGTAGAAAAATTTAAACACTTTTTTATGTGTAATTATTGCGTTTTGCTCTGAACTATTATATTTGATATGGAATTGCAGTGTAGTTATTGAGTTTTGGAATGCTTTAAAATAAAGGTAATATAAATTTCAATGTGTAGCATAGGATTCAATCAAAAAATCAAAAAAACTTGAAAAATGTAATTATTGCGTTTTGCTATGGACCTCCTCAAATGTTCAACTGTTATACTAAAAAATAATGTCCTGTATAAAAAATTTAAAATTTTAGCCGTTATGCAATACAAGGTTAAAAAATCATATTTTTACATAAGTATAATTTAATACGCTTTTAAAAAGATTAAAAATTGAATTTTATTTCATAAAAATATTGATTATTAATAAATTATAGTATATGGATACCCGGGTACCCCGGGTGCTAAGCAATGTGGATAAAGTTGGGTATTAACACAAGGGTTAAAGACCAACATTTTTAGCAAAACTAAGCTGTTTCGTCAACATTTTGTATCCAAACTTGTTAATGGCGGCACAAATAAACTAAACTAAACCTAGTTTAACTGAGATCTCGAAAATCCAGCCTTATTGGACCTAAAACAACTTAATGTAAAAATAAACTAAAACACAAAATGACTGTTGTTTTGTGGTATGTATTTGTGGTAAAATCGAAATCTGGAAAGTAAATTCGCCGTGTGCACTTACCTTTGTAGTGTTGAATTCAGTCATAAAAAAAAACTAAAATAAAAACGAACCGAAAGGAAAAAAATCAAAACTCAGATTGTTAAGTAGCGTTAACAGATACCCTGTTCGTACGCATTACTTATTTGTAAATAAAAGTCAAAGGTGGTGCCGTATAACTTTTTTATTGTAATTAAAACTGTCACGAAAACAATTTGCAAATAACCTAGCACTTACACATGCCACTGCCAGTTCGAAAAACTCAATACACTTACACTTTTTTACTAATACACTCACATTTTTCGCAATGGCAGCTCCAGTGGCATGCGAGTGGAAATTTGACACTTGCATGCCACTAAATGACAAAACGATGAACAAAGTTACCCTGTTAAAAATTATATGCAAATTTACTGGATTATTATCGAATTGCAATTAAAGTTTTAACTTGATAAATGTATTATTATGATTAATTTTTTGAAACGTGCATTAATAAAAGCAAGTTTGTTAATTATAAAGCATTAGTATTGTTAAAGTAATGCTTATATAAATATATGTAAACCATTTCCCCAAAAATGTGCTTATATGATTAGCTCGGTAACTCTGTTTGGTTTTTTGATACTTTTTTTTTAATTTGGGAAGTCAACAAATTATCTCAAGTTAACGCTTCAACGACATTTTGAAAATGAAATCGCAGTGGCATGTGTAAACACTAGGGTATTCATTCGGTTAACCGTTAATCGGTTAACCGATTAATTACTACCCGATTAACTGATCGGTTAATTTAAAATTGGCAATTTTCGATTAACGATTAAACCGGTTAATTTCAGTCGATTAACCGATTAACCGATGTAACAAATATTTTTAGTTTTTTGTAGTATTATAACATATTTTTTTGCGTTTTTAATTATTTGTTTGGAAAATATTTTTTCCTACAATATATTTCCTTCGAGAAATATATTCTTAAAATACAGTACAAAAACAGAAACTACGGGCTCGTATTTCATTTTTTGCACAATGTTCGGTGCTAAGCTTTGCCAGGATGAGTCAGATGACAATGGAAGAAGCTCTCGATTGTAACACAAACAATCTTTAACAAAATAAGCTGAAATAATGGCATAATGGAAGATTTTATATGTTGAGAGAAATCATGAAAAGGACAAAGAAACCAAGATATCGCATTCAGCTTTTAAAAATGAAATTTTTCTGCGCATCTACGTCACATCTGCGTATAAGTACAGCTAAAATATAGAAACACAAGCAAACAAACATGTGTATTGAATGCTAAAGTGACGTCATATGAAACAGTTAAATTTTGTAAACATTTGCAATGCGTAATCTTAAATATGTATTATGGGTTGCTTCCGATTTCTCAAACATCTTCGATAAGTGAAAGAATTGTTTCCAAATCAAGTTTTATCAAAACTAAAGAAAAGAATCGCTTAAATTTTAAACATTTAAACCAAATTATTTTTCCAAAAGATTACTTAATTAAATCTCAAACTATTGAAATAATAAATAAAAAAAATCTCACAGTTTTGTTTTTAATAAATACATACAAATATTATGTATAAATTATAAAATGTGTTTTTCATATTATTACTTTTTTGTTTGCTCGTTTTAGTTTAAGAATTGTTTTGTTCGTTATTTTATTGTTTTTTTTTTTTTTTACTAAAAGACTCCAATAATAAATAATTTTTGCATTTTTATTTATTGAAATAACTTAATTTATAACAAAACTTTATTAATCGGTTAACCGATCAATAACAAAATTAACCGATTACTAACCGATTAAACCAAAACCTCGGTTAATTAATCGAGCGATTAACCGATTAAAGCAAAAGCCCGATTAAATGAATACCCTAGTAAACACAAAAGCCAATGGCATGAGATTCGACTATTTCGAACAATTTTTCTTTGATAATATGTATACAACAGTGGCATGCCACTACTTGCATGTGTAAAGGCAGGGTAAGGACCACTTTGCAAATACAATTTGTGATGCTGCCAAATTACATTATAAGATTTTCGCTGCAATTTTTTTTTTGGGCGATTGACATTGTGCAATTTTTATCGCAGCAAATTTTTCTGTGCGACCGAAATTAAATAAACTTTTCTTCTAATTAGAGAACAATGAGAGAACGAATGAGTGTAAAACACGAATCGAAGTGTACACACGCCACAATTTTTTATTCATTAGTGCTACCATGTGACTATATTTTTTTGCTGCATGGCATCATGAAAATATAATTACATTTCTGAATGCTATTTACGTATAAACATCGAGTTAAGTGTTTGCAAATTGTTTTATTTGCAAACAAGAAAAGCTGGAGGAGACACCAATGTTAAGAATCTGAGTGTTGCGATTATTGAGGAGCTGCGTTTACCGAGGTTAAACTGAAGCTTATTAACTGTGATACAAATTCAACCGTATTCTACCTCTACCACGTGTGGTGAATGAGTATATTAAATTTGTCATTCTGTGTTAAAATGTTTTAATATTCCTCTAAAATGCCCTAAAGTATATATATTCTCGGTCCTTAAGTATTTCCTAGTCGATTTTGTTATCTATCTGCCCGTCTGTTGAACTCAAGCACACTTTCGAACGACTCAGCAAAAAAAAAATTAAAAAAATTATTAATTGTTGATAAGAGCAAGATAAAAGTTTTGCTCTCTTTTATTGATATTAAATATGCAAAACAAATAAAAATAAGCGTTATTAATAAAACAGAAAAAAATATATTAAAATCCCCAAAAAATTCCCGAATTTTTTATTAAATTTAAATAAAATTCCCAATCTCCAAATTACATCATTTGTTCTTTTTGCTAGCATGAAATCCCCAAGTCTGGCAGCCCTGGTGCCAACTATGAAAAGAAAATTTACTTTTTGGCCCTTGATGGTACATTTTATTTATAATTTTTATGTACCGACATTGGTACAATCATGACGATGGTAGTAAGTAAGTACTACATGATAAAAATTTTTTATTAAAAATTTAAGGGGGGGGTGCTTTAAAGTCATGCTCAATTAAATGGGAGATAAAGCCATAATGGCCTTATTGGACAATCATTGAGAGATAAGGTTATATTTAAAATTTTGCGAAATGAGAGATATAGCCATATTTTTTTTTTTTTGGCAAATGTGAGATAAAGTCATATTTTTCCAGAATATTGTTACTTTACTTTAGTTTTTCCGGGAAAGGTAATTTTTTTATTCTTGTGACGCACGCAGGAAAACTTTATTCAGCGAAGCCACCTGCCGTGTCCTAATGGAGGAGAATACCCGTAAGCGCGGCCGCAGGCCGCCACGCAGAAAAACTTTTGTATGCGAAGCCAGATTACAATACTCAACTTTTGTGTCACCCGGAAGACTCTTAATTATAAAAATAAGAAAACTATTAATCAATGTAAAATGCAAAAGTTCTTCAAAACTGAAATGAGAGAAAAAGCCATTTTCTAATATCACTAATGTGCAGTGTTGCCAAAACTTGGTGACCAAAAATGGCTAAATTTACGGGGAAAAATGGCTAAAAATGGGCCAAAAAAATGGCTAAAAGTTTTTTTTAAATAAAAACATATTAAAATTCAATAACAACATAAAAATAATTCATTTAAAGTTGTTTACGATGAAATTGTAAGTTAAGATCAATTTGTTTTATAAGAATAGACGTAAATTAAAATTTTGATAGATATAAAAAATTAAATCATCGATCAATTTGATGTCTTTATTGTTCATCTCATAGGAAGCACTCGTGCCTATTAGTTTTTAATGATTTGAAGTTAAATCATAATCACGACAACATTTACCCAACCTTTTGAGTCCAGATCTACAATTAAAAACAAGTTAAAAAGTATTGTCGGTCAGCCCCGACTATACAATACCCTACACCACATTAGAACTTATGTACCAAATTTTGTCAAATAATCTCCAAAATTGCGACCTGTACTTTGCGCACAAGGTTTACATAGACAGCCAGCCAGCCGGACAAACATCGTTAATTCGACTCAGAAAGTAATTCTGAGTCAATCGGTATACGTCTTAGGACCAATATTTAAAGATGTTACAAACATCAGCACAAACGCATGAGGGTACCACTGTTGTGGTGTTGGTATAAATATTTTATTGTTATGGTTAAAATGTTTACCTAATTGATAAAATCGAATAAACGGTTGATAAATGTAACCTATTTTTTAAATTACTTTTAACGATGTTTACTTGGCTAAATACCCTCTCTACTTCAGCGTTAGACCATGGAAGTGAGAGCAACTTTATAGTCAATTCTGAAATTTCTAAAAAAAATTTGTTGCCGCCTGCATCTCTTTATTGAAATACTTGCAACCAGAAAGAAACACTGATGTTTGTGTTGATCCATTTTATAAATTAAATATTGGAATACTGTTCATTTACTTTAAAAGATGTTTCATCCTCTTTTTTTTAGCGATTTTCAGCATTAGTAAAAATTTTTATTTTACTTTTATAAATTTTTATAACAAAATAAAAATTATTATTTTAAAATAAAAACGGAAAAAAAAATTTTATGGCTAAACAAGTTGGAAAATGGCTAAAAAAATGGCTAATGGCTAAACTCATTTTTTAATGGCTAAAAAGGGTGAAAAATGGCTAAATCTAGCCACTAAACTGCTAAATTGGCAACACTGCTAATGTGAGCTAAGGCCATGATGGCATTATCTCCCATTCAAATGGCGAAAAAAAACAAAAGGCTTTATCTCCCTATTGAATGAGAAATAAAGCCATCATGGCCTTATTTCGCATGACTTTAAAGCACCCCCCCAAATTTAACTATCCCTGGTCATGATATTCAAAGTATATAGAAATATTGGATATATTTTAATAAATAAAAAACATTTAAAAAACTTTTGACCTCTAGCTTGAGTATTTATATCTTTGATATTTATAAAATATCAAATTGCAATCAGTGCCATCGTTTATATTATTGCAACTTTACTTTAACCTAAAGTGAGCGATAATAAGTAATGAGAAAAAAATTAAATTAAAGTTAGCAATACGTTGAGATTTTTTAATTGTACCAAGTGAGCGGCGGTAGTACCACGGTACCAAAAAGGTTCAAAATGTACCAAAAAAAGTAAAGTTGTGCCATGATTTTTATCCGTGGTCGCCATAAAGTTATGAATGTAGATTTTTTAGAATAATAGGTTTGAGCGATATGTTTGATATTTTTTTTTTATTTATGAACCTTTTGATTTAAACTTTATACGGCTCTACTATCACCTCACAGGTGCAAAATAACAAAAGTTAAGGTCCTAAAGGCTCAGTTTGCCGGGAGTAACTGTTACTTAACCTTACCGTAAAAAAGTAATACCACTCTATTTCTTACAGACTGAGACGTAACATCTTACTGCTAATTTTAATCGTAAAGCAATTATTACAAATAAAAATTTGAAGCAGCTGATTTGCAACGTTTCGGTTACTCCCGGCTAACTGGGCCTTACTTGTGTAAAACGCAACGCAACGCCAAAAATAGCATTGAAAGCAAAAACATTTTTTAATTTTGTTGTTGCTTTCTACAGAAATTTTGTATTAAATTTTTAAATTTTAAACGCTGCATATCTTGTGGCGTTGAAAATTTTAAAACGCAATATGAATTTCTGTAAAAAGCAACAACAAAATTATGAAATATTTTTGACTTTGATGGTGCTTTCAATATAATTTTTAGTGTTGCGTTTTATACAACTAGGGCCTTATAAATATTTCCCTATGAAGCAAGACATTCTTAATCATGAACTTTCAGCGTCGGCATTTAGTGAATTTTTCGGTAATTTTTTTTTTTAATATAAGAGTTGTAGCAATTAAGTAACAATATATTCCAATTGTGATAATTGAAATACAGGGTGTCCGCCGAAGAGAAATATGTGCTACTTTGTTTGTTTATAATTTTTGATAAAATGAAAAAGAATGGATCTTATATTGATAAATGTTTTATTTAATGTCAGCAATTATGTATGGGATACAATAACAGATAAATGTCCGCCTCTGTTAGCCTTACAAATGCGAGCCCTTTTGAGCACATTTTTCATTACATTCTCACACATTTCACGCGGTATTTCATTACCTTCATTACGAATATTTTGTTTGAGTTGCTCAAGCGTTTCCGGTATGTTTGCATTAACCTTGCTTTTCACATATCTCTCCAAAAAGAAGTCCGTAGCAGTCAAATCACCGTGGAGGCCAATCAACATCACCATTTCTTGAAATAAATTGTTGTGGAAAGAGGTCTCGCAGTAATTCCATTGTAATCCTGGCTGTATGCGATGTGGCACCGTCTTGTGATACCACATGGTAATCAAGCCAAAGCATGTAGTTGTGGCGTTAAAAGTTTTTAATCATATCACTATATTGCTCCCCATTCACAGGCTAAAGTTGTTCTTTGAAGACCAAACTCCTGAGCACGGCGTCGAATTGAGGTTGATGGATTGTTTTGAACACTTTCTTGAGCAGCAGTAATGTTTTCAGCCGATCTTTTAGTGCGTTGTGGTCCATGCTTGGGCCTATCACCTACAGACCCTCTTTCTTCGATATCATTCACTACACGATAAAATATCACGTAACTTTCTCATCGTCGTAGTAACCGAAGATTGATTTTGATTAAATGTTTAAACGATCGAAAAAAACACGTTGGCTTATCGAAAATATAAACAGTCAATACTAATGTTTACCAAAATGGCGGCAAAACAAAGTAGTATACCTTCCTGGTGGACACCCTGTACTTAAGTTCAGAAATAGGCTTTAGATTTCGCGATTTCTGATTGACAATCAAGATTTTGTGGATATACAAATATCTGTCAATAAAACAAACGATAAAAAAGGGTCTTGCCGCTAATTTGAACTTTAAGTTGATAAATTCTTAAATTTTTTTAAAACAAGTTTCAAACTAAATTTACATATTAGTAAAAATTTACTCACAAAAAAATTTTTTTTTCTTTTGCTAAATAAACAATCATTTTGAATTCTTAGTTGATGTCTCTGCTACTGGTTTATATATTTAAACTAGTAGACATACAAACGTAATCGACATTTAGGAGACTTTTTATTAAATGCAAATAAAACAAAGGCCCTGCTATATCACTAATAGCATTTTTTGGTTTTATTTGTTTGTTTACAAATTGTCTATCCACAGACCGTTAGATCGGTCTTACTTAATACAATTTGACCACATGCAAACAAAACCCATATGGACATTGGAAATATATTTTTTCCACATAAAACTTATTCTTTTTAAATTGTACTTGTAGATTTTGTATCTTTTGTATGGGATTAAGAGGTTTTCAGGTTTCTTACTGTCATACCACAGGATTACATACAAAAAGTGTGGTAGTAGTACAATTGTGATTCAGTATAATTTTTTTTACTGTTTCTTTGTTTGAAATATTAAGTTTAACAATGTAGATTTGTGGATACTTGCACTCTGTATTTACTTAGTGCAGACACCTCGTTTACAAAACAGGGTTTAGGCCACAAGTCTAAACCAAATGTGGTCAATAGCAATAAAAAAAAAACAACAGAAACAAATGCTCACAAAATATATCTACAGATATTTATATCTACACAAATGCAAACGATTATGCTTAAATTTGCTTTTTATTGCCCTTTTTGCCAGAATCATTTATTTTCTCCACTTTCCACTCTTATCGTTTTATTGCGAACACGATTTTATATTGAGATGAAAGCAAACAATTCAAATGTAAATAACACCCACAAATTTGTAAAATGAATGTAAAACATGGTACCTAAGTACGGTTACCAATATTGATGACAAACAGTGTCTATTAAAAGTGCGGAAAATGTTTTATGAAATTTGATAAGTAATTTAGATATAAAGTTTACCTTTGCATACTGGTACTCTTTTCTAAATAATATCTTTTAGTGTTCGTTATGTTAACAAAATTTTACGTTTGACCCCATAAAATGGTGGGAAAAGAACTAAAAGTAATGACCACAAAGACAAGTATCACACGTCATGAAGCACGTTGCAGAGTAAAAGATCTTGGAAAAAAATTTAAATAGTTCTGTATTTTCTAATCGGACTTTGAATAAAATTTAAGGTGGCAAAGAGTTGTAGTCGAGTCAAAGTTTTGGATTCTGCCTTATCTGCAGAGCCGCCATAGGTTCCCAAATTAGGGTACCTTGGATATTACAAAAATTAAAGGCGATATAGAATTCTTAAATTTAGTCCAATTTAAAAAAAATTTTAAATGCCCTAGTAGAGAAGACCCCATTATGTACATATGTGACAGCGCATAGAAAAAGGGACCTAAGGGTAAAAAAAATTCATTTTCACTTTTTTTATTTCGATGTGGACAACATCTGAGCATCGAATGAGACCGATCCCATGCCCCAAAAGTGTTCCCTCCCAGAGATATGCGCGTTTTATGAAAGTGATGGTACACCAAAGATACACGTATTTAAATCTTTAAAATGGCTCTCCTGAACAAAACCGGTTTTTACCCTTAGGTCCCTTTCTAATTTGCGCGTCACATATATATTTGCTCCTAGAGTAATTCTAAGCCGACTTAGCCACTGCCGAATTACTCAACAGAAGAGAATTTTGGTTTCAAATTGTTTCTAGTTCTCCACAGCAGTTTTGTATTAGAAACCATTACAATCAGTAGAAAAAGAGTTATAAACACAAAAATGTGAAACAACCCCTCTCTTAAAAATTGTTATCTCTGGTACAAACATATCTAACATAAATTGGTGGCGGATTGCACTGATTGTCATTAAGCTTAATTAATATGACTGCAGTTAAAAAACTGCAGTCGTAACCAAAAACTGTCGAGCAAAAAACGAAAATGTGTGTACGACTTTTCGCTTTTTGAGTTTGTTTGACAGCGCCTGTTTACATTTAATGATATGACGTAAAAGCAACAGTTATTTTTGGCCAGTAACAAATGAAGAAGTGGAGGAAATGGTAGTTTTTCTACTTTGACTGCAGTTTTTTAAACGCTGAATATGACTATAAATCATTCTAATAAATTTCATAAATATCGGTCAATATCGGTAGAATCCATAATCCCCTGAGGGATGTGCTGCACCTCTTAGAGGGCGTTGTTAAAGCAGCTGGAGGATTTCTTTCTCTTCGTGTTACGTCGTCTGGGGTAAATGATCTCTGCTTTGGTTATTTAGTTAACCTTCGAAATCTTATACCTTTGAAGAACAGGAAAATGCAATCTGGAATGCAACAAATATTCAAATTATGGAGGTCTTTCGAGTGCAAGGGATTTTATTGGATTCCAAGTTGTACCTCAGTGCTTATCTGGGGTACTACGGAAGTCAGTAGCACCCGATGGGTGCAAGCACCGGTCTGACCATTGGGAATGTCTCCGTTAGTTTACTTCTTGCGAAAAATCTTTCCTGTATTTCAGGATGATTGTCTGTGCGGAAGCCTTGTTTTTCTGATAGGATGTTGCTTTTCAGTAAGTTGTTTGCCTTCCGCTGGGGGAGTGCCTTTTTCAAAGCATGAAGAACTCACAAAAGGGTTCAACGAAGACCAGCTTTTTAAATATGCTGTTTCAACACATTTGAGCTTGACTTTGAGCTAACCAATAAGAGGGTTGCGGGTTCAATAACCGCTAGAAACTCTAGACTTGTTCACAACAAGGAGCTGATAGTTAACGTTACTATTGCTCGGTAAATTTACTTGACTTTCATTTGTAATTTTTTTGTAATAATATATACATCGCACCTGTTCAAAAATAGTGCATAAAAATATTGGTTTTTTCACTTTTTGAAACAAATGGACACGTAACATTTATATCTTACCGCTGTAAATATATCGAACCATATTGTCTACTTTTTGGTAACGAAACAGTTGGCTTAAAAATCTTTTTAATATCCCTGTAATGTAAAACTAAAAATTGTTTTGCTTCTACTGAAATCTTTAAACTTTTAGTTAATACAATATTGTTGAACGAGTGCGATATATGAATAACAATAATAAAAAAATAATCGACTTCTTTAAAAAAATATTATGCAAATGAATAATTTCTTTAAATTGTTCACTCAATTGACTACCAAGAACATGCAAACAAAGCAAAGGACTTGGAAGAATTATACATATACTTTTTCAGCTGTTTTGATTCCCACTGTTTAAACATTTGTATTAACATGCATGTGTTTTTTTAAACCACATGATTAGTCTTGTTCTTTTGGTTAAACTAAAGAGATTTTAAATGGTTTCAACCATACATTTTTCTTTAAACATGCAAATGTAAAAATATTGTACCTTCCCTATCCTTTCTCATAATTATAAATAGGGTTGACAAGCAATTATGAAATTGAAAAAATGCTAGCGGCCAGGATATCACTCACCGCTTTTTAGACATGGGGGTTTTTTGCTCAATATTTTTACTGCCCGGTAAAGTGCGAAATAATTTCCAATTTTCCCTGATCGCGGAAATCGCTCCATAAAAAAAAAAAATATCGCTATAATTTTACAAATTTTAAAATTTTGTATTCCCAACATTGAAATTACTTTTTGATAATTTTAAAAATATTTTAAAGATTTTGAAAATATTAATTAATATAAGCATTTTAAGTCTGAAGACTTGAATTTTTAAGCTGTTTTTTCGTAAAATAAGTTAGGTTAGGTTAAATGGGCAACCGACACGAAGATGGCTGGCTCACTTGGGTCATTATAGCTGTTCTTTTATGATCCTCTTAGCCAGTGACCAGAGTCAGCTATTATCCACCAGATTATTCCCCAGACATCACTGCAGCCTCGAACCACAAAACAATGAGATCCATGTCAGTTCTACACTAAACATAGCGTTCAAACAGGGCAATCATGGTCTCCTGAAATGCATAATCCTAATAGCCTCCTCCTCATCATGGCAACTTCTACTGTAGTCATTATAATCCAGAGTACCTATCACCCAGTGAGCCATCATGACCGATATCAATGTCCTAATCTGGTCCCTACCGAAACTTAGAAGCACGCGCGTGCTCGTGGCGTCGTAGCCAGGCCATAGAGCCGTGGTATTTTCACCCTGTCATCTCTCCTGAGCCCTTCTGTCGACTCAAGTTTACTGAGAGTCTTACAGCGAGCCATTGAAATGCCGATCAGGCCGTCCACAAGCATGTCGTCAAAGAGACAGCCATTTTTGGCAAGGCCGTCTGCAGTTTGCTTACCCTGGTGTGCAGTGCAAAAATAAGTCGGAATATTGGTAATTTTTTTCCATTTTTTAACTATTTTCGAGCACTTAAAATATCTATTTGTATATTTTTTAGTGCTTTTATTTGGAAAAAAATTCTCCCGACAATTTCGGAAACTAGCTCTCGAAGTTTTTGCGATATTAAATAGTGCTATTTAATGAACAAAAAAATCGAGAAGCTGGACTTTGGGTTGACTTGTTAAGAGTGAATCAGTAATATAAAATAAAATTACAGCTTTCGAAAAAATCAACAAAACTACAGGGCGGCGCAGAATGGGCTATGTGGTTTGAATTCTGTAAAAACCTGTTTTTACTTTTGTCTGATTATTATTAAAGTTCCAAACTTTCTTTGGAATGCTATTTATAAATTGCAAATGTTATTTGAATGTCGACTTTTGCCTGAATATTTAAGTGAGTAAAAATATTTCTTCTTGATTTTCTTAATTTTTACTTAAAAAGATTTCCCGGAAACACCGCATAAGATTCGCGGGAATTCAATTTTTAAAAAACCTAAATTCCCGGTTTCGGAATCCTGGAATAAAAACTCTAATTATGATTAGTTTAGAACAACAGTATTTAAAGTGATTAAATATTGCATAACTTCAGGCTTTCTTTGCATTTATTGACAACTTTTAACTTTGCAGTGAAACAAAAAAAAAAAACAAGTAAGAGTGCTATATTCGGCTATGCCGAATCTTATATACCCTTCACCATGATGGGATAAGAACAAAAAGTTATATATATAAAAAACGTTCTTTAGATCGGTATAAATAAATATTAATTGAGCCACGCCAACTTTTCATTTCGCCATGCCGAAGAATATAAAAAAGCAAAAAATTTCCTCTTTTGCCAAAGTTGATGTTTGAAATTCGTTTTTTAATCTTAAAATCGTTTTTTAGAACATGAAAAAATTAAATAAAAAAAATGAAAAAAAATTATTTTTGGGATTCGAACTGGCAATATCCTTAGTTTCAGGAGAGAACTTAACAACTCGGCTACGAATGCTTTTACTGAAGAAGCGTTTAATCAAAATATATTGACTCTATGAGTTCATGCATTAATGTGTATGTGTATGTGTAAAATTAAACACATTACAAATAAAATCCACCACTTGTAGTGAAGGATATAAAAAAACAACAAAAAAAAAAACACATTACCAACATTGTTTTACCATAGCCACTGTTTGACAGTAGAAACCAAAATTGAATTGGTTTGTATGGTATGTTTATGTCGTTTTGGTAATACAGTGTTGGTATGGTAATGTCACGTCTAATTGGACCTTTAAAGGAAAAAATTTGAGGCAGTCGTGGTTTTTTACTCATATCTCAGCCATTTGTGGACCGATTTTGCTGAATTTTAATAGCAAACAATTCTGGACCATATGTGACATAAATGTATAATAACCTGGCCCCCATCATATATTGGGTCTTCGGAAAATCCATTTCAACAGACGGACAGACAGATATCGTTAAATCAACTTCGCTCCTCATAAGGACCAAGAATATATATACTTTATAGGGTCAAACATCAATATTATAGAAATTACAAACGGAATGACAAACTTATATATACCCTATTCACCACCTGTGGTGAAGGGTATAATAAGAATAAATAAAGAATTCGATGTTCGATGTTTAATGGGCAAATCCATATGTGACTGACTCTACATTTGACAGAATTTGCGTTTTGTTTTGTTTTATATTACGATTAAGAATATTTTTTTAGTATTAATTTAAACATGGCTATGTAGCAGTTTCAACAATTATCCGATAGAGAAAAAATGGCAACCACTGATATTTTGAAATATGATTTATTTAGTAAAATATAAACGTGACTGACACTACATGCAAAAGGAAGTCGTTTTCGAGAGTGTTTTTAATCTTCAATAATCTTCCTCTGCACCTACTTAATAATTTTAATTTGTGTTTTTATCGAAAGTTCAAGAAACAAACTATTATAAAATGCTGAAATAAAAGCGGTATATTATTTAAAAAAATATTTATTATTTTAGTATGTAGTATGTAGTGTAAAAGTCAGTATTTTTACATGAAACGTTAGAAATAGGAAATCTAAAATTATTGGAAAGATACAAAATTGTAATTAATGAACTCGTTGAAATGATTTTTTTTTTAATGTAAACACCACCTAAACGAAATCACTAATAATAAGTTAGAAACCAACATTGAAACTAAAATAATATAAAAACAAACCCTTTTTAGATATGTATAAGAATTAAATGTAAATGTTTTAAAAATTTAAAAAAAAAATTGGTTTTTTTTTTTAATTAAAATTTTTTAAAAAAAATATCAAACTTTTTAAAAAAATATCAAAAATTGTTGGCACTATAAAAACTTTAAAGTAACATAATGTTGCAACCGTACTTAAGTATTTTTACTACCAAAATCAGATATTAATTTTTTTCATTGATGGTAGACTTATGCGTGGAATTGCCTTAATTGAAATACAAATATCTTAAAATAGTAGTATGTAAAAATTTTTATCTCATTTTGCCTTGTAGAGACAAACATTTTAGGCCATGGCAACCCTTTTTACTTAATAAAATTGTCAGGGTTTTATGAATTGCTTCGACCACTCTACATTAAAGATAAATGCAATAAAAAATCTTCCTCACTCACCCACATACCACAAAATCCTTTTAATAGACTTTCTGTGTAAATTGTAACCACAAAACCCCTTTTCATTTGTTTTTGTAAAATAAATTATGGCACAAATTTACCTTTTTTATGTTTGTCTTTATTTTTTAAAGCCCATATTATTGCTCATATTACGGCATACAATGTATTTCGCAAATGCCAGAGATGTATTAATGAAGTGTAGTATAAAGAGTTCTTTTTCTGAAACTATAAAAACAAATATTCTATAGCCTGTATCTTATTTTGCTTACTCTTGTAAATTCATATCTTTTGAAAAGAACATTAAGCCATTTCTTTAATCCTATTGAATTGAAATTATGATATTATTTTAATTCATATGACATGCATACTTAAATGGAGCAAACGTTTTTTTTTTCTTTTCTTTTTTTAATTGTATTATATAAAACACACCTGGTAACACTATTTAAAATGTTTTTGTGTGTTAGTTTAGTATGGTTTTTTTTTCTTAACCTAAATCTGCTTTTACAAATCCATTAAAATGTCATAATGCGTTTTTAGTTCTTTTTTTCAAAATAATAACTAAAGTATATCCCAGTGTGGTATATGGTTTTGTGTTACAATTCTTTAAAAAATTTTATTTAAATTTTAAAATGCTATCGCCCTATTAGCATAGAGCAGAAAAATTTAACCTTTTCCTTAGCTAATATTAAATCTAAACCAAAAAGCTAACACCTGCGAAAATTAATGCCGATTTCTTTTCTAAGAAATATGCTGCTTAAATGTTACATGTTCTACATTTTTGTCTTCGTTTCTACCAGGGCTGTGGAGTCGTAAAATAGTATTATCCGCTGAAATTTTTTAAGTACGACTCCGACTCTAACTCCGAATCCTGGATGTTTAGTGTATATGAGACTGGTCCTTGTTTGGCCTTAAACCTTTTTAGAGAGAAAATGATTCTGTAAAAATTTCAAATCGATATTTTAATTCCAATTGAGCTTTAGTATAGTTATTTACATATGAGTAAGTAAGATGCAAAACTCGTTCGTTACACTTAACAAGGTTTTGTTTAAATGTGCTTAATTCCCATTTCATACTATTGATAAACTGAAATTTATTGTTGATGGGATAAGCTATTCCTATGCGCATTTCACTGGTTGCTTAGGGCAGATCGTCAGGAAACTTCAAAGACTTTAGAAAAACTAAAGATATTATGCAAATAAAGCTGTCAAGCGAATAAGAATTATAAGACCCAGTTTTACTTGTAACAATTTTAAAGCTCAAACAACATTTTATTCAAATTTTGGAAAAAGCAAAAAACATTAGCGCCCGATTAAAGGACCAAATTAGTTGAACTTTTTTGATTCTGCAGTTTTATGCCATTCTTTATTAATAACACTATGCTAGTGTTGAAAAAACAGATAAGCCGGGCACATGGCATTTTAACATAATTTGGGTACGCTGAATCCACTATATTGGCTCTGGTTTTCGAGATATACCGTTATTTCGAAAATGGGGGAGGTTGCACTTTATATGTTCGCGTAACTTAAAAACGGTTTAGTTTATTGAAATAATTAAAAAAAAAACAAATTTAAGAAAAGTAAATTTGTTTTCTAATATGAGCAGTCGTTTTTCAAACATAATTTTTTTTTGAAAAAAAAATTAATTTGTGTATCAAATTTCGAAATTTTTTGCAGAAAAATAACATAAACAAAGCTGCGAACAAAACAAGCCATAAATGATTAAAATCTGTTACCAACTTTTGATTTTATTCACAAAAGTCGAAAATTTTTAATTGAATTTTAATGTTAAACACAAAAAACTAATGGAGGTCGGTCATACATTTAATCCCCCTAGCGGCGATTCCTTGGCAGTTATGGGGCTTTTTCTTCAATATATTTCTAATCTGTATTGACTTTTTTGTATGGGAGCCCCCTTAAGGAATAGAAATAGCGGGTAGGTATGTTAGAAATAAATAATTTAGATGAAAAATAAAGTGGGGTTGGTCATACATTTGACCCATCTAGGAGCATCCTAGGCACTGCAGCAGCCAAGGTTAAGAATTTCAACCATACATATATGGCGGCTTAATAAAATTCTTAAATTTGGCCACTGCAGCGCCTAGGATGCTCCTAGATGGATTAATTTTTTATGAATTTTTAAAAAACAAAAATTTCGTTAAGCAAATTAATTTTTTTTTTTTTTCAAAAAAAAAAATTATGTTTCAAAAACGACTGCTCATATTAGAAAAAAGTTTTACTTTTCTTAACATAGGGTCTCCACCTGAGATAAGATATAAGATTTTTATATTAGCAAATGTCAAATTCAATCGCAGAGAGTATTATCTTACGTGTAGACTCTCAAATAGTGTTAATATTAATATTATAAAAATCTTATAAGACAGTTGTTATGAGAAATCTTATAACAACTATCTTATAAGATGAGCTTTCAAAAATTCACATACATGCATACATAAAAAACAATAATAAGACGCATTCATTAAAATGATAAATTTTTTTGTACAAATAGTGAAAATCTTGTGATAAGTGTTTAAAAAAACAATATTTTTAACTAAGAACAAGAACAAACTAAAAAAAAGAATAAAAACGACACAAGTTTACTGTGCGAGAATCATTTGATTATGAAATCTTATAAGAACGTGTTCCCCTTGTTTAAGATTAAGATTAACATGAAGAAATTTGTTCTCTCATTCTGCCGACGTTCTCTCACATATTATATCAGATATTATCTCAGGTGAAGACTCAGTGTATAGGAAATTTTGTTGCGGAATTTCGTTTTTTTAGTAATTTCGATAAACTAAACCGTTTTTGAGTTAGGCGAACATATGTCGTGCAACCTCCTCCATTTTCGAAATAACGGTAGCGAAAACGAAAACCAGAGCCAATCTGAAAAAACTGCGGGCACCACTGGATTCAGCTTACCCAAATTATCTTAAAACGCCATGTCACGAAAAAAAGTGTCCATTTCTTGCACAGTGTAATTAACAGTTGAAAAATGTTAACCAACTGAAATAGAAAATAGATTTAATTTTGAAACGAACGAGTTTTGCTACAATCCATATGGGATCAAACTAGTTTTGCAATACACTATAGCTCACCAGGAAAATTAATCATTGAACTTTAAGTATATGCTGAAAGTTATATTAATTTAGTAAAAGTTGTTTGCATAAATGCTAAAAAATTAAACATTAGTTCTGTAATGGAGAGATAAACTAACCAATTCACATCTTTTCCAAATACGTTTTTTATTCTGTTGGAATCAGAATTTTTCCTCTATCGATTTGTGAATTCCCATAATTGCTATCTTATGTAGTTTTTGAGATAGAAAAGTTGAAGGCAACACCAAGTCCAACTGGCTTAGACGTAAAGGGCATCAAGTGTTCATAAAGAACATCAGGAGTCCTTTTTTGTAAGTTGTGAAGTGAGGTCTTTTGTTTGTAATACAGATAAATAAAAACACTGCCGTTTTGGTTTTGTTTTATTTGCTTAGTCAAATATTTCGACCATCTTTGGTAATCATTCTCAGGAAAATTAAATATATTTTTATTTAAACATACAGATGCGCCTTCCGTTGTTACTTGTATAATTTGTATAACACATTTTAAAGAGAAAAGTAAGGTTAAAAAAATTGTTGAAAGCCTTGTATTATTTTTTGGAAATAGCAATTCTTTTGTGGTTGCATTTGGTGCTGTTTGTCTCAAGGGATTTAGGAGTACAAATACCATCATGGAAGTTAAAGAACAATAAGCCCAATTTAATAAGTAAAGGAATATTTCCATTCCATAATCAATATTATTATTGTCCAAGAAAATATAAAATTGTAAACCTTTATTTTCGCTCCAATTTTCCCCAATGTGAGTAGAGAAAAGTATTCTCAAATCAGTTTTCGGGTGAGCCCCCACATTGATGGGAATTATATCTGGAACAATGTCATGTATTTTTCCGAGTTCCTTTTCCTTTTTTTCTGTTATCATTATCACTTTAAAGGTTGGAATTTAAAATGTAGTTCCTTTAGTGGTTTTACCACAGGAGCTACATAAGATTTCCAGTCACATACATACATGCATACGTTTGTATGTATTTATATATATGTGTCGGCAGTTAAAGGCGGGTGCTTCGGCTCTAAATAGCACATACATTCAGCTCCTATTAGCACTTATTCGTGCAGCTTTTTTGTTCTCTTTGGTTTGTTTAACCATTAGTTTTTGTTATCACCAGCATGGGAAGAATTTACTCTGTCTGCTTTTTTATGAATTACCAATTTTTAGATATTTTTAGTTTTGTCTTTTTTAAACTGCTCTTCTTTTAGCTAAAAGTAAAAAAGCAACAGCCTAAATAATCATTTGTTATCAATTTGTACTGATAGCTGGTAAAAAAACATTTTTTGAAAATATTATGGTTACTTTAGCTATATTATTGTCACCGGCAACTATATGACGGTAAAAATAGTCCTCCATCAAGCAGCAGCAAAAATTTTGTGTTTAGTAATAGCAATAAATAATGGCCCATAATTATAGTCAAACGCTAAAGTCGGTTCTTTTTAAAAACAACTTTAAAATAAAAACATTCTTTTAATTATTTTGCTACTATAGTCGAAATTAAAGTAGGTTTTATATTGAACCGACTTTAACTGGGTGCCACCTCAAATGTAGAAAATTGTTTCATACAACTTACAACAAAATATAAGCAAGGGGCAACTCTAAGCAGCTGACATTGAAAATTAATGTATAAAAAAAACACTGCATATCTTGCGGAGTTGAAAATTTTTAACACGCAATATGAATTTATGTAAAAAGCAACAACAAAATTACAAAATATGTTGGCTTCGTTTTTGCTTTCGATGTAATTTTTGGCGTTGCATTTTAGACAATTAGGGCCTATACATTTGTATTTTGTGTTTCTTTCCATTAAAGTTTTCCTCCAAATCATTAATAATTGCAAAATATCGGCCAATATCTTGTAACACAATCATTTTTAACTTTTTGCAAGTACTTTTTTGTTTGGCGAAAAACAGCTGATGCTGTTGTTAAATGACTTAAAAACAACTTCAGCTGGTTTTAAAATTAACATCGGTTTTAACGTGTAAAGTATGCTTTAACTTGTCTATAGTAGATCAAAAGCATATTTTTAAGAAAAGTTTACTTTAGAACTCTTAAAGTATGCTTTGTTTATGACTATAGTTATGGGCCAATATGTTTACAAGTTATAAAAGTTAACCGGAATCCGTATAAGTGTTACTGTATATGCATCTGTATCGGACATTAAACCATTTGATATTCTTCAGTTATAGTATGTTCACATTTGGCTTCTTAAACGCGTTTAGGCAGTTCGAACGTGATTAAGCTCTAATCACTTCAAAATCGAGATGATTACCCATACATTAAAGTGACTTGTTAATCACTTAAAATTGACATGATTACAACTAAATCACTTCATAAATCACATAGAATCCACTGAACATACCTCAAATGTAGAATCGCCAACATGATCGTGTACAACCGGCCAAGATTTCTGCTTAATGTTTTTATTTTTTTCCTTAAATAATTCATAAATTTTCACAATTTCATCATTAAAATGATTAAAATAATCTTCTGATAACTTTATAAAAGTGTTTTTATCCATTTTTAATACTTTAAAGAAAAAAAAATTAGTTTGTTGTGTTTTTTTCTTAATCATCTGTCATATTAATCATCTCAAATGTAATGTGAACGGCTTTGATTAGCTAAATCAACATTTTGCTTAAACGCGTTTAAGAACCTAAGTGTGAACTGAGCATTATACTTACTTTCGTTTAGACATCCGCTAGAGCTGATATGGCAGCTTTGTTAGACGAAAACTTTAATTGATACATATATACATAAGAGCATACATACATATGTATATTAAGCTTCGTTCGCAATAGGCAGCAACATGCTGTTCACAATAGAGAAACAATTTTTTTTCGCAACAACACACATTTGCAGTTAAGAAACCGTTTGCAAATTTCTCCCACAACAAAATAATGTATTTATTACTATTTTTAAAACATTTTGTTGAAATTTTCGTTCAAAACTAAAAAAATAATTCGCAGAAAAAAATAAAAATTGATTTCAATTAAAAAATTTGTGATATTAATCAAAAAATTAATTAAATTTGCACCAGTAAACAAATTAATAGTATCAATTAAACCAGTTAATAGTATTAATTAAACGTTTAATTCACTTGATTAAACGTTTAATTTACTTGATTAAATTTTTAATTAAAACTGATTATATTTTTGATTAATGGTTTAATTGGTGAACAATTTTGTAGAATTTTTTCTGTGTTATTAACGTCAGTTTCAATTTCATACAAATTGTTGCTAAAGTAAAAGTAGACTCAACCATAGTATAATAAGTACCATTTATGTTCATAAGGGAGAGTTGTCATTGTTTACCCATGTAATGTCAAATTAGTTTATTTGATTTTTGACACTTGTTTTAATTTTTTTCCTTATTTTCTTCTGTTTGACGTTGTATGGGTTTAAAAATTGAGAACAAAATTCTTATGACTATACCTTGTATTTATTCTACCATGGACTCAACTTTAAAAAAAATGTTAGTTACACTTTTGTTCTAAAAGTGAAAGAAAAATATGTATATGAAATACTTTGGGAAGAAAAAAACGAAATTGTTTCTCTTATTGTCAACAATGCTGTACTCTTTTAATGATTTTGTTTCAATGTTTAATGTAATTCTCCTTATTTTTAATTTAAATAAATTAAGTAGCCAATATAAATGTTCAGTTTATAAATTAATTTTGTATAAAAACAACAAATTGCTAACACTTAATAATGTAATCTGTTGACCAGATTACTTTAAGTGGCATTTAAGATAATTGACCAAATAAAAAGAAAAAAAATTAAAAAAAATTCTCAAAGTATTTCAACAACTTAAATGCTAAAATAAAGTTTTGTAAAAAAAACTTCTTAATGATTCTTCGAACGTACTGCAACACTGACCTCACTGCCTTTAAGTTTGTAATTATTTTACTTGACAGACTAATAACTGAATCAATGCTCAGTATTAAGGTTTAATTTAACCAAAACGAAAAAAAAAAAATAAAATAACAAAAGATTTAAAAGAAATTGACTTGAAACTGGCATGAGCTCGAAATAGATACAACACTACGTGATACGAATTCACTTTAAAGTCTGCCGCCGTCAAAAAATAATACAAATAATTTAAAAAATGTTTCTTAAGCAGCCAACCGTGTGTCCAGTTTAACCTTGTTTTTTTTACATCAAATGTTTTCGTCATGATGACAAAGGCAACAAAGACAACAGCGGGTCAAAATGAACATTTTATTTTAAAGACATTCCTGCCACTTATTTTCAAGAACCTCCATTCTCTCGCAATAAAATACAAGTGACTTTAAACTGGCAAACTCTGGTAATTTATTAATTCAATCAGAAGGAGCAAACGACTCGCTCGACAAGATTAAAGAAAACGAAAATTAGACAGTTGGAATAATAAGAGAAGAAAAAAACAGGAAAAGTTTTACAAATTCACTTTAAATAAAATATGAAATTAAAACACAATTGTTAGTAAGTTTAATTTATATTCCTTACAATGTACTTTCAAAACTCTGCTGAGATTTCTGGTTAGATGACTGGCTGGCTGGCATGGTCTTGCGTTGCTTTGTCTTGTTCTTTGCAGGACATTGTTAAATCAAGAATTTAAGTTTTATTTTCTGGCAGTTGTACGCTTTTACATCATTATAGTCAGCTTCCTCGTCGACATCAACATCACCAATAGCAGCAGCTGGAGAAGCTGCTAAAGTTGGATGTGGTTAGTTATCAGCTGTGTTTGGCTGCTTTGTTTTGCTAAAAAAAAAAAATGGGTGGAGGAAATCGTTCTAGTTTTAAATTGAAACTGGGTTGGGATGTTGATGTAGAACGTCAAATGTTGTTTTTGGCTCTTAATCTAAATGGTACGGCATTTTCTTTACATACACAGCTTGATGGTTGGTTGGTTACTTGGTAGTTTGTAGAATAATTGAATGATTTCTTGTTCTTGGCAACACCGTTTGTTATTGTTTATTTTGCTATCACTTTAGTTTCTTCCTTTTGACTTTTTCCATATCCGATTTACTTTATTCTATATTTGTTGGCTTGTGAGAGAGTTTAAGTTTTTTTTTTTTTATTTTCTTTGTAAAGCATAAAGAATTCCTGATTGTGTTATATTTTAGTATTGTTGTTGTTGTTGTTTTAGTAAAAACAAAACAAAAACATTAGAGCAAACATTGTATTTCATTCTTCAATAGGTTTGGTATTAGTAAATCCAATTGAATTCAGAAGGTTTTAATACCGGTCGTCGTGTTGTAGTTGTAATTTTGGGTTTACGTGTCGTTGTTTTTCTGGTAGTTTTCGGTCTACGTGTCGTAGTTGTTGGTGTTGTCGTTGATGTTGATGTTGTCGTTTGCCCATGCCAGTTTGTTGCTGGTTTGCTTGTCTCATGGGGGAACTCCAGCTGTGGTACATTCAAATGTTTTGGCAACTTTGGAACTTTATTCGAAAATTTGGCTAAGGATTATAGACATAAGAGCATTATGTTATAGTGGATAATTTTTGTAACTTTTATTTTTCTAGATTCTAATTTTACACATACTTAGAGTTTGTTGACCATGAATTTTTAATATTAATTTTGTTCCCTTTTATTATACCAGTTTATAGCTGTACACTTACCAGTATCTTGGTTATAGCCATGTTCATCAGCCGTATAGAATACCGTCAAATATTTATGATTTGAAATTGGGTGGGAATAGAAACCTTTGCGAGCCAATATTTTTTTACCTTTTCCCAATGGCTTCCAAAACGATTTCTCATAACGTGTTACACCATTGCTTAACACGTATCTGCAAATAAAACGAAAGATATTAAAAAATATTAAAAATGACATTGAGAAAAAAGAAAACAATTAGAAGAAATTCTGTATCGCCCATGGGCAAAAGAAATAGGGTTTCAAACAAAAAACTATAAAGTTTTTTTTTAGTGTTTTTTTTTTTCTTTTATGTTTTTGTTAGTTCTATATATCTGTGGCATTTTGACAAAACAGCTTAAGTTGAAATAAGCAAAAAAGGTTTTTTAAAAAAACTCGGTAAAAAAATCATTTTTATTAAATTATAAAATAAACCAAAACTAAAGAAAAATTTCGTTTATAATACAAAATTTTAGAAACGTAAACAAAAATGTTTTTTGAATAAAAATTCGTATGATTAACATTAGTTTTTTCAACTTTTTAAATTTGACTTAAGATGTTTTGTCAAAATGCCACATATATTATTTTTTTAGTCAAAACTTGAAGTAGACTTAAAACCTTTTGAATGTTCAAATTTAGTATTTTAAGGCTGTAGAGGTTTTACATCTTTATAATAAGGTTTATAATAAGACTCTGTGATATAAAAATACTCACACTATTCACAGATCATGCTACATATTCCTATTTTCAAATTTCAAAGTTGCTTTGAAATTCTTGAAAACTCCAGGAGTCAATTAATTCTCTATGATATAATTGGAAGTCTTGTAAGGGAAAGAGATTTTAGATACCTCAACTTTTAAAGCTCACTCTCAAAAAACGAGACATTAAAATATTTCTTTTAGGTACACCCAGAGAAAAAACTTGTTTTACCGCCAACAAAACTCTTTTTAAAGAAAATTTCAAACATATTATGTTTAATTAAGCCATATTATTTTCACCGATAACCATATAATGGTTAAAGTAGGCTTTCATCAAGAAGCCACAACCATATTTTGGTTGTGTGTATGTAAAGAATTGGATAGGTATGAATAGACTTCGGGTAGGTCATATACTTCGAAGAATTTGTGAGAACTAGTATTAAGGTGGAATCCACAAGGTAGCCGGAGGAGAACCATTGATGATAAGCTGAATTCAGCAAATTATAATTGGAGTAACATCGTCCGAAAGGCCAATAACAGAGTTAAATACAGAAGAGGCCCTTTGCTCCAGTGGGAGAGAAGCATCACTGAAGATGTAATGGATTTAAATAAGTACACGTTCATACTAGCGCGAGGAACGTGTTGACTATATTTATGGTCCTGAATTCCCTAAAATGCTTGCTAAATGGTCTTTTGAGGTTCTCTTCTTATTTTTAATCCAGCTTTAGCCCTTTTCAGTTACAAAGTTGCGTTGATATTTTTTGGGACCTCTAGAACTATTTTAAAAAAGACGAGGATTATTTCCCTTTAAGTGGCTACTGAAAAAGTTGTCATCATGGAAAGAAAGTTAGAATTTTAGTTTAATATTAAATATATTAAATATATTATGGAATACAAAAGATCTATAATTATTAATTATAATAATAATAACTGATTTTACTATTTAAGCTCTTGGTCTTTTTATAAAAAATTTTTATAAAAAGACCAAGAGCTTAAATAGTAAAATCAGTAATTAAATAAAAAAAAAAAAAAAAAGGTCAAACAAAAAGTTATATATAATAATAATAACTAATTTTATTATCCCTGCGGGAATTTGTGTCAATTGTTCTAACGGAGTGGTCCTGGGATTTTAAAAAATAGAACAAATTCAACAAGAAAGAACTCATGACCAGTTAAAGGGAAACCAATCATTTAGCTTGTAAATAAAGAACAAAAAGGTAGAAAAAGTAATGAATTACAGTACAGTCTTTACCGGTGGTGTGACACAATTTTTTTAGACTTTCTAAAATTTGGTTCCTTAATTTAGTTCTAGGACTTGTTTTACTGAAATAATACTACATTGTATTGAAATAATACTACATTGTAGTAACTAACACTAAACATGTTCATTAAGAATAGATGTGTGACTTGTCAAATGGTTGTTGTTAGGTGTCTATTGACCCACTCCAATGACATATAAAGTATTAGAACTAGAACCGGTCTCTACCACCAAAGACCTTTCACGGGACTACTTTGGTGACAGTTCACTTGCCTCTAGGTATATTAAATGTCTGTTACAGAAATAGTCACAATGAAAACGCAGTTAGGTCTTTCGAATTATTTCTTTGTCTCTTCTTTCAAAGACTATATAAATTCCACTTACTTGAATTCATAACTTCCATCCGCACCCTGGCGATGAAATTCTTCTACAACTTTTGTATGTTTATCTTCAGCCGGACGATAATAACGTTCCTCTTCGTTGCTATTTAAATCAATTACTTCATTAGCCGTGGCTGTTGAGACTGATGGTGTCACTTTCGTGTTAGTGGGAGATGTGGTTTCACTGTTTTTTACTACTGTTGGGGGACGTTTATTGACTGAAAGTGTCTGGGCTGCCACCGCGGAAGGCGTGCCACAGTAGACACAAATCAGTGCCGCCAATATTAAGGCACGTAACATTTTATGAGCACTTAGAAAAAAATATAAAACTTGTTAATTTCACAAGAAAGTTATTTAACTTAAATGTTTTCCGTTTTCTTGTTAAGTTTTGTTTTGTAGGCAAAACAAATAATTCTGTTCCTGTCTTTTTTTTCGTATAAAATTTTCTTTTCCAGGAATGGATTTTGATTTGCACGTTTGTTCGTGGCTGGAGATTTGGTAATTGATATTTATCTCAGTTTGTTTTTAAGCTTTTATACTTTTCAAAAAATTCTTATAAACAAATATAGAATCCTGTTTTTGTTCTTTTCTTCGAGAATCTGAAGAGAATCTGTTTTTGTTTTTTTTTTTTTTTGGGAACAATCTTTTTTGTTTTGGTGTTTTTTTTCATCTCTGAGTGGATGTGTTTTTAGTCATTTATTTCGGACGTGAATATAGATTTGAGAATATATTTTATGGAAAATTGTGTTTGTAATTTTAATTTGATGCGTACGTTAAAAATCTTGTTGTGGGATTTTCAAATATTTTGGGCAGTTTATTGAAGGAATTAATTCATTGGGGAAATTTAGGAAATTTTACATCCTTTAAATATTGCTTTTTTAGTATGACAGCAAATGGTATCTCAAATAATATTTTATTCTTAATAAAAATTTGGGTTCTTTTAAACGACGGTTTTATATTATGTAAAATTGTCTTTATCTAACCTACACAGAAAGAAAATCACTCGGGATAAATCAAGTTTTTTTATGATTACTTTAAGTACGAGTCGTACTCAAAAATTCAAGTACGAATAACACTAAAACGTACGCAAAACAATCCTAAATGGGATAACTTTCAAAAATCAATCCCGGAATTTCTTGAAATAAGTATAAAATTCTTAAATCAAGTAAAAAAAAGATTAAACTTTTCGTTGTGTTTGACCCTCCGGCTTACGCATGTTTTGATTTTCTATACACACTGAAAAAAGGTCTGGCCAGACTCATGTGTACCACAAAGGGCTTAAAAGTAAATTTGAACTATTGCTGCTCACTTCGTTTATATTTTTGGTTAAATATTTACATAACATTTTTAAAGTAAAAACCATATCGCGTATGATGTTGGTGTTTTATCATTCTGTAAGGTATAATACGAGTAAGTAAATGAATCATAATATTTTTTTCTTTCTAAAGCCTAGTACTCTGTTCAAATTTGTGAAAAATGTTGAGCAACATTGATTATTCCACACGAAAATTTTGGCATTTATCAATGTTACCAATCTTGCGAGTTTGTACAATTTGACGTTTTTATTCCTTCAAAGTATGCTACATTGTTTCGTGTATGTAAACAACCGCCACATGTATTTTACTAAAATTATTTTTTTTTTAATCAAAAATTTAATAAAAAAAAGTAAATATGGATAAAAAAACTGTTACCGATTGTGTTAATTTAATTTTTTATTTCTTTTTTAATATTAAGTTCATAGTTTTTGCTTTTGCTTAAAATTCCACGTGAAATAAAGGCAGCTTACATTATTTCGCAGTTTTAAAAAAAATGTTGCCAGAAACATTTCGGAACTTTTTCACAAAATAAACAGAGTACAACTCCATCAACATTATTTCATAGATATTCCGCACAAGTTTTTTTTATATGCATTTTGACAGCATTTCACGTGAAATGTTGAACAGAGTACCAGGCTTACTTCGGGATAAAATCAACTTGATAATACTTGAACCAAGCGCGTTTTGAGATTGGTTCAATCTTAGTTTTACTTAAATCAATCTCATTTTCGGATTATTTAAAGTAAAAACTCGGTATTAAATATGGATAATTTTTTTTTTTGCGATTGAAAATCCGTACTTGAATCAATCTCTCTGTACTTAATTTAAGAAAATCTGTACTCAACGTACTATTAATACCGCTTCGGATTTATTTGAGTACGGATAGATTAAGTTTTCTTTTGACTGTACAGGAAAGAGAACAAGCGCCAAATTTGTCACGTGACAATTCTAAAGAGGTAGGGACTTGTCACTTCAGCATGGTGATGTCCTAGCAGAGGGTAAATTTACACCTTTTAGACACTTTCCATTTCGGTTAATTTGAAGCCTGTCGCAGATATGGTCCCGACTGAACAATATTAATATCCCTTTCAGACCTGACGCTAAACCACTGGGAATTTTTTGGAATATATGGTTCTTATATCTTCTAGAAATATAATCAATGTTTACGTTTTACCATTTTTATATTTTTCAAGGATTTTCAGGTCACGCACAGTTGATGCATCTCATTTAAATATTTTTAGCTAAAACGCATTTTTATACCATCAAATGACTTCAGTTGGCTTGAAACATTAAAATTTATATTTTTTTTATTAAATAAGATTCTGTTTGTCGTGCTTAATTCCCCATTTTTATTTATGATAAAACCACTGAAATTAATTGCTGGGGCATAATCTAGTTTCTATGCCCATTTTGCTGATCAGTGTTTTTAATAAGAATAAAAATTGAGAATTGAGCACAACAAACAAAATCTTATTAATTAAAAATTTTTGTATTCCCAAAAATTACTTTAATTTTTTTCAGTTAAAATATGCCCATCACTATTTGTTAACGATTCGTATTTTTCTAATTGAAAACACAACTCACTTCTTCGGCTTATTTAGACAAAACTGAAATGTGACGCAAAAATTCCCCAATAATTCAATTAACGGTAAAGTGAAAAGCTTATAATGTGAAAAACAATCATAAAGAACAATTAGCGCAATCGATGCATGCCGGTGCATTTGACATTTGTCTAATAAAAACGAAAATATTAGACCGAACTGTCTGAAAGGGATATGATATATCCCCTTTATTTAAACCCTAGGAGAAAGAGAACTAATGCCGTATTTGTCACGTTATAGTGATAAAGTGGTAGGGACTGGTTCTATTCCTAATACTTTATTTGAATGGGAGTTGTCACTTTAACATGTTGATATCCACAAGGCAGGTTAATTGGTATCTTTTTACACTTTGCAACAGAACCTGAAATAACCTAAATCAACATAGTCCGCTTAAAATAATACCTGTCGCAAATTTTGTCCCGAGTGAACTATAAGTAGAACTATATAAAGTAAGAGAAACAAATATAGTCAGCCACTACCCGCACAAATCTAATAATGTCTTTCTAAAAACTCGTAATAAAAGCCAAAAAAAATAAACTTAATTGGCCTACTACTCGGTTTCGCATGAAAACTTTGCTAGTATTTCAAAGTTTCCAGATATTAAAAATACTAAAACATGGCTAGTCTTACACGTAATTATTTTTATACCAATATTTTAGATCTTCCTAATATCAGGGCTATTTTGTAGAATATTTGACCCCGTTTCTATAAGAACACATCAACCATTATTGTATGCGTGATAAGTTTTAGTCTAATTGTAAAATATAGAAGTTACTAGATCCAAAGATCTGCATTCAAACGTCGGAAAAGTTGTATTTGTCAAACTCTCAATAATATGTGCTTTTTAGAAATGTATGTCTCGAAAAAAATACCGTAAAACTTTTACAACAAAGTTCGACTTAAAAAAATGTCTAGGCTTTGAACATATTTCATAATTGCTAAGAGACCTGTAAAAACCGGCTTTTCCCCACTGGACTTGTTAACTTTCCTAAAAATGGGGATTAAAATAAGAATTTTAACAGTTTGTTTAGTTGTTAAAAAAACATTAACCTTAAAAATTGTATTATTTCGTTAATCTGGAACGCGCACATATGCAGAAGTTTAAGGTCTAATTACAAACAGGGCAATACTAAACTCACAAAGGAAGTTAATGTCCAACTCAATACACAAAAATTTAAAGCCAGCATGCCTCTCTCTGCATAGCAGAAAAGCGAGAATTTAAAACAATTGACAATTGGAAAGAAACTCTAACTTTAAACTCAAAATATCCTTGTTGGTCCGTGTTGTTAAGCCCAGCGTTTCTCATAACAGTTAAATTGCAACTTTCTTGCGATCATTTAACGAATTAGAATTTTAATAGGGCCACCTCGTATCTGTGATCCAATTTCGAGATGGAAGTTCTGGAAAAGTACATATCGAGCCCTAACCGCGAAAATTACTTAACCGACATCATTTTCAATTTTGGTTTTTTTTTTAATAAATGACTTTATTGGCAACACTTGCATCATCTCCTACGACTTTATAGCAAGAACAAATTTATCGTAAGCGAGAAATTTCATACTAAATTTATATGAAATAAAATAAAAAAAACTCTCTCCTGTAAAATTAGATTTTTGGTGCTTACGTTATTTAGGTTAGGGCTCGATATATATGTCCTAGTGTGATCTTTTGCTTAGACCTTAAGATTTAACAGGACATTTAAGCTTAAGAGCCCACTGATTTAAGTCCCTGCACATTTAATTGATCCTGCCTACTGTATTTATTTTTTCAGCAGTTAAGATAAAACCATCTTCGCACACGAATTCTAATACGGCTTATTCATTAAACACAGTAGACCTTATCCAGACATTCATTTATCATTTTCTTCATGTGCACGTTCATTTAAGAGTACTTTGATACAATCAAATATAATCCAATGTATGAACTTTTGGGTAAATTGTTTTGATAATGACATCCAAAAGTTAAATGTAATCGCTGCCAAAAATTGAGAACACAAACAAAATACATGTGCTTTACATTAAGTATTACATACGAGTGAAATTATTTGAAAAAAGGTATTTGGGGAAGTACACCAAGTAAGAGATAATGAAAAGAAAAAACTTTTAAATTGCGAAATGGATTTCAGCTTTTGTTCAAAATTTTCTGCACTTGATCATTCGTTCACCTTCCCATTTCTTTAAAACTTTATTTTTTTCTAACCCCCCTACTTCCTCTTTTGTTTTTATATTGTTCTTACAAATCATTGTAAAGGTTATTGACCATTTCAGTCGTTTTGTTTTACTGGCACTCGGTAACACTCAAACCTTCTGTTGTAAGCACGTACCTACCTAAAGATACTTACTCAAAAATTCAAACTCTCTCTGACATTATCTCATCTTCCTAATGTTAGCTCATTTATTTTCAATTGGTATAAAAACAAACAGTTTATATCCATCATTACGTTTTGGAGCAGTAGGGGGTAGCTGGAGAAAGTTTAAAAAAAGTAACAAAACGAAGAAAGAGCAAAAGAAAAAAACAAAGAAAATTTATGACCCGTTTAACATACGAGTACAAAATATTTTTTGTAACTCCATCAACAAAATAAACAACCAATATTTATTGTATAAAAACACTTAAAAAAGTATTTACAACACGTTTTACAACAGCAAAACAATTTAACAACCTGTGGACATTAAACAGTAATAAATCCATGTTTATGGCACGAAACTGTTAAACGAATGCCGACAACTTGTATTGTGGGTGTTTACTTGCTTAGAAAATACAAGGTTATTGCAATCTTTTTCAATCACGAGATTTCCCGGGAAACTGAATTGTTTTTAATTTTTGCTTTTCCGGAAATTTAATACGGAAATCACGGTATTTTTTTAAAATATAAATTTAAAAGCAAGAGAAAAATTTGATTTTTCACTTGAAAAATATATAAGGAAATAAATTTACATAAGGCCGTTACACACTATCCCACAAAGTCTTACGTATTTTTCAAAAATGCTTCCCTGATCTAATTATTCTTTGACCATTTTTAAAAAACCATAACAACTTATCATGACAGGGTTGCATTTTTTGTAAATTACTACTGTAAATTACTGGGAAAGTGCATAACGGTCTTTAGTGGTTGTTAAACAAATTTTTAAAATTGACTTCAAAACTTTAATGTAACTTATTACTAAAAAGCCTTTTAATTACAATAAGTAATTCACTAAATTATTTATGAAAAAAATCAATCTCAATCAATAACACTAAATAACACTAAATTATTTTTGAAAAAAATCAATCTCAATCAATAACACTGGTCTACAAATTTGGAAAAAAAAATTGACTGCAGAAACGAAGCATGTTTTTTAACTATTCTGGGTGAGCTGAATTCGAATCTGGCATAAAAATTGGGCTATCACGTCTTCTTCATTTTTTATCGCAAGCTGCCAATACTTTAAAATAGTCAATACTAACACTACACAATTATTAATTTGACAGAAGCCCACATTCAATCTAAATCTTCATAATAGTAGCGTTAAAGCATGTCAGGGAGATCGTGTGTTACTGATTCAAGCTATTTTTGCTTTATGTGTGAGAAATATTTGGTTGGAAAAACAGGATATGCAATATGGCTTTGCAGTCAGAAACTTGGACAAACCATGGACACCGACAATGTTTTGCATTTTCTTCATTCGCATTTGGATTTTTTTCCACAAAACCTAGGTCAACCGCTCACCAATATAAATTGAAAATTGACAGAAATTTTCAAGGATTTTGGGACAAAAGCATGCTGGGAGACTATTGCTGGACAAACGACGTTCAAATAACGCCATTCACTTTTGAAAATTCATTCATTTTTAAATAAACTAGTGATTTTTTATTAAAAAACGGTATCTCGAAAACCTGACTTGAAAGAGAAAAACCAATTAAAAATTCGCATTCAGCCCGCCAACCAAAGATATTTAGTTGCTCCAGTCCAAAACCTTGTTGGCTAGTGTAATTATTGATTAATTACGATTACAACTAATACAAAAGTAATCGCAATTACTTGAATCTGGGATTTTAAGGGATTTGAGATTTTTTAAATAAAAAGATAAAAGATGTTTATAAACAAAAGTTTTATATTTCATTTATTTTATGTAACCTACTAAGTTCAATAAAATGAAGATATACATATGTATACATAATATTTGAATATAACAAGAATATTAATTACACAGAAAAAATTTAAAATAAATTTTTATCAACAAATTCGTAGAATCAAGCAAAAATTTTGATGATCTTGTACTATTCACTGAAATGATTATGATGATTATTTAAATATAAAAAAATTTACAATTTGTTTAATTTCTGAACTAATTATTGATTTAATTAAAAACATGATAAAAAAAAACTGTGCGGTTTCAAACAATGTTTTAATTGATTCAATTAAAAACAAGTAAGAGTCACATATTCGGCTATGCCGAATCTTATATATATATATACGATAAGTACAGAAATCTGTATAAATTTCGCTCTTTCGATATAAATATGTCTATTTTGTGTCAAGCCCACCTTTCTAGTCTCCCCACATTTTGTCTGATTTTGGGTATTGATAACCAAGATGTTTGTGCCTCATCTGGAAACTTTTGCTCCTTCCGTTCTCCAGAAATACAGCATAAAAAACAACAATAGCCGAGTTCACTATTATGCTTGCAAAAGAAAAAATGCAAAATATCGTTACAGTTTAATGAAATCTAGCGGAAACTCTGGGTATTTTGTTGTTGTATTTAACAAAAGAGCTATGACATTTTGCATTTGCACTTTTTCAACTCTAATTAAAATAAAATTAAAGTCTGTCGTGGAGAATATACATATAACATCAATATTGCAGAAATTACAAACGGACCCAAACTGTCGTGTAGGGTATAAAAATAATTGACATGAAATCTATTTTTTATTCAATTACCTCAGTTGATTTTAAATAACGAAATTATATAATAATTGAATTAAGCAAATTTGTAAGTGATTTTTTTGTAAGATTCAAATAAAAATTTTAATTAAATGGGATTAAGATGAATAACATAAATTTGAATTCTAAGCTCAAATTTTCAAAATCAGTTTATTTATTTAACCATAAGAATCCTATTTAAGCAAAAATACATTTTTGCATTTACCACCACTACAGACTATTAGAAAATATGTAGTGTATAAAAAACACTACTTTATTTCGTGAAAGCGGTCCACAATTTACCGTAGATCCCTTGCCTCGGAAAATGCTTTGATTCGTATAAATCCGTAATTAGTAAAATTTTAATTTGGTGCACCAGTGGAACCAATTAGAAATTAAAACCACACGGATCTTTTCGTTTTGCTTTTTGTTTGTGCATTTTAAAAGATATTTTCTTCTCTAATTAATTTTCCTCTTTGATTAGTTTCAGCACTTCTCCCATTTAAGTTTCTTTACTATTGTTAAACGCGGTTAAAAAGAATAATAAACAGTTTTTTCTTTCGTTTTCGATGACAGCATGACCAGGGTTAATTAAATAAATATAAACGATCAATATTGTTTTTTTATCTTTTCATGAAGAAATGTCATGACGAGTTTATTTTTATAAAAAAAGGCAAAACGAAAGAAAATATCTATATGTGACGCGCAAAATAGAAAGGGACCTAAGGGTAAAAACCGGATTTGTTCAGGAGGGCCATTTTAAAGATTTAAATACGTGTATCTTTGGTGTACCATCACTTTCATAAAAAGCGCATATGGGCATTTCCATTTTGACGTGTCGTGATATTTGTACTACAAAATGTAAAAAAATTAAATGAAGAAGTCAAATTTGTGAAAAAGGTTTTTATGTATACAAAGTAATGAAGTAGCACTATATTCAGAAAAAAAATTACAGCAATCGACGCTAAGGATTTGCAGATATAAGCAAAAATATGTGCTGGCGTGACGTTAAAAAAACGGAAGTGGATTTTGACTTGCATTACAAAAATGAATAAGACTACGAATTAAGCAAGACGATTTATATAAAACCTTATTTAGTAAACTTTTGACTTATATATATTTATTTTTTAAGCTATAAAATTTAAAAATCTTTGCTCGTTTTAATGTACATATGGTCATTTTCAGCGAAAAGTCTACTTTTTTTAATGTAACGCCAGAATGCAAATAAGGTTGCATTTTAGGACCATGTTGTTCAACCATTATCCCTTTTGTTACTAAATGTAGAGCAAGTTGCGCTTTACACCAAAATATAAAAAAGTAAACTATACATATTAAATTTTTCGAGAAACAATTTAAATTATTTCTGGCGTTACGTTACAAAAAGTAGACTTTTCGCTGGAACTGCCCATATCTCTGGGAGGAAACACTTTTGGGGCATGGGATCGGTCTCATTCGATGCTCAGATGTTGTCTACATCAAAAAAAAAAAAAAAGTGAAAATTGATTTTTTTTACCCTTAGGTCCCTTTCTCTATGCGCTGTCACATACATGTATATAAAAATGAAAAATGTTTGTGTGTTTGTTTGTTTGTTGGCTTATATACTCCTAAGCTACTGAACCGATTTTCCTGAAATTTTTACAGTTACATCACGTGAGCCCTACTTATTTTTTCGATAGGGGCAGAGGAATTGGTACCACTCATAGGATTCCAATATTAAATATCTCATATATTAAGAGCCGCTGCACGCATTTTGTTGAACTTTTGGTAGTACGATCTTCTGAGCCCCAAAATTGAAATGAAATAGCAGCGGAGGAAGTGGTACCCCCATAGGACGCCAATGTTTAATATCGCATATCTTAAGAGCTGTTATAGTAACAATGTTCAAACTTTGTAGAAGTCACTCTTATGGTATACTACACTTTCGAAAATAAAACTAAAGCGGGTAGGCGCAGGAGGGGAAATACCTCCCATGGGATGCATATATTAAATATCGCTCAACTTAAGAACTGTTAAAGGGATAGTCTTCAAACGTGTTTAAAGCAATGTAGCGAAGCGCACCGGGTTAAGCTAGTTGTAAATAAATTTGGTCTTGTCTAAATCGCTAAAGTTCGGTGAATTCCGGAATTTACGGGATCGGTATTTCGGGGTAAGTTAAGTAAAAATCTTGGGATTCGAAAACATTTTTATTAATCTCCTTTAAATTATATCCTTAAAAATTCTTCAAAATCATTAAATTAGATTTTTTTATAGCAGTTGACAAAATGTTTAGAAAAAAAATTCTTTGAGATATTAAATTTGTTTTTATTTCATTTTTTTACAAACAGGTTGCGGTTAAGTATTTAAAATTAGAAGTTTTAAGATGAAAAAGACGCTTGATGCCCCTTTTTAGGTAGCTCAGTTATACGGCTGAGCATTTCACGATCATTATAAGCGTATTTCGCTGCGTTGGGGAATAATCTCTCATACGAATCAGCACGTGTAACAGTTTCTCCCGTGCGAGGAATCGTCTACAATCAAAAAATGAGCTCATCGAGGATCAAAAACACTCTTTGCGAGATTCCCAGTAGACTCCTAGACGATTGAAATTGCTAGCTGGGTTGTTTACCCCAACCACAACTGTGATCGTAAGAATTTAATGAGCGACTTTTGCAAATACTGTTTTTTTTTTTTGATAATTAATTAAGAGCAAAACTATAAGCAACGTAGATAATAGGTGTGTTCATTTATTTTACTAGCAAGATAGGCATATCGACACTATTCAGATGAAAGATACGAGATGAATTCTTAATATATTCAATTATCTTGAACTATTTGCGCAAGAATATTGTTCTTAAATTTTAGAAAAATAAATATTTTGTGTTATTCCTGTCTGTTCTGAAAATCGCGTAATTTCAAATTACGTGCTTTTAAAATCAAACGTGTGATTTTGTGGTATTCTGAAAGGCATACCGTTAAACCGTGAAAATCATACCAAAACACACAAAAACGTAACACCAAAATATCACACGTCTGATTTTAAAAAGCATATGTGATTTGAAATCACGTGATTTGAGTTAAAGTGATTTTCAAAACAGGCCCGATTAAAAAATTTTTTAATTTAAAAACTGTGAAAACTATTTTTGTTTTGTGAACAAAAACATGAAGCAGGTGGTTGAATAATTCTTTCTAGTAAAAGTTTTATTATTGGAAATTTTTAACAATTTTTTTGTCACTCAAATTTTTATGCTCTTTTTCACTCTCTCCTAGCAAGTTGTTCGAATACGTGAACTCTTAATAGTAACAATTATTGCAAATAAGCAATAGTTTTCCGTAAATGTTATTATATGTGATTTGTTTAGTAAATTTTTTCACTAAATTTTGCTCCAATAGCAATAAAAAAAAATAATTTTAGCAATTAGATGATGGGAAGGCACTGCAGTGGGGGAGTCCTAAAAAGGAACTTTTGGTAAAATAAAGTCTGACTGACTATCAAACTGTGATAAAATTTATAGCTATAACAGTTTTTTCCCCTCGATTGGGTACACGCAGAGAAAAGATATGGTTGGGCATGGTTACGGCAACAACACTATGTTTAATGTAACAATGTATTGTTGTCGTACACAAATAATTGTTATTTTTATTTAATATCAACAATATTATAGTTACTGTAAACATATCAATGTTTATCGCAATTATGAATTTGAGTATTGTTGACCGAAAAATAATTATTTTTCTAACAACTTAATTATGATAACTTTCTAAACATATTATATTTCTCACAACCATATCATGATATTTAATAGCCATAACATGATAACTTTCTATACATTTATCATATTATGTTAAAGATGCAATCAAACTATTTTTACACTAATCATATTATGTTAGCGCCATTTGTAAATAATTTTGAAGAAGTTGTGTCGTTTTTTTATTTGTGAGCGGTTAAACAATTAAAAGATAAAATTCCATAAAAAAAATAAGTTTAAAGAAATTAAAAAATTTAAATATTAGCGGAGTTCATTCAAGTATTAGTGATGTAATAGTGCAAATGCAAAATATCATAGTTTTTTGTAAAATCCAACAACAAAACACACAGAGATTTCGTTATATTTTATAAAAGTGCTACGATATTTCTGTGGTTTTCATGGGCAACCGCGTATGTCTTAAAACAAATTGTTCAGGAAAGCCGAAAACCAATTCTAGATCAAACTATGGGCTAGGTATTGCACATTTTAAACTTTGTCATTACGTTACAAAACGGAATTGATCCATCTTTTTTCAAAAAAATATAAAGAGCGTTCAAAATTAGGCAATATGGCATCAACATCTTAAAATCAAAAAAATGGACGCACGCGGTTGCCCATGAAAACCACAGATTTTTCATTTGCTCTTTTGCAAGCCTTATATTGAACTCCGCTATTTGATTAACATTAAGAAAAATTGTAAAAAGCCACAAAATAAAAAATCGATTCAAAAATATTTAAATTTATTTTGTATTTTTATGACAGCTATGAAAGGTGCTGTATCATAATATGATTGCTTCTAAATTTATTATGATTAACATGATGATAATATGATTACTTCTTAGCTTATTATGATTAACATGACAATAATATGATTAATTTCTTAGCTTATTATGATTAACATGACAATAATTTGATTACTTCTTAACTTAGTATGATTAACAGAATAATAATATGATTAAGGGAAAAATATTATGATGACATATTACGAGTATATTGAGTCATAATATGTTTCAATAATAATCTTAATATGGTGACTACAATCATAATTCTTATCATAATATGTTGCTCTTAGAATATGTTTACCACAACCATGTTTTTTCTTTGCGTGTAGCCTTTATCTATAAAAATGAATTTTATTTAGGTCCAATTAGACCCTTTTAGTTTCGCTTGTAATTTCTACAATATTGATTGATACCATATTGCATATGCCAAGTCCCCTAATCGGGTTTGAATGTTTCAAGTAATACCACGGTTTTGTGTGTGTAAAGCTCAAGTTAAAACATCTTTGGTAACTATCAGGAATAGTATAGGTGAAATAAAGCAGCCCTGTCGAACCCTAGTAACGCAAATAAGATACCATTGTACAGAACTCTGCTCTTCGTGTTGTGCCTTAATCAGACTTCTAAGCATCGACAAAATACCTGCAAAAAGCGGTTCATATGCAGTCTCTGATAATGCTGTCGAACGCTCTACTATAATCGACGAATACCAGGTAGAGGACTGTTCTAAATTCCATGTGCTGTTCTATTATTATTCTCAATGTATTAAAGTGGTCGACACACGAGCGCTTTGATCAAAACCTTGTCTTTGGCGTAGGAATGGTTGAGTCAAGTCTTTAATTAAAACTTTCGATGGAATTGGCAGAAACACAAAACCCCAGTAGTTTCGGCATTTACTAACATCACCTTTTTTTGGAATCGTGATAACGTCCCTTCTAACCATTCTGCTGGTAGATTTAATGCCTCCCAAATTTTGATAAAGAGGGGGTGCAGGAGTCGAGCTTTTATCATCTTAGCTGATATTATACATATTAACTTTCGGGGACTTGTTGTTATTGTGGTGGTTGCGACGAAAGTTACATGTTTCGTGTGGTTCTGTTATCTCGTTGAGTCACCAGGGTTGTAAGCGGTGTGAGGTGAAGTTTCTATCCTTGTTCCGTATAATTCGTGATTGAAGTGACTTTTTCCCTCCGATTTCTTAAGTAATATCGTATAAAAGTTTTTGTCTCGATTTTCCGCCGCTGCTTCCGCCCTCTCCGCGAGTTAGCCCAACAAATTGGACTTATCTATCATCATCAAATTTTTACTTTTTTAACAAGGTCGTCGTAATAGTTGGAAGCATGTTTCTTCTGCTGCTTTCCATAGTCGAATCCTGGATATTTTCGACTTTCATAAGATACCACTCATCTGCTTTGGCTAAGGTCCAAGAGCTTTTTCGCTGGCATTCATGAAAGTGGATTTGCGTAACTGCTAGTCAAGGGTCTTGTACTGCTAGATTACTGTAGTTTGCTTATAAATTACCGCTTAATTTGCGGCAGTAAATACATCAATTGATTGCCTTAAGTATGATTTAAGTTCTTACTTAAGTTACCACATAAGTGCTGCAATTCCCAGAATATCATCATTTATTTAAATCTACAAGGTCATATTTCTTTTGCCTTGAATTTCGTTCTCTATTTTGAATTACAAATAAGTAATAAATTACTTTAAATATTCGTCTACAAACTTGAAATCCCATTATAAAGAATTTTATAAGAATATAATCAATAATTTTTTTCTAATGCACCACAAAATTCTTGATATCATTTTAATTTTTTTCGTATTTTTTTTATTATTTTTTTATTTATATTTATTTTTTCCTGTACTTCTTTTCTATTTAATGTTTTGGCTTTTGCCAAAAAAATACACGTTCAATAAATAAATAAAATACAAACGAACAAACTTGTTGTTGTTGTATTTAAAGTTGTTGTACGTACAATAAATATTCAATTACCACAACTGTCATTTAGATGTTTTTCTATTGTTTAGTTCCATATTCAGATTGATTTTCGTTAACGCCTTTCAAATGGCCAAAGTTATAAAAGTTCTGATTTGGTATAACGAGTTCTATGGTACGAGTATTTTATTGGCAAGAAGCCACTTTGGCAATATTTGGCAATCAAATACTTGTAAACAATTTATGTTCAAATATAAATATTAAATAAATACGACTGTACAAAAATTCAAGATGGTGGGGAAAGAATATTTTTAGCACTAAAGTGTGGATTTTATGATGGTAGCGAGGAATTAAATAAAACCCATAATTAAAAACTGTAATGAAAATTTCTTAAATGGCCAATAATCATGATTTCTTTATGGCATTTCGTCGTTTATGTTGATTTTTCTTTGTTTTGTTTTTATTTTTAAGGAAAAAGATATTCTCGCTACGAAAATGATTGGATTTAAGTGTTAACATTGGATTTTTAACAACTTCACTTTGTTTCGCGTACTGTCCTGGCATAAGTGAGTGTTAATCTTAATGTCACCTGTTCAATACCCCCGATCTTGTTTTGGGGCATAAAATTCGTGGATAACTCATCGTGGATCAATCCCATCTGCCACTAAAAGAACTTTTAAGCCCAATAATTCCTAGACCTGTTGTTGGAAAAGCTATGGATTTCGTAACTCAAAGTTCAACCGCATTCAAGGTGATCTTAAAAATGTTGAGCTAGAATCTTAAATTTGTCTAGAGCAAATAGGGAATTTTGTGCTGCAGGCGGGACTACCTGTGCGTATTTGCAAGTCAATAATATTTCAGACTAATTTCTTTTGACCTGCATTACCAGTTATCTTGGGTATGCGATCGTGTAGAAGCAAAAAAGCAAAGTACATGTGTCAAAAAAATACTTTCAAAAATTAACAAAGAAAAAGAAAATACACGCAACAATGAAAGTGGGAATAAAAAATAAGCACATTTTTTTAATACGAACTTGGGATATGTGTATAAACATTTAGCACGTTGATTTCTTTGATAATAATGCAACAACAAATTCCTTGTATGCGTACGGCACACAAGTAAACTTCACAATATCTTTGTATGCGTCCGCTACAAATGACACAAAAATTCAAAAATTCTCGCTGACTGAAAGAGATAATTTTTAAATACTTTAGGAGTACTAGGTGACCCGGCAAACGTTGTTTTGCCATACAGTAAAAATTCGATAATCCGGATAATTGATTGCAGACCCCAATCCGGAGAAGCGAATTATCCGGATTACCGCATGTATGTATTTATTAAAAACTAGCTGGCCCGGCAAACGTTGTCTTGCCATATAATTTACTTCTTTCAGATGTTACAGTGTCTGCATGCCAAATTTAAAGAAAACTGGTTGATAAGTTAAAAAGATATTGGGAGGGGGAGCTTTTTCCGCTTTTGCCATATTTCACGCCCTAAATAATAAAAAATATAGGCTATAATTCCTTCCAGATGTTACACTGCCAAATTTCAAGAAAATTGGTTGATTATTTAAGAAGATATAAGGAGGGGGAGATTTTACCCCGTTTGTCCTATTTCACGCCCTATTACTTATTTCCTTTCTGATGTTACAGTATCTGCATGTCAAATTTTAAGAAACCCGGTAGATAAGAAAATAAACTACACAGAAACACTACTCACGGCCCATAGAGCATGCATATAAAATTTGGTAAAAATCGGTCCAGTAGTTTTTGAGTTTAGCGATCACGAACATACACGTAATTGGTATATACATACTTATGTAGAGATTATAATAATTCATAGCAAAATTAAGTTCAGTTTAAATAAAACACATACGATTTCAACAATTTTTACTTAGTCTAAAATAGATAAAGTCTTGTGTGCTCTCTTCAGTCAAGGCATCTTGCATCAATACTAAACTAAAAACGCATGTGCAAACATACTCATATCACACTATTCTAACTGTATTTTTCAAAGCACGCTGTGATTTAAATAAAAAAAAACAAAAAAAAACAGGTGTTATTTAATAGAGTTGCAATCAATCCGGATTATAGAAAACGCAATGACTATATTTTTCAAATCATGCTGTGATTTCAATAAAAAAAAATAAAAACGGGTGTTATTCAATCCGGACTATAGAGTTGTAATCAATCCGGATAATAGAATACGCAATGAGCTGCAAAATGCTGTCCAGGCTACCGAATATTCCGGATTAGTGGAGTCCGGATTATCGAATTTACACTGTATTTATTTCTAGTTAATATTTTGGTTTTTAATTGCATAAAATTATCAAGAGAATCGGTTAACTAATTAAGAAGGTAGAAGGAGGGGGTGCTTTAACAATTTTTTTCTATATTAATGTTTAAATGTAGTTTCTTCCTTTAGTTCCTTCAAGTCTTGAAACTATCATCGGATAATTCATTAAGAAGATATGGGTATGGGGAACATTTCTCCGTTTTGCCCTATATAACGCTCTAAATGTTGGAATTTCCAAAAAATGTATATATTTATTTAGGTTAATTTCAGATGTTACTATGTCTGCATGCATAAATTAAAAAAATATATAGCGAGGGGGAGCTTCTGCCCTTATTGTCCTTTTTCAAGCCCTATTTAATAAAAATTATAAGCTTTGGTTCTTCTCAGATGTTACTTTATTTGCCTGCGAAATTTCAAGAAAACAGGTTGATTACTTAAGAAGATATAGGGAGGGGGAGCTTTAAACCCTCTTGCCCTATTCCGTATTTACTTTCATATGTCACAGTGTCTGCATGCCAAATTTCAAGAAAACCGGTGGATTAGTTAAGAAGAAAAAGGAAGGGGGAGCTTTTACCCCTTTTGCGCTATTTTACGCCTGTGACACTTATTATTTTTTTTTTTTCATTATTTTTTTTTTGAATCTTTATATATTAAATATGAACTAACAATAATTAATCAAATCTTATCCTAATTCTAAATTTTATGTCCTGCCAGTGCCAGACAAAAATTTTCTTCATCACGGGTTCTGTTCACATATATATGTAGGAGTTTATGGCTCATCTTAATGGGTAAGTGCTGCAGTCATTTAAAATATTTCGAGCTAGTGGATTTGGGTGCAACTCTAGCCTTAATAAATATTCTACCGCATACTTCGTAATAATAGTCCTTACCAGTGGCACATTGAGGTCCTTGTGGATATTTGAGTTTTTAACAAACCAATGGGCAGCTGTCATTATTCGAACAAGATTATTTTGGCGCCTTTTAATTTTTTCGATATTTGAGGCCGAGGCAGTGCCCCATACCCAGAGAAAAAAAAACATGTTTTAATATGATCACCTCCAACAAAACTATTTTTAAAGAAAATTTTGAACATATTATGATTAATTAAACAATATTACTGTCACCGACAACCATATTATGGTTAAATTAGTCTTCCATCAAGAAGCCACAACCATATTATGTTTGCAATTGAGACTAAGAACAGAATTTCTTCCAATAAGTCAGTTAATTTGAATTACTTTTAGTTTCATTTGGGTTAATTTTGCTTCTATATGGCATTTCCATGTAAAACGCCGATCTAGATGAATACCGAGATATTTGACATGCGATTGTTGAGGCACTAGTTGATTATTGATTTTAATAGGAGGGCATGTTTCTCGACGCAAGGTGAATGTAATACTTATTATTAAACTGAAATTCTTTACAGTATTGAAAGGTTTTGTAAAAAAAAGAAATCTCAAGCGTCTATTTCTTTAAATTATTGTACAAAACTATTTCAATTGTGCGGCGAACAGTAACGCATAGCATTTGTCATTTTGGTTGTACACAAACGTTTTATACACACATTTGATATTTTTTGTAGAGTGTTTGATTTTCAAATACATTAATGTAGTTCTATAGTTTAAGTGTTGCCGATGGAATAAAAAAAACTCCTACGAAGCCAATATGTGACACTTTTTTTTTTTTGCATTAAAACTCATTTTATATTAAAATTTTGGATTCTAAAATTCAAAACCTAGAAAATTGAAGCGAATGGACAAGAAAGAAACAATTTCTTTATATACACACAGAAAAAAATACCAATGTAAAATTAACATTGAAAAATGTTGATTGAGAATCATAGTAAATTTCTGCAAAAGTATGCCTTTATTTAAATTTATCATAATTTAATATTAATTTTTAATAAAATAACCTTAAATCACGTTTATTTAATATTATTCACTGTTAAAATAAAAAAAAAATATATATATTAAAATATAAATAAATATGGATTCAATATTGAATCCATAAAAACCTGTTTTATATTAAAATCAAAAGTATATCTTGTAAAATTAACATGCATACATACTTAAGATTGTACATTTTTTTATTCTCATTTTTAAAATATGTTATAAAAAGAAGACAATTCCCGTATTCTTTCAACTAAAAATTATTAAAGTAATTGTAGTACATCAGTTTTCAAAGTAGAATGATGACGAAAATCATATCGGGCGATTCTGCTGATGCTTCTGTTAACAAAGGAGAATACAAAATAAGTGAAACATGTGTTACAGGGGTAAGTGTTTTGAATTATTCTTAAATAAATGCATATGTTGTATCTGAAGCTTCTTCACACTGTTATAACACACTCAAACCAATTTCATTATACATGAAATTCACGTTGTTTCAACTTTAAATAACTTTCATTCAACCTGATTCGGATTGTTATTTCAATATAAATTACATTTTGCTCTAACTTTACTGCAATGTTAAATTAACATGAATTATAGTTATTTTAAAAGAAAAAAATGTTGTTCGCAGTTATTGTAAAATCATGTTGAATTAACATGAAAAACGTATGAAGCAAAATCACCACCGAAAAATTTTAAATCAACCTTGTTTTCTACGTTTTTAACTTGATTTTTTTTCTGTGTGTAGATGCGCTTTGCTGAAACCAAAATTTAGGAATTTTTGTCTTGCTTTCTTCATTTCAATTAAGAGAAACCAAACGTTAAATTCTACATTTTTATAAAATGTCAAAGCGACTATCCAACCTTAAACGTCTTGTAATAAAAATCTCGCCAAGTAATGTAGATGTCATCGACATGTTCTTTTAGATCCAGACATACAATTTTAAATCAGACCCTGCAGACTTTCATAACTCAATTTCGACGTGTTTTCTCAAATTCAATTCCCTCCTGTGAAACAATCCATCGAAAAAAAAACAAATAATTTATTTTAATATTTCATTACTAATCGTTGAACGAACTTGGCAAAATTAAACAAAAGAAATAAAAATATGAATTTACCTTAATTATAATTTATAGGTCCAGGGATAATCGCTTTGCAATATGGCACTGATCCTTACAATCTCATTTATTTGATGCATTATGTAAAAATTACGTGGCATTTAGATATTTATTAAGCAATCTTATCAGTTTAATAATAAAATTTATTAAAAATTTAAATTAAATAAACTCATAAATTGTTTTCATTTACGTTAAAGTCCCTTAAATCACTTAAAACCAGTCAATTAAATGAATTAACAAGTAATAAAAACCAGAAAACATTGATTTAACACGGATTGAAATAAAAACAAAAAGACACAAAAATTCAAACAGTAACACCCACTGTGATTTAATAACAACAAAAAGAGAAAAAAAAATGCAACAAAACACCAAATAAGTCAAAACAATGTACAGAGTCTAAGGCAAAAAAATGTAAATTATTTATCCAATAAAAACAAGTTTATTGCAAATAAAACGTTTATTAACGATAAATTAAAATTAATTAATTTGATTTCACCTCATTGAAGAGTATTTGTACAAACACAAACACACAGCTGGAACAACAACACACAACCATTCGAACAATATTGAAATAGAAATCTGTGGCATTTTTACAAAACATTCTTAAGTCAAATTTAAAAAGTTGAAACAAATGTTGTTAGCCATACGAATTTTCATTAAAAAAACATTTTTGTTTACGTTTTTAATAATTTTTATTATAAATGAAATTTTTCTTTAATTTTGGTTTATTTAATTGTTTAATAAAAATGATTTTTTCACTGAGGTTTTTTTAAACTTTTTTGCAATCTTATCTCGACTTAAGATGTTTTGTCAAAGTACCACAGAAATATTAATAAAATAAATCTTAATGTTTATTTAGAGTCATAGAAATTATTTTCCGCAAATTTGTTTTAAGGAGTTTGTTGTGAGAAATATTGCTATTAAGTGTTAAATTTGAGGTTAATTGAGGGCAAGTCAATTAGTTTTATTAATTTGCTTAATGATAGAGCACAAATAAAACGAGCATGAGAGGAATATAAAAATCCAGAGCACACAAATATTTAAGCAAGATAAACATGAATAATTACGGTTATAACCGTACCATTTTAACAACAGAAGCAACACTTTTAAATATTTACTATACACTTACAGGCACGTCGGAAAACTAAATTTTGTCATTAAGTACTGGAATATAAATGAGCCTTATAACCAAAGTTACTCCCTATTATTTGAGTTTTAGCCTCGGAAACCAGCGATCGTATAGTTTTAACCCACAGAATAGCTTAGGGTATTAGAAGTTTCTTTAACAGCGGCAGAAAAATGGCCAAGAAATATGAATATGATTTATTACGACAAAGTTTAAGAATTACATTGTTAGCAATGTATCTGCCATTGCCCATAATGTGTTAAGGACTATAAACACAAATGTGTACTTGCCATTACCAACCACTTGAGGTGATACCTACACGGAGCTAGTAATTTTACTACAGGATTTTCTGGACCGTTCATAGCTGAGAAGGTGCGGCTTTTTAGGATCACTAGAAAAAAACTGCTTTTCTTGATTAACAACAACAGGCACCACGTAATTTCCGAAGATGCGTTACCATCAAGTTTAATTACCATATCTTTAAAGAAGCAATTAAAATATTTACAACTGCAATTACATTTAATGTTATTATACTCATGATGGAAATTCAAGAAACTGAAGCGGAAGAAATATCATCTAGCTGACTGAAGTACTTTCAGAGTGTTACAACCCAATACCATATTTAAGCGTAAAGTGATAAGTGTACGGGACAAAACGAGATATTAAGTTCGCGCTAATGAAGTTAAGGACGGTTTAATCAGCTTATAACATCATAAATTTCTTTATTTCGAAAACTCCTCTAACTCATAACAAGCAGTCAGTCCCCTCGACTACGAATCATCGGGACTGTACTGTATAACTGAAATTAACTCTTAGTAAACTTGACTGATCGTGTATTTAAATGTCTTTATGTTTATTATTTTTTACTTTAAAAATAAATTTGAGTAAAGCAAATGTCTATAAAAATATGGACTTAAATGTGCTCCTGTTTTTATTTCTTATAAAATGTTATTTTTGAAAGTGGAGTAAGTCAATTTGGAGCTAGAAAAAATTGAACATTTTTCTAAATAATAATAATGGTTAATTTAAAGAGTGTAAAGTGGTAAAAACATTACTTTTGTAGATGATCGTTGGCCAATAATTTTAAATTAATTTAAACGTTAACCTTTAAATATATTGATTAGGGTAGCCGTTATTTTTTTTTTTTGATTTCTTATACTCTCCCCCCCCAAATCGGTTCAGTTTTATGTAAAAAAAAATACAAAAAAATTTCGTAGCGATAAGTTGTGTTTTAAAGGGGGCGTCCGCCCCTCAAAGTTTGCCATCAAGCTATTTATTTAAATGTAATTAGTTTGTAATCCAAATTTTTAATATTTTTAATTAGGTTTAAGTTCATTAAATTTAATTTTCATTAAATTATTTTTATGAAGAAAGGAATTTTACAACATGAAAATCAATTAAAATTGTTCTTGATAATCTTTCATTCTTGACCGTGGTCGGGGCTAGAACACAGGCCGGCAGGTTACCATGACATGTTTCGATCGCAACCACTCGATCTCCTCAGATGGATTTGCCGTTTTACACTCGCAGCCATCGACGGCTGCTGACGTCAATAGTCAAACATCAATCCTTAAACCAAATTGTATTTTAACCTTTAGTTAGTTTGCGTATGACTATCTGACTAGAAGAGCTAAAATATTGCCATATATCATATTCTTGTAAAACGTTGGTTTAAACGATAGTCATACGTAAACAAATTACATTTAAATAAATGGCTTGATGGCAAACTTCGAGGGGCGGACGCCCCCCCTCAAACACAACTTATCTCTACGAAACTTTTTTGTATTTTTTTACATAAAACTGAACCGATTTGGCGGAGGGGGGAGAGTATAAGAAATCAAAAAAAAAAAGTTCTCCATACAACTAACGGCCACGCTAATATCGATACATGAAATATATGGGATTTTTTATAGGGTGATACAGGTTTAAATCATAATAAAACATAGTAATATATTTTTGATATCAATAAAGTGGTCTTTATTGGATAGAAAATTTTATGACATTAATGTTTAAATATAATTTCGACCATGTGGCCGCCACGGCTGGTGCGTAGAAAGCGCAATCTGGAACACCAATTTTCACAAGTTTTCGCATTCTGACCATCATCGTTTTTGAAGAAATATGTGCCAATGACTACGCTAGTCCGTAAAGCGCACCAAACAGTAATTTTCTGTGGGTGTTATGGTGTTGTAGATTCTACTCACTCCAAATGCGAAAATTCTGCTAATTTATTCAACCAGAAATGTGCTATATCGGAAAATAAAATTTTGAATGGAAATTCAAGATCAATATTATTATGTGCTTCAGCCCATTCGCTGAATTATTTTGATTAAAAATTTTCAAAATTTGCACGCGTAAAAAGTCGATCCATAATGAAATATCAAAGCAAACTAAGCAAAAACCATCAATCAGCTGTTAAATGGGTGGTAAAATAAAGCAGTGATGCCAACTCAAAATTGTATAACTTCAAAAAAACACCCTTTACCTCTTTTAAATATTACATCTTATATGTAATTGCGTAATTTTGGGTGTACAAATGTAAGAAATGTAATTTAGACGCCTCAGATCTACTACTGGGTTTCCATGGTACTTAACTCAACTCTTGCCAGCCACGATTTATTAGTGACTTGACAATTTTAATTTCATGTTCTAACACAGAAAAATAATATGGTTTAATATGACCCTAATATGATCAATATTAACCATAATTTGATAAAAAAAAAAAATTAGCCATATTTTGGTCAATATTAACCAAAAGATGTTCTTTTTAAACATATTCAACCATGTTGGTTTTTGCCCGTTATTTGTCAACATGTAAGAAAGGAATTTTTTTTTTTGGGATTTTTTGCAATTTCAATAAAGAAAATTTGGTTGCAGAAATGCTAAAGCAAGATTTGTGCCCCTATTACGGTTTACAACTCAACTCTAGTTCAGTTGAAATTTGCGGTTGTCTGTTATATTGCGGCTAACAAAAAACATCAAAATATTACAACTCATCACTAGCAGTTGTTTTAATTTCAACTCAACTGAGTTAAGTTCTAAACCGTAACAGACGCAATTGATTGTCAACCTCTGAAAAATAAAACGAATTGTTTAGTACGTGTGTGTAAGAAAAGTTACAAATCAATGAAAATGCAATCCAAATATTTCATTTTCTAATAATTATATACTGGGCTGTAAGATTTTGTTAGTACTTAGGAACCATTTTCATAAATATTTTCCAAAAATTGCTTACATAAGAGCGCTTTACCTTTCAACTTAGCAATACCCACCCGGGTAACCATTTTCGTGTTATTTCTTTTATTACTTCCTTAAATTTGCTTAGTTAAAAGGAAATTTTTACTCGCTAGACAAATTGCTAAGTTTTTTTAACCCTACGTTTCCACATGCAAGTAATTACTTGCAAGTAGTGTATACGTATTATCAACGCAAAAATCGACAAAACAGCCGATTGGCTGAAAGTACAAAAATTGTGTGAGTGTTAGTGAAAAAGTGTGAGTGTATTGAGTTTTTCGAACTTGTACTTGCATGTGAAAACGGGGGGTAAATAACTGAAAAAAATTTGCACCTACGAAACACCCGGTTGGGTATTGGTAAACGATGTATCTAAAAGTTTTTGGTAAGACGATAATTTAGGCGGCCGATAAAACAAGAACAATACTAATTTCTGTTCTATTATATAATAAATTTATAAGGGAAATCACGATTGGCTGCGAAAAAAGTGCAAACGATTCAAACGGGTGCAAAAATACACACATTTGCACATCCCAACAACAAAATGTTCGTATTTGGAATTTGCTCCATTTTGCTTAGTTTGCACTAAAAAACCATGTGCAAAATATGTAGTGCATATTTGCTCAGTTGCAAACAAATGTAAACAACAACATTTGACATATTAAGAGCCATGTTGCTTTAAAAGGAACCTTATAAATTGGAAATTTTGGTGGGTCTTAAAACAAAATATAGAATTAAATTTAAATACAATTTAAAAAGAAAAAGAAACAATTTTTTTAATTTGCTTGTGTATGTGTCGATTCACACACGTGAAGTTTGATTCGTCAAGTCTTGAGTTTTTAGGAGAAAAAATAGCATTCTCTTTTCCCTTCTCTCCAAAAAGCAACAGACCTTACGAGTCCAACTTGTCGTGTGTGAACCGGCACTATAATTGTAAACAAAGCAGTTTTTACAGGGCTGCCAGAAGTTTTTGTGTTGCTAGAATAAATTTTTAGAAAAATAACACATTTGCACACAAAATAAAAGTGGTATGCTCACGATCAATCATAATATGCACTGCAAATTCACAACTTGCAAATTTGCAAAATGACCATCGTGATTTCCCTTTATATAAACGCTTTTGAAAAAGAAGTGCAAAAAATGTGAAGTTTTATTTTACTGATTAAATCAAATTCCATTGAAAATATAAAATATAAACGCTTTTGAAAAGGAAGTGCAAAAAAATGTGAAATTTTATTTTACTGATTAAATCAAATTCCATTGAAAAATTTTAAGCTAAATTAAACAATTAATTTATTCTACAATAACAATAAAAACAGATATGTTTTTGTGGCAAGTCTAAATTAACTTAAATATTTGTCTAATTAAATGACACAACTTTGCACTTTTATCTAATTAAGTGCAATCGTGCAAAAGAAATAACTGAATTTATAAAATATTTTGTGGTAATTTTTAAACATATTTTTGGGTATTAATTGAGCATGAAAAAAACGTGACCACAACTAATTAAATATGATTAAATTAGGTGTAATAAACATTAAATAACAAATTTATAATCGTCACAAATTTTTATTATTTTTTCAACAAATTATATTGTTAGACATAATGATTAAAATTTTGAAAAAAAACAACTGAATAATAATAATTTGTTAAAATGACTGAAAACAAGGCAAAACTGCTAAACTAAAATTGAAATTAAATGTGTAAAAACTACACGTGTTTTTTAAACAACAACTATTTAAATGTGTTAGTTTTGTTTATTTTTTGTTTTATTTTTGTGAATCTGTTTGTTCCTAGACTCGCTTATGTTGGAACGAATGTGTTTGGAAAATTTTATTCTCCAACAAAAACTAATAACCCGCATGTCTGCATTTGTTCAAGTGTGAATGACACATGTTAACTGCACTTGTTTTTAGACATCATATACAACAACAGCAAAATAACAGCAAAAAATACAAAATTAATTATGTACAACTACAACTGCTACACTACTATTCCCAACAAATAATAATGAGTTTAACCGAACAATAGCAAGTAAGACCCCAAAGCCGAATTTCTAATACCCTCCACCAAGAATTTAAAATTTTTCGGAAGTTGACTTAATATTAAAACAATGGTTGATAATTTGTAAACCAATCTTTACAAAATCTAACATAATACATACGTTTTTGTAAAATAAAACTAAATTGAACCAAGCTTCACAACTATATCGTTATTTGTTACAGTTTTGGTCTAACACGCAAAGAAAACATAGTTTTCAATAAAAAAATTTCAAACATATCGAGTCATTACCGCATAAAAAGCTTAAGCGACATTATTTTAAATTTTCGATTTTATTTTAACAAATGACTTTATTTGCAACACTTGCATCTTCTCCTAAAATGTCATTATCACATAAGGTACCGTTACGACTTTATAGCAAAAACAATTTTTTCTTAAGCGACAACTTTCATACAAAATTTTTATGAAAAAAAAACCTTCTACTGAAAAATTTTGTTTTTGTCGCTAAAACTCTTTTTGCTATAATGACTCGATATTATGGTTACTTTAACCATATTATCGTTACAAGTAGCCATGTGGATGTCACATAAATGTTAAATATTAACCATTACATCGAGCTTTATTTGTGATTATATCGTCAAAAGTTAAATTTTAGAGGTGAAGGGTTTTTATTATATTTTTCTTAAGCAGTATTGCATTGCATTATTCGAATTTAGATGGACTTTTTCTCCGCAACGGAAGAACTTCAAGATCTATACATTTTTTCGCCATTGTATTTGCAAGAAATAAACAAAATTTTCGATAAATGGTCGCTTGCGATATAATCGCAAATAGGGCTCGACTTGCTGGGAGAAAACCTTTTTGTTAAAAACGATTTTTTTAAAGGTGACCATATGAAAAAGTATTTTTTCTTAAGTGTTTTCCGAGAGTGTATTTTATATGGTAACTACTCGTATGGTAAACAAAATATTTGGAAGTAGATTTCTAGTGTTTTTTAACGAAACTGAACCAAATTTCTTTACAATAAAATTATTTCCTTTGATTGTAGAAAGTGGACACAGAAAGAAAAACACTCGGGATAAATCAAATTTTTTTTCACTCAAGTCGTACTCAAAAATTCTAATAAATCCTAAATGGGATTACTTTCGAAAATCAATCCCGGAATTTCTTAAAATAAGTAAAAAATTCTTAAACCAAGTAAAAAAAAGGTTGAACTTTTCGTTGGTAGTGCCACTCTGAGGGTAAAATTACAAAGTGAGCGTTTTAATCTCATATAACTTATTAGTCTCATCTCTCAGCATTGCATTCCTTAATTCGTACATACGCGTATGTTTTTGAAAGTTTGTTGCAAGGCGAATTGACTAGAAGGTGGGGTCAAGTAAACATACGGTGTTTTTTTTCGGTGGTCGACTTGTCAAAGTTTGTGTACAAACTAGTTTTTTATGTAAACAAACCTGTTTTTTTTACTTGCAATATTTTTGACAACCCGACCACAGGAGCATTGTAGTTGTAGAGTTGACCTCACCTTCTAGTCAATTCGCCTTAGTTTGTGAAGATATTACAACAACACCACACAAGTTGGAAAAAACGATTTGCTTCTTGTATGTAGAAACAACAAAAACAACAGAACAAGAAGAAAAACATATCCCAATAACCAATTAAAAAATAATATTTCAAGTGCTTAAAATTTAACTGGAAATATACTTGAGTTTAAACGTACATATTTGTAGTAAATGCTATTCAAGTTTCAAAATATTTCATTAATATTGACTTAATTTCAAATTCCTCTTTTACTGGAGAATTCTATTGAAATAAATTGTAACAAAAGTATATTTCAACCCTTGAAACTTGAAATTCGAACTTGAATACTAATTGTTTTGCACTTGATTTCCAGCAAAATTTCTTATTGGAATATTATTTTATGCTTAAAAAGTAAAATTGAACTCTAACTTCTCATTTAGTTTATATCTTTATAAACTAAATATGTACATAAGATTTTTAAAGAAAAAACCATTTCGGGCATTATGCTGGTGTTTAACTTTAAAATAATTGAATCAAGCTCATTTTGAGATTAATTTAATCTTAGTTTTACTTAAATCCATTTCATTTTCGGATTATTTCAAGTACGAAATCGGGATTGAATATGGATAATTTAAGTATTTCGCGAATGAAATTGAATCAATCTTTCTGTACTTTACTGTACCGTACTATTAATACCGCTTCCGATTGATTTGAGTACGGATGGGCTGATTTTTCTTTTGAGTGTATAAATCCTACACAAAATCAAATGAAACGATCATCACTAAGGTTGACAAAATAATTTCTATTCATATGGAGCACATTTTTTCCAAATTTCAGGACAATAACTTAAAATTTTATAAAAATTTTTGGTATTTTGTCGTGTGCGACCACCTAAGTGGGAGTGGCCGAAATATTTCTACTGTAATTACAATAAATCTTAAGGATCATTAAAAAAATATTGAATATTGAAATATCAGTAGGCGGTTTGTCCATATTTGTATTAGTAACTCTTTTCTCTCCAAAACCGATTTCACTGGATTTTAATAACAAACTGCAAAAGCCCTTACACTGAGTCTTCACCTGAGATAATATCTGATATAATATGTGAGAGAACGTCGGCAGAATGAGAGAACAAATTTCTTCATGTTAATCTTAATCTTAAACAACGTATCTTATAAGATTTCATAATCGAATGATTCTCGCACAGTAAACTTGTGTCGTTTTTATTCTTTTTTTTTAGTTTTTTCTTGTTTTTAGTTAAAAATATGGGCCCATAACTATAGTCATAAACAAAGCATACTTTAAGAGTTCTAAAGTAAACTTTTCTTAAAAATATGCTTTTGATCTACTA